>OY730195.1:42537386-43061125 GCA_963422505.1 Pseudognaphalium luteoalbum | reverse complement strand
GAGAAGAAGTCGAGCTCTCGAATTTAAAAAAGCGCTTCTCGGGAAGCAACTCGTGTTTACATTTCTGCAATTTTACATTCCAAGAAGTGATAAAGTCTCCGACTATCTTTCACACTTGGATATACGAAGAAGACCGACGCATCAAGTTTTTGGCGCCGCATCAAACATCAAGTTTTTGGCACCGGAAGTAAGAAAGTATATCCAACGTGTTCACACCTACGAGACAAATCACAAAAGACTTGAAGAAATCGGAGCACACAACAGCAACGAAGGGACTCTACGGAAAATTCGGAAATCATGTGCTTCGGAGCACTCCTCATCATCACCTACAAGCCATATATATAAATGGGGAGTACTTCTGTTCTAAGCTCTTTTTCGTTATAAATATACCATATCCACTATGCTTATCACTAAGTGTGGGATTCAAACCCAACACACACTGCTGAAAGAATACGTCTTAGATGTTTCAATTCTTAAGTGTGGGATTTTACCCCAATCAGAGCTTATAATAACATCGAGGATGATGTTCCTTTAAGTGTGGGATAGCAGTAGTTACACTACTGTAAAATGGATAATGGTATATGCTTGATTCTAAACTCGTTTAGACCATCCTTCTCCAATAAGCAAACAAAAATTTTCAAAATTGAGTTAAAAATATGTTGAAAATGAAAAATTTTAGACAGAATAATTTACTTTTGGGAAAAGGATAAATAAAATACAAATTCTTTTGAGAAATTAGGGTAGTAATCCCATAAAGAGCATCGTGTGACTAGGCACACAACAAACCAACTTTCGCTTCGTGAGGTACCTTGAGCCATATAAAGCATTCATTTTTAATGCTTCACTTCTTCGATTCTTGAGTGTGCCGATGTATACGTTTAGAATCAGAACTTGCTCATGTTATGCATTTCGAATCCGAATTGGTGAATGAAAAGGAGATTGAATCACATCTAACTAAAACCCATCCATACACCCAAACACCTAAAAATAGACACATTACCTCTGCTTTCTCAAAAGCAACCCCCAAACTATAAAATAAAGTTCCAAAGATGAAAGAAGAGAAATCGCAAGGAGATGACGACGAAAAAAAAAAAGAGAAAAGAAGTTCAAGAAGAAAAATTTGAAGAAAAAGAAAATCAATTGGAGAAAAAGACTCCTCCCGCAAACACCAAAAGAAAAAGGGTGTCAATCCTCCCAAAAATTCCAACTTCAACAAAAGAGACCCACGAAAAACCCAACAAAACCCCCTCTCATATCACCAACACTTCACTTCGAAAAACCCTGCATCACTTCCCTTAGAATGATTATGGCTAGATCGACTTCGCGCTCACCAAAAAGGGTAACAATTTGATTCTCGATCAAGCCTATGACGATAAACGATACATGACTGGCGTTCTGAGTGATTGATAATATTAGAATAGGAAACCCTAAACACTTTGAGTGATTTGAGTGACCACCTTGAGAGGATCGCCTATGTAACACCCCCAAATTTATTGTTTAGCGGAAGCAAGATTTGGGTGTTCTTGTTACAAAAGCGAACGACTCTAAATGCGTCGTTTAAAACCATTACATAGATAGTATAAAAGTTTTACATTGTTGTTCTTGTTACAAAAGCTCATAGCTAAATGTAAAAGATTCTAAGGCATATCTAATTGTACAAAATGTAGAAATGCATGTGAATCTTCTGTAATCTGAATGCGACTCGAGCTAAAATATCCTGAGCAGATCTACTTCTGCTGGGCACCTGAGAATACATGCTAAAAGTTCAGCTAGAAAGCTGGTGAGCTCACAGGTGTAAATCGATGAAATCCCAGTTATGAACCACAAGATTTAGATTAGTGATTTGCAAACATGCAAATAAAATATGCGTGTATATTATTGTCATGAGCACATAGTTTGAGCTTAACTGAGTATGCCAGGATCCACATTCAAGGACCTGATCGAGTTTGCCCCCGGCATGTGCCTAATCTACACATGTATGAACAAATGAAAATGCGTCCGTTCGACCGCAGTCATGGTAGCGCGACTACCCCGGACGGGGATTGTCAATCCCATATGGTACCATACACTAACATTCACGCTATCACAATATAAACAAACTATGTTGTGAGGGACTTCATGATTAGATAAAACAACTCATGCAATCAATATATCGAGGTTTTGTACTTGTGTTCATATGTAAAACAAAATCGAGCATGTAATCCCACCCCTGGGTAAAAACAGTAAAGAGGGGCTATGAGACTCACCTGAGTCTTCGCGTTTATATCTATAAACGTATGTCCATGTGCTAAAATCAGCGAGTAGGTTCTCTGAACCCGTAACCTTCTAATGTCCTAGACACATAAGGTTATATAAGTAGATGTCCCGTAAGACCATCCATGCTAGTGTTCATCCTACTAGTTATGTCCAAATAATTTGGTTGTTTGATTGATTGCTTGTTTGCATTTTGAAAACGTGTACGACCCGTTGGTAATGGTTGGAAATAAAATCTTAAAAATATCCACTTTATACATTTGTTTAACTTATTACCGCTGTTTGTTATAAACTTGTTACTCGTAGGTATATAGATATATATATTGTTTCAAGAATACCGTATGCGACAATAGAGACATATTTATGTAATTATATTTATCCGACAATTATGAGCCCATTCGTCTCTTTGATTTCTTCCGACAATACATACGATATTAAGGTTTTAATTTATCCGACAGTTTCTATTCGATTTTTGATTTCTTCCGACAATATGGTATTCACGGAATAATGATATACGACAATATTTCGATATTATAGTAATTTATCCGACAATATAATAATAATAATAATATCCGATAATATGCATTCCGACAATAAGAGTTTAAATTTTCCCGTGATTACTCCGACAATAACAATATGCGATAATAATAAGGATTTTCGAATTTTTTCATGCATGCGACAATAGGATGCTCGAACGCTGTTCATGCGAGAATGGGAATCACGGGCACTGTTCATGCGTGAATGAGGATTCATGGGTTCTGTTCATGCGAGATTAAGGTATTCACGGATTTAGTTTATGCGAATGATATTCACGGAATGCATTATCCGACAATATGCATTGTCGGATAAATGGGATTCACGGACAGAAGGTTGAAGTCCAGTTATATTTTTCATCCGACTTCAATTAATTATTTGACCAAGTAAACTTTAGCTAAAATTCATGAAATTTTTATATGACGTTCCCCTATGTCTTAGCTTTCTAAATCATATTTTTACATGTGAACTGGATAAACAGAACTCGAGATAAAAATTTTGAAAGTGTTGGGTGTCAAACAAGTAGGTTCAGTGACATGTATTCATTTGAAAATTCGTAACTTAAGTTTTATAAAACTTCACAGAATGTGTGAGTAGGGAAATTAAAGCTAACCTGATTATATATCAATTCCAACTGGTCTCACTCGTTTATTTGGATTAGTTTACGAGATATCCCGTTTACAAGTGTACACAGGTTTCTGGTCAGGAGGTACAGAGAGTACATGTACTTTTATTTTGTTTCTTAAAAATATTAAATGGATTAATTAACACAAGAGGCTTACTGATTATGAAACTAGACATCTCAAACATCGTTTTGGGCTTAAGAACTGAAAGATTTCGTTAAGAAATGGTCTCGTTATGTTCGATCTAAATCGATCTATTTTATTGTCCTGTGGGTAAAGCTATTATCCAGTGGTCCTTAGCATGTTCATCTGATTTTTAAGCATGTTTTGGACATAAATCAGTGGATACGAAGCACCAACATGTTTATAAACTTAATCCAAGTAAATCAAGGGAAAAAGGAAGGATTTATACCAAGCCAAAGCTGAGTTAGAATCGAAATGTGGAGGTGTGTAGCTGCAACGCGTTATTCTGACTTCTCCTTGCAAAACCGATGAAGGAGGGTGATGGTGGTTGCTAGATTTCCTTGGAAGAGGTGGATGAAAGTGTTGTGGTTGTGGTTTGGTCGTTTTCTAGAGAGAGGGCAGAGAAAGAAAAGGATTTGTGTGAAAGTGAAGTGAGAGTGAAAGAAATGAGAAGGGGTTAGGGTATTAAGGGGGAAAGGGCTTGGGCCGACCCATGGGATGGGCTCGGGCCTTCTCTGGGCCAAATTGGGTCTGATCCAAGTGTGGGTTGGGCTCGGGTCTTATCCCTCGAGTTCGGGTTACGTTTATTTGTCGGTTAAAGTTAATTTGTGCGTTTTTGTCGCGTTTATGACGTTTTATAGAATCGTATTTGTTTATTGCATGTTATTATCATAATATTCATAAGTTTTGATTTATTAAGAAATATTTAAATGATTTAAATATTTTGTTTACCAACGTCCATATTTGAGGTGATTTGGATTTCATCCGAATCGCACGATTTAATCAAATCGCGTACGTGTGTACATATATTAAAATATATCAATACACATAATGACACACATAATTAATCCTAATTACATGTATTTACACTTATGATTAGGCACTAATTATAGTCCTAATTTGCCGGGTGTTACAGCCTAGTCATGTATCGAAGATCAAAGATCAAAAGCATGCTCCCAAAGATTACAACCTTATTTTCAAAGAACAAATATTTCATTTTTTCCAAAACCCCCTTTGGTAAAAAGTTCCGCCTCAAAATATTTCATCATCTGCTTATCTTTTACCATGTTGAAATTCGATTTTGCTTGAGGACAAGCAAAATTCTAAGTGTGGGATACTTGATATCGCGTAAAAAGTCATGTTTTTACTACCAATATCTCTCTTATTCTGGAATGATTCTTGGCATTTTAAACTCAAAAACAGTAAAAATCAATGATATTATGCCAAGATGGTCAAAACAAGGTTGCACGACAAAAACCAAGCAAAACGAATGAAAAACGAAGATTCCACGCACGTTTGAAGATTCAAGGCATCAAAACGAGATTTCAAGACAAAAGTGCCCATCATCAACATCCATCTCATCTAAGATGTTTGTTTTCAAATTACGAATCCAACAGAAGAAGAATCAACGAAAACGGATAAAGAATGAAGATTCTACGCCCGCCGGAAGATCCAAATGATTCGTACGCAATATCTGGAGATAGGAAACATATTTTTGGGATATCTTTACATCAAAGTCTTCGTTTTTGAATTGCGAATCCAACGCAAAAAGAATCAACGCAAACGGACGCATAACAAAGAAAACATGCACGAATCAAGAAACGAGGCAACAGGCGACGAACCGGTGCCCGGGGGGGGGGGGGGGGGGGGATGCCAGTCGCCGCCGGCCAGCCACCCCACCGCTGCCGGCTGCCACCAGGCCACCGCCGGCCGGCTGTCACCCGCACGGTTCGCGCTTTTTGTTCCTTTCGTGTACCCGGTGCTACACCTTTACGTGTTTTTCCGTACGCGGTGCACCACCTTTTCCATCTTTTTAGTACCCGGTGCCACCACCTTTTCCACCTTTTGCTATTGTGAGCTTCCACTTGCTAAAATGCACCAAAACTCTCCTATAAATAGGAGGCATGAGGCTCATTTTCAAAAACACACCATTCTTAGAACAATATATTTCTCTTAAGATATTGCTTCTACTTTCTTTCTATTTTCTTACTTCAAAATCAGTTTTAGGCTAGTTTAGGAGCTTGTTTAGAATAGAAGGAAAGTACGGAATGCATTGTAAATCTTCGGTGTAAGCTTGGAATTGTGTCAATTAATTCAAGTCTACTTTCTCCCGCATTTAATCCTGGTGCTTTCTAATCCTTATCTATCTTAATTAATTACGTTTATATTGATTATGCTAGATTTAGTTATTGCCATGATTAGAGAATAGTATACTTGTTGTGTTTGCTTGCGATGTAGTTAATTAATTATGGGATGATTTATAATTAAAGATCGGTAGTATCGCTTTGATCGTCTTATTGCATGTTCTTGTTTGATTGTTGCCTTAGGATCATCATAGTGGTAAAATATAAACGGTCTTAATTATCGTAAGTAATATGATGGGCCCTATTCGACTGTTACTCGATATAGTACTGGAAACACTTCAAGGTGGAGTACAAATGTATGGAAGTCGAGGAACGACCGAAGGTAGTCATATTACGAAACGGTATAATATTGCGAAGTAATATGATGGCCCCTATTCGACTGTTACTCGATAGTACTGGAAACACTTCAAGAGGTGGAGTATAAATGTATGGAAGTCGAGTAACAACCGAAAGTAGTTAGATTACGGACTAACATTTAAATGAGAAACCTAGTTTAATTAACCTTTCTAAATAGACTTTTAAACTTCAATTTAATCTATCGCCTTTCCACCAATAAACGTGATTACACCACCTTTTTAACGACGTCCAATTAAAAGGTAGTTAGTCATCTGTGTCAATATAATTTGTCAAAGGTATGAAACTATGGAACCACAAGGCTACATGGGGGATTATCATAGGACAAGACATGGTCAAGGTTTGAAGCGGTGGAACCACTTAAAGTGAGGAACGCTGTGAATAACTAGGGGATTTATTGGGTAGTCTTAAGCAAGGGCTGGTTTAAAGTCATAAATGAACCGTTTTAAATATACGAATCTGTTAGGATGACGAGGAATCGCTATATGATTCAGTTATGTCTAGTACCTTAAGATTTCGCTCCCATTCATATGAAAGTATTATTAAACCATAATTAAGATTTTACTTATTATTCTAAATACTTTGTGATGTTACCATAACCTAGCTCCCGGTGTGACACGCTAATGGAATTTTGATTAGTAGGGAATCTAGTGTTTACATCACGAGTATTCAAGATTAATAATTAACAAATATCTTTCAACACAGTTTCTCTAAACATCATCCCATAACTTAATTAACGAAATCTCAGCAAACACTATCTTTATTTTATCTGCTTTATCTTTTATTTTTATTTCGCTTTTATTTATTTATTTTCCTAAGTTAATACAAAAACCAAAACTCCCCTACTATCTTATAAACCCTTCACTAGTTTGAAAGCCCTTATTGACCACGCCTTAGTTTCAATTCAGTCGGTTTGAAGAACGACTCTAGGTCATACCTACCACTTGCTCACCCTTAGGATTAGCATTGTTAGGAAAACTTAGGTCCCGCACTTACAAATTTAAAACATCCACTAATACCCGCCGCCGGTAGCCGGTGCAACGACAAGGGTTGAAATCCTTACCGACCGCTGTGGCGCATCAAATATAAATCGGCAACTTGATATCACCAACCGTATTTTTTGCTTCTCCACTGAATCCTACCAATACAGTGGATCTGGAGGTGATCTCTGATTCTGGGATTCCCATTCTTTTTAAGGTTTCCAAACGAATGATGTTAACAAAGCTTCCTCCATCGATCAGGATCCTGCGCACAAAATGATTGGCAACATAGAGAGTAATAACCAAATCATCGTGGTGAGGATCCTGAACATCTTCCAAATCATCCTCATCAAATGCTATAACTTTCTCATCCTTTTTCATGGAAGTCCTTGTTGGCTTATATTGCTTCTCTGATTTGGATTCCTTGGTGTGCCTTTTTGCTGCAGAATAAGAAGTACCACATATATCAGAGCCACCAGAAATAAAATTGATTACCTTGACATTCGAAGGTGGGGATCCTGCTCTGGTAGGGATCCTGTGATTATCCTGAGCTTCAGGATCCTGAACTCTATCCTGATTCTTCCCGTGATCCTTCTTTTTTCCAATTAGATCCTTTAGGTATCCTTTGTTGAGCAGGTGGCTGATCTCTTTTCTGAGAGCTATGCAATTTTCAGTTATATGACCAAAATCCTCATGGTATGCACACCACTAAGAATTATCCTTCCAGACATAAGGTTTATCATTCTTTTTTGGCCATCTTGCTTTATCTCCGAGATCCTGCATGGCACACAATATACCATTCGTATCTACAGAAAAATTATAATCAGTTACTTTAGGATACTCTTCATCATCCTCATCAATAGTGTTCACACGACGATCCTCATTTCTGGTATAAGGTTTGCTTCTATTTAATCTGAATGAGGATGAATCTGATTTCCTTTTGGGCCTATCATATGCTGATTGAGTATCCACCCTCTTCTGTATCATTGCATCTTCTTCCAGCCTGATAAATCTTAGAGCTCTATTTCTTACATCGTCAAGGTTCCTGCAAGGATTCATAACAAGGTCTTCGTAAAATGGGAAATCCCTTTTGATTCCCATCTTGAAGGCTTGTACAGCAGTTGGCAAATCTAAATTGGGTATATTCAAGGATTCTCTCCCGAACCTCCCTACAAAATCTCGAAGAGACTCATTAGCCCTTTGGACAACTCTGTATAAATCAGTTGTTGGTTTTTCAAACGTTCTACTGCAAAAGAATTGGTTATTAAATAAATTAACTAGATGAGAAAATGAAGTAATGGAGTAAGGGGGAACGTTTAACAGCCATTTTAGCGCGGATCCTGTGAGAGTAAAGCCGAAGCCCTTGCATAAACATGTTTCTTTCAGATCAGAAGGAACTGGAATGATCTCCATTCTCTCCCTGTATTGCGCGATATGCTCCTCGGGATCCGTTGTTCCATCATATAACTTCATATTTGGTGTTTGAAATCTTTTTGGGATCTCAGCATCACAAATAGGTGGCGCAAATCTCGAGACCCTATGGTATGGGCTGTTGGAGCAACTTCAGGAATTGGTTGCACAACTCCAGGGACACTCGATATCATATCCTTCAGCTTTTGTATTTCCCTTGCCATCATAGGGCTAACCCCAGGATCCTAAAAATTGTTAGTCCCAACAGTATTATTAGAAGTATAATTACTATACATGTTACCACCATCAGGGATCCTATATGAGGATCCTGGATTAGATTGTTGACCCCTTGACGTAGAAACTCCTGTAGCAAATATTGGATCTGGGATCCTAATGCTCCCTTGCATAGATATGAAATCTCCTTGATGTTCCGTAATTGGAGGAGTGCCAAAATCAAGGATCCTGCTTCAGATAGGGGTAGTGACTTGAGTAGCAGGAGTACTGTCTCTTGCCCTCAAATTTTCCATATCCTTCCTCAGGATTTCATTGCTTCTCTCCAGTCGTTGAAGCTACTCCTTAACCTGCGTGAACATAGACACAATATCCCAGTTAGCAATCACAACGGGGTCCGGATCTGAAAAGAATTCGACCCCTGTAGAAGTGGATCCAGCCGATGATAGTCTAGCATAGACATTTTGTGGCTGTTGTTCAGATGATGTGAGAGGTGGAGCAGGAGGAAGAGTGGTTCTCGCAGATGATGATGTTGGCACGGTGGATGATGTAGATCGTCCTTGGCTCAACATTCTTAACAGAATTTTTTGAAAAAGATGACTCAACAAGGATTTTAACAAAAGTTTGATTAAGTGAAACACCACTTGCCCCACGGTGGGTGCCAAATTGTTTTTGTCAAAAATTACACTAAGCAATTAAGTTATCAAATTTAGAAAAGTGAGGTTGGGTGCTATAAATTACTTTCAAGATAATTACGCTTTTACACGATTATCTATTTATCTATATGAGTAAACAATAATTTTAAATAGAAAATTGCGTCTTGAATCTTTTGATTCGTGGATCCTTGTTGAAAACGTATTTTATAATGAAAACAAGGGTTTGTAAATAAGATTGTTCCAAGAGTTTAAGTAAAATGCAAAGTATTTTCGGGATAATGCAAGTTTTATGATCAAAGGATCAATGATATGCAATTTAAAAGATGAAAATATAAAGTAAATGCAATTGACACAAAGATATAAGAGGAAAACCCTTGATCAAGGTTGATCGCCGGCACAAAACCTCGGGAATGATCAAATGATCCTTGCCTTTGTTAATCTTATTAAAATAAAAGTAATTGATTACAAACTAAGAGCACAAGGATGATCGACTATGTGATTATCTAAGAAATTGACTAAGTGTTGGTGAATGTGTTTAAGAGCAGAGTATAAGTGTTTTAGCAGGTGTAAATAATGATTATCCGTCCCCTTAATCGATCATCAATGCCTCATTTAAATACTAAGAGCGTACAACAATATTCCCGAGGATCTCGGGATCCTCCGATGAAAGATGAAGACCATCAACGTCTCTTTTGACTTTATTTAACACGTGCAGTGGACTTCGTCTCCATAGAATCGTATCAAAGCTTCCTCATTTAATCCGGAGCATATCTCTTTAACGCGTTCCATGTATGACCTAGTCAATACTCAAAAGAAAATAAACACGTTAAACAGCGCATGATCCTGAACTAATATAGGTCCGGGATCATAAACTATGCACACTCCAGAATAAACATAGGATCCTCACTTTAAGGATCTCCCTTATCCAGTATCCTGCATAATTATGTTAGATAAATAGACCTTGAATAGGATTCTGCAAAATAAATAATAAGAGTATTTCCAGGATCCCTAAATATGACTGTGATCCTGAAAGTATACTCATAAACTATCATTATCCTGACTTATAAATGTAAATGCTTTTCATACTGTGTGATGACATTATGATGCTAGTAAAGATCCTGCAATGTTAGATAAAAATCTACCCACAACAATATAGATAATCGTGTTTCCACGTAATTATCTTGAAAGTAATTTCAAACACTATACCTCACATTTCTAAATTTGATCACTTAATTGCTTAGTGTAATTTTTGACCAAAACACTAATATGTGCCGAAGTTTCCAAAACATATCATTGATTAACCCAAAATATCAGAGTTGACGTCACATTAGTCAAACATCCATCCAGTACCCATGCCATGTCAGTCATCTAATCAAAATCTGCAAAATGTTAAATATGGTGGGATTAGCTCGCAGCTAAGTGAATGGAACTTTAACCGACAGTTCAATTAAGAAATAACAAATCTTACAACAAAGAAACAATAAACACATAGCGTCAAAGAGGATCGGCGGTTCTTGATTAGCCAATCAAAGAACCCTTAAACCACTACTGGCCCCAACAGTGATTTACCGATAGTTTGAAGCTATCTTCACTGACTAAGGTTCATCCATCAATTATGTGTATCGGAAACCCCGCCAGCCAAACAATAGCAACAAACCCAACCAGCGTTGACCTCTGAATAATCATATCTCAATTAGCCAATCGAGAGTCACATAATGCATAATAGTCATGCCATCATGGAATAAGAACAACAACCAATCAACAATAATAACATTATCTAAGACTAACAGTCAATAACCAATAACAATATTGTTCACCCATTGTAACCAAACCTGTTACAACTGAGTTGAACCGAAGACTACAGTTACCACTCACCGAAATTCCCAGTCTTCAACTCAGTAGTCTTATGTCATTGAGTTTCCTTCTGCTTATCTAGAAACAAAACATTACAAGTCAGTAACTTATCCCATAACAAGAACTCATATAATCATCATAGCATATTTATCCAATCAGGTAATCCCTGAAAAGACTTATGCATTTTCAAAATTTGCAATTAGAAATAAAAATTTAAAATCCCAGTAGACAGAGATCTCGGTTCGCACAGTCAACTCGGTCCGCGAGACGAACTGGATCCGCGAGATGTACTGGATCTGCAAGGCCAACTCGGTCCGCAAAACCAACTGGGTCCGCAAGACCAACTGGGTCCGCAAGACCAACTGGGTCCGCGAGACGAACTGATATCTTGTTTAAACTGTGAGCTGAGCCGCTATTACCCCTAAATCAGTTCACTCATTCTTAACAACTCAATAATCAAATCAACTAGTAATAACATAACATCTACAACACCAAATAACATCATATATTATCTTTCAGTCATCAATTTCATACTAATTCATATTCAAACCAACCACCCATGAAATTTTAATCAAAACCAAATTGGTAGATTTATAGAGCAAATAATCCACTTACAATCAAGAATATAACTATGTGATGATATTAATCAGATTATTGTATTCAATACACATAAACAAATCCTCATGCATGTATTATTTAAGCAAATTTTCAACAATAAAAGATATGAACACTTACAATCTAAAATGAGGGAACAAAGTGAGGATGATGATGATGAAGAATCTGATTATGAAACTTGAATCCAAAACATAAGTTGTTTTCTTAGATTTCCTTTATTTTCTTGAGAGTAATTTTAGAGAGAGTGAGAGTGAGTGTAAGCCAAGAGAGAGGTCAGAGTGTTTGGGGCTAAATGGGGCGACACCTACCAACTGGATCAATATAACACAGTATAAGTTTTGATCTCCTTCTAAATCTATTGTCTGGAACCGAAAATCATTTACAATTTTATTTTACCGTCAACCCCGTTTATTTAAAACAAGTACTATTTTTTTAGTCACAATAAATTATGACTCTTTTACCTATTTATTTCCAAGAAATCAAATAAAATTATTTCCCATTATTTTAAATAACCATTTTAAAACTTAGTAAAATACTATTTATTTCTAGACCCAAAAATAGGATGTTACACAGCTTGTTAGATGGGTAGGGGGCAAGGGCCCCCAGTCAATGTCAGCCCAACAATAGTAAAATCTCATTAATTTCTTACAGCCCCAAACTTGAATTATAACAGGCCTCCAACGCTGACTATAGCAAGCCCAAAAACTACCCAATATTGTGAGAAATAAACTAGAAAGCGCACTCATTTACCTAAAACTGTGTATGTATACAGTATTTCACCAATCTCATCAATATTTTCAGCTGATTTTTACTAGTGGTTTTATTTTTATATTTGTTTTTTATGTTTATTGTTGTTAAAACTATTTTTAGCGTTTTTTTGGGTTTATTTTGCTTAATTTTGTTATCCTGTGTTTCTTGGATTAACAAGATGGATGCATTACCAAACATTTATCTCTATATTTTTTGTATATTAGTTAGGGTTTATTTTTTCATAGTAATAATACTATAACTCTTTTACGTACTATTGGATGAGACGTCTAGTGTATGTATTGTATATGTTAATTCCGTCTTATGTATGTATATATACTTTTCATTTTTGGCATTGAAAAAAAGAAACTTTCCATTTTTTTATCATTGCCAGAAAGCATGTAAATACAATATACGAAATTGACAAATTAAATATACATACAAATTAAAATAAATTTTGAAAGCAATTTAGCAATAAATTAAAATTTCACTTCTCATAATAAGAACTTGTCTTCATCAAGTTTGGGAGCAATGGCTAAGTAACCATTGTCTCTGCTGGTCAGGAATTGGAGGAATATATTCAGACTATTGTAGATCTAGATTATGAGTTAATTTAATCTGCTTAGATACCTGCCAATTGTTTTTCCTAATTTATCAATAAGATATGTTTACTCAATTAGAATTTAATTCACTTTGGTTGGCCAAACAAGTTTACAAGCAAATATAAAAATAATTTGTATTAAGCAAGTAAATGAACGCGAGTAGTACTTTTCAATGATACAGTTCTTGTATAGATTCAATCAAAATATTATAATGGAAGTTCCCGAATAAGATAAAAAAAATGCTAGTATAAACTTAATTATTGAAACAATGAAGACTTCACCATCACAATGAGTTCGAGTGCCCTGTTTATCATAAAGTTTTACTTTTCTAAACTCTCATGCAAACTTACACTTCTTAGAACAAAGTGTTTAGATCTGAATTCACTAACTCGCCGGTTCAGTCGTCGGTGAATTCAACATGAGTGAATGCGCTATGATTTGGATTTCGATAGATAGAAATGTAGAAAAGATATTTCTTACTTCCGATCAACATTTTCTTTTCTTTTCTCGTCGGAGAATGTTTTTAAATCCGTCTTCAAATTTTCAACATGTCACATTTTCATTAGAACTTCTTTAAATGTTATCACCGTAACTTTATGCCAAATGATAAAAGTATTGATGGTCTAAGCAACGTTTATGCTTTTAATTTGTTCTTTCATTAATTATATTTTGTTTGCAAAAAAATTATTTACGCACTTTTTGATGAATGATCGATAAGATTAAATGGTCGTTACATACAAACATATAACAAAAAACCAATAAACAATTTTTCATTCTTCTTTAATTCTTTTATTATTCAAAACATAAACTAACAAATAAACAATCAAACCTAATACATATAGGGGTGCTTTCTTGAGGGAAAAAAACACCTAATTTCCTAATATATAGAGCCTTATTTCAATTAGGAAACGATTCCTAATTAATTATTAAATTAAACATTAAAATTAAAAGATCATAAATATAATAGAAAACTCTGAACAATCTTCATCCAATTTCGACCCGAACCCTATGAGCGTCATAATTATCAAAACCCGCACAAATCCCAATCTTGTTTTGATGTATCCCTACATCATCCTCTATCTACTTCTTGAAAAAGACTCGTCCTCGAGTCAAGTTCTTCATCGCTACCACCAACAGAATGAACCACGATTTTTGCTTCAATATCTATTTCTTCATTTTTAGATAAATTGTTTGAGATCCTTAAAATCAGCCATTTTTAGAACATGTTGACTGACAAGAACTTTTCCATTATAGTTGATCTCAATCTTGATAATGTGTCATATTGTCGGTCAACAGTGCTTCATCTTCATATGTATCATATCACAGTTTGATATTTTCTTTAATGAACTCAGGAAAGTCTTCCTTCATTCCTTTATCATGTAAAATATAATAACTATAATAAAATTCACGATGGTCGATCAAAGGATACTCATTTTCCTCCTCACTTTATCCTAGACAATAGGTTTAGATTTAGTTTCCTCCACTTGAAACTCTTCCTAAAATCCCTGATAAAATTAAATCCGTCAAAAGGATTGACTTGTTCTTCACCATCATCCTAGATGCTTGGTTCATACTCCGTCTCTTTTGTCGGCGAGTCCAGTTGGATCCCGAGCCCTCGTATCCGTTGTTGTAGGCGTTCAATCTCTTTATCATGCTGGTCACGATGGTGGGTTGTATCGTCGCCTCGTTTGGAAAATCTACGATTAACAAAACAACGGTCTCATCCACGTTCATGAGGAATTCGACTATTTTGTCCTTAGAAGCTCTGATACCAAATGATGAATGATCATAATGACTGAGCAATCAAATAACAAAATAGATCATAAGAACTACAGTGAATCAATACTTAGAGAAAAGCAAATCTTTATTTTCTTTACTTAATATCAAAACTAACTATAACCATAAACAAAAGTGACAATCAATAATTATTAAAATTGGTCAAATTAAACCAAAAACTTTCAAAACTACATCAATTTTGCTTTTAAGCAAATCACACGTAAATTTAACTTATATAGATTTAAAATATTTAAGTAATATTGATCAGAAACGTTGGTCCATGTTGAAGGCTGTAAGTTGTTGTGGACTGTTCTTATATCTATCAGTGAGAAGATGGGTCTCAATGTTTATCATTAATTGACTATTTTGAAGTGGTACACGAGCTAACCATATCCGGTGACAATAACTAGTCTTAGATTATGATATTACCCCATGAGTGGAGACTAAAACTTAGAGAAGTGAACATTTCATCTTTAGGGATAAGTATCTAAGAATGCATCCAACTTGTCTCAAATGTCTATTGTATGTATCATACTTACAGGAGGTGTATTTAATGCATCCAACTTTCAAAAACGGTTTATTGTATGTATTTTGATGATGTGTTGTCCGTTTAAGATGCCACGTGGCGTCCTTAGAAGATGACACATCATCAAAATATATACAATAAAGCGTTTTTGAAAGTTGGATGCATTTAATACACTTCCCGTAAGTATGATACATACAATAGACATTCAAGACAAGTTGAATGCATTCCCAAGTACTTAACTCTTTCATCTTCTCTACTGGTTGCTATATATATAACACATGAAATGTTACACAGATAAGGTACATGCAAATTATACTTAATTAGATTATTTAGCCAATAGTTGCAACTAAAATTTTCCGTTGGATACACTCTTTAATATTTAATTTTAAGCATGCCGTATTACGTACCAGCAATAACGTAATTTTATATTCCCCTACTACGTACGTAGTACTCATATGTATTATATTAATATCCTTCAAATTATTGACAAGTTGTAGCAATAAGATTAAAATTCAAGTTGTTGATCATTCTCATATATGTTCATACTGTACGTATTTGATACTTTAAATATCTTGTTAGGAGAAAAATATTACATCCCAAAAGTACAATATATTTTATCGTATAACTTTGTATATAGGTAGGCAGCGGTTTTTATAACGTGGTGATCTGAAGAACATAGCGACACACATCTAGCTAGCTAATTGTTATGTCTGCGAAAATACAGGCTTACCGGCTATTTGATCAATAAATAATCGAATACATAGAATGTTATTGAAGTAAAATACAATTTTGGTTCGCCATAGCTAGTTGAATATATTTTGGCACTTAATTATACTTATATGGTTCCAATTAGCAGTGGAACAATTATTACTCCCTCCGTTCCAATTTTATTGTTCTCTTTTGACTTTTGAAGTACGTTTTTGACAATATTAACCTTCAATATTTTTGTTTGTGTTTTATAATATTTGATACAATATATATGAATGAATTGACTTTTGAATATACATTTTCATTGATGTAATTTGCATCAATTATTATATAATACAAATAAAAATATTCAAGGTCAAAGTTGTCAAAGAAATACTCTAAAAGTTAAAAAGGATAATAAAATTTGAACGAAGAGAGTATTATTTAGAAATTAATCTAAATAAAGATCGAAAATGACAAGTTAGAATGCTTGAGTTTATATTATTGTAGAAGATCATGTTGTCAATTAAGTTAGAATGCTTGAGTTTATATTATTGTAGAAGATGATCAAGAATTTCAATCTTTTATTTATCTTAGCAATTCTTATTTGTTGTGTTAATTCAAACTGAAATTATTTATGTCCACACATGCAAGAAGTATATCCTACTATATATAGTCCATCTATGATATATCAAGCTTTTTCCATGTAAAATAATGTATTTAATATATATAAAATACCAAATAATTTAAATAATATTCATAATACAAAGTCTAAAGTAGCCTGGCAAAAGTTCTATTTAAAGGCATCTAGCTGGTACCCTTGCTTAATCACTCAAAGAATCATCTCCTCCCAATTTAGTAGCATCAGCTTGATCAAATTAAAATACTAACCATGGATAATATTTCTCAAGTTGTCCCAAGGTAATATTATTGTTATCTTTGTCTTGTAAAGGATTCATGTACGTGGTCAACCCTTTACAGATATATTTCTGTTTTTGTTGAAACCTTTTGTATGTTTGATCCCAGAAAGCATTTTTAATAATCCTTTACTTAATGCTCTTCCTTACATATATAATGAGGACACATATACGTATACTCCGTATAATATTGCGAAGAGATCATACTAAATAAACGCAAGGGATCATAACGGTAAATTGATTCAAATTGATATTCATGTAATCCTAGCTATTTTGTCAATCTTTAGGTTGGCAACGAAAGTAGCATTCATCACAGGCGGAGCTCAAGGGATTGGAGAAAGAACAGCCAGACTATTCGTTAAACATGGAGCCAAAGTCGTAATTGCTGATATCCAAGACGACAAAGGCCAAGCTGTGTGTGAAGATATTGGTCTGGACAACACTACTTATGTCCACTGTGATGTAACTATTGAATCAGATGTTGAAAATGCAATAAACGTAACACTTGCCAAATATGGTAAGTTAGATATAATGATCAACAATGCAGCTATTGTAGATGATGTCAAGCCCAATATTCTAGACAATGATCAGTCAAGTTTTGAGCGAGTGATGAGCGTCAATGTTACAGGCGTGTTCCTAGGAACCAAGCACGCAGCTCGAGCCATGATACCTGCTCGTAGTGGCAACATCATTACGATGGGAAGTATTTCTGGGAGCATTGGAGGGGTCATTTCCCATTCTTATTGCAGTTCCAAACATGCTATTGTGGGGCTTACTAAGAACACAGCAGCTGAGCTTGGCCAGTATGGTATTCGTGTAAATTGCTTATCCCCTCATTATATCCCTTCACCGATGAACATTCATTTATCAAATGGCCATCCTGAGAAGTACTCAAAAGTTTATTCAAACCTTAAAGGAATTGCTCTTGGGGAAGATGACGTAGCTGAAGCTGCTCTTTTTTTAGCTAGCGACGAGGCCAGGTACATGAGCGGCCATAATTTGGTACTCGATGGAGGGTTTACCGTGATAAATCCTGCTTTTGGCCTATTTGCACGTGCTTCACCGATGGAGTAGTAACTAAGAATCTAATGTTGGACATGGTTATGTTAAAATTGCAACTTTTATCTTCTGAGTTTTCCATCACATGTATAATGTTATCTGTGCTGGAGGATTTGCCGTGATAAATCCATCTTTCATTGTTCTGTTTTAAAATAAAATGCAGTTAGGTTGTCATTTTCGAATTTTCAGCTGTTGTTACAGACATGAATCTAAGTTGGTAGTTTAAATAGGATGTCAGAAGCAAACAAGCAGTTTAATCTATTTGTTGCATTTTGTGAGCCTGTAACAATATTGATGTAACTTGGGCGTTTGCACTTTGGATGATTTCTCTAAATCATTGTATATTCAAGGAAATCATATGGTTAAGTATTTCAAAATGTATACAAATTCAAAAAGAGTTAAACCTATGTATACGTAACAAAATTGACCATCAATGCGTGATCGGAATTATGAACAATTGTCGTTGAACTAGATTTCGATACCCACGCTTCTCATCGGGATATATTGCATGTTAATTACAACTGGTGTGATCTTTTATTATACATTATGAATTTACCAAAGAGAAATGCTAGACTTACAAAAACAATACATGCAGAAACATTTCGTACATAAATGTATAGTATGCCAGGGCGGTAACAATTAAGTAGGGTTAATTGTTTCATTATGTATTTAACTTTATCTCTTTTACTATAGTATGCAACCAACTTTCAGGTTCTATTGTATGTATCGAACTTTCAAAAATGTCTATTGTATGTATCGGGTGACCTGAAACTTGTTGTTTGCTGACGTGGCACTAGTCATGCTGACATGGCGTTAATTTGGCATCCTACGTGGAATTTGGTTGCACACACAGAAAAACCGAGTACCTGTTGAGCAGGTCACCCAATACATACAATAGACATTTTTGAAAGTTCGATACATACAATAGAACATTTGAAAGTTTGTTGCATACTATAGTAAAAGATGTAAAGTTAAATACATAATGAAACAATTAACCCATTTATTAAGTATTATCCTAAAAAATAATAATAATAATAATAATAATAATAATAATAATAATAATAATTTAGTTTGTATGTTTGTGTTCATGGTTTAAAGATAAATCTCTTTGTTTTAATGTTAATTGATAAAACATTGATAGTTTTAAATATACGTCCTAATTCATGGTTTAGAGCTAAAAAAAAAAAATTGGGACGTTTCATTTTGCAAGCCTTAATGTCACCCTTGAATTCCACCATTTGATAATTACACATTGAGCACTCTCACGTGACTCAATGACATTATTCAACTATACTTGTCAATTAGCCTCTTTTAAAATCTCATTATTTATATACATAAGCATCAAACTCAAGGGATCGTTACTTAAGTATCGATTATGCAAGCTCTAGCACATTCTCAATCGCTCTTTGAATCACCAAAACATAAACCATCACATAACATTATCAATCACTACTGAAAGTAATTTCTCATTATTAATCCATCTCTCATTTCTCATGTTCTCAAGCATGTAACTAACTAGTTGACTACAAACTATCAACAACAATACATTAACACCCTATATATTATCATCATAATGTCATCAAATCATCATCATCAACCTCGCTAATTACTCATTACTCAAAAGTTAACAAAACTCAAGAGTAATAACATAACCCATCTATTTATTCATTCTCAAACTCATTTATACTCAATAATCACCATCTAACATACTTACTGTGACACCCCGCAAATTTAAACGTGATTACATACTTTAAACACGTGCATACTTAGAGTTAATTCCCTACTTAAGGGGATTCACAACAAATTTTAGATGTAAGTCTAGCAAAGCCCAACTAGTTAATACGCGTAGTATCACATATTTCGTAATTAGTATAGTTACAAAACATTCGGAACGAACCCGACAAAAATATGGATGTTGGTGACAATTTATTTAAATAATGTGAATTTATTCAAACAAACATTTTTACCCTAATATATTACGAAAATATATTACACAATGTGTGTTTTGTTAAAACGTAACCTTACACGACTAGAAACCCGCGAACCCAGACCCGCGGACCCAAACCCAAAACGACCCATGACCCGCTCCTTTAAAAACCCTTTTATTCACTTCATTTTCATTTCACCGAACACATACAACCTCCTCTCTCTCTCTCTCTCTCTCTCTCTCTCTCTCCCCCTCCATCCCTCCCTCCCTCTTTTTCCTCTCAAAATCGCAGCCCCAAATCACTCAAAAACATCATCAAAAACACACTAAATTGTGGAGAGGATTGAAGGGAAAACGACCACCACATCTAGATCTTCATCTTCATCCTCTTCATTTTTATTTTCGTGGTATGAGACTTCTTAACACTTCTAAATTACTTGTAAATCTTTTCTTTACATGCTAGAACGTTTACCCAACGAGATTGTGTCCAAAAACTGACTTAAAATGCGTTTTTAAAGTTTAAAATACGATCAGTTCGTTCTGCGAACCGAAACTCACCTACCAAAATTGAACTCGCGAAGTCAAACTACGAAGTGAACTGACTTGCAAGTTGACCTGCGAACCGACTGCAAGTCTAGACTTGCGAGCTGAACCGAGTCGCGAACTGAACTGGCTTCCGAGCCGAATTGAACTGTGAACCCACCTGCGAGTTGACCTTGCGAACTGACATTTGCGGACCGAAAATTTCAAGCTGAAACTAACGAAATAAAATTTTATATGCGTTTTCATTAAAGCAATATATACATAAATATAAAATTTCCAAGCTAACCTGGCAGCTCGACCCCAGCCAGGGGCGCTGCCCCCGGACTCCCGCTATCCAAGTATACAACAATTTGAACATAATAACAATACTTTGAAATTATTATTACAACCGTCACCAACGGGCCACACATGTTTTCTAAAACAAACGATTAAACAAACTTTGGACATAACTAGTTGTGTAGACAACTAGCCTAGATGGTATTGCGAGACATCTACTTATAGTACTATCTCTTGCGTTTAGGACATTAAGAACTTTACTTGGGTACACGCTTTGCCAGCTCTCACTACTTAGCTCACGAGGTGAGTTCACAGCCCCTACTTTTACTGCTTTACTACTTTTGAACAGGGGTGGAAAACATAGTACAAACTCTTATTGATGCCATAACTTACATTGTTTTAGCGGTTGCTAACTCGTTGATTACTTTCAATTGTTAATTATTAATGATGATTTCATGTTTTAATTAATAACTTGAGTGCTTTGGAACTAAACGTATACGTCTCTATGAACGATTTCATACGTACAACTACTTACAAAACATATCAAGCTTTCGAACAAACTGTCTTTTATGGAACAACATTTTCATAAACATTTGAAAAGTCCCTACTTCTTGGGCACAAGTACAGAAAGACCCTACGTCTTGGTCACACACACAGAAAGTCCCTACGTCTTGGGCACATAGAAAGTCCATACTTCTTGGGTAAGGTTCCATCCTACGTCTTAGGTGAAGGCTGTACTTCTTGAGCAGTTGGGTCCTACATCTTGGATGTCAGTCCTACTTCTTGGACACAACCTAAAAAGTCCCTACTTCTTGGGCAGACATTGTTAGGTCCTACTTTTTGGACAAACGTTTTAGTCCCTACTTCTTGGGCAGACATTGTTAGGTCCTACTTCTTAGACAAACTTTTCAAACTATACCTTTGGGAAAACTTATAGGATTCATCTTTCCTACTACAATCTAAACTATACTTTTGGGCGACATCCCAACTAAACTACATATTTGACGAACATTATTTAAATTGTTATGGCAAAACGTTACGAACACATTTAGTTATAAAACTTTACACGTAAACTTAAAACCTGTGAATTCACTCAACCTCGTTGTTGACTTTTACTATATTTTTCAGGGAACTAGCTGCACATAAGAACCGCCTGCACGTATGGAACTCTAGGCGACCCACGAAGAGTTTAGGATGCCATTTTGAAATAGATGGATTTCTTTTATATAACTAGACTGATTTAGTCATATTTACGAAATCTACTTTTGTACAACTTAACTATTTTTACACTTGTACGATTCGACTAATCATAAAACTTTGTAACTATTACTCTTGGCATCTTAATATATGTGTTCTATTGTAATCATATGCTCTGATATGTGTGTTTGTACAATGTATACGTCAGCACCCCCTACTTAACCAAATGCTTCCGCTAACCACGATTAACGAATTTGGGGGTGTGACACTTACACTCATAAACTCAACTATTTCTCAAAAACCCTTTTTAGGGTTCATCTCAAGATCGTTAAATCATCAAATTGAAAGATGATATGGATATAGTTTACCTAAAGGATCACGAATACGTATAAATTACTCTTAATCTTCAAGAAAAACGAGCTCAATCGGAAGGTTTTCTTCCTTGTTCTTCACCTTTCTCTCGGTGTTTTGATTTTTGATCGAGCCAGATAAAAATAAAAGCCATCCCCCTCAATTACTGGGGTGAAAGGTTTATTTAAGTGTACATAACTTGAACTATTATCCTATTACACCCTTCTAGTGTCGATACTAAAGTTTTAAATCGTAAGGCTCGTTTTCTCAGATGTAAACTCTTTACTCAAATAAAAAATGTAAATGCTCAATATAAAATAATATCAATAGTTTAACTCTTTAAACTTTAAACTCGTGAACTTACGGAATTTGGGTGTTACAACTCTCTCCCCACTCATTAGGATTGTGTCCCCACAATCCATTCTTGGTTCACATTCTCGTTGTAAACACTAACCTCTTTCATTATTTTCTCTTATGTATTCAGTCCTCTTTAAATGTCTTACGACTAACAAAAATTTGTACCTCTAATATCCTCCAACACGAATAGTACTCATTAGCTTAAGTTTTATTTTCAGCAAATTATTAAGTTTTCACTCGGTGTTTCCTCAATTGACCTTCTTCTTATCGCTCTCAATTTCCGCCTATCTCATAACATATTGGTCTCTCTCAAATCTAGTTTGTCTCGTTGCTTATTCTATAAACGGTATATGTATGTATAATCCCTATCCCACATTACTCGATTGTTAATAACTTTACGCCCCAATTACAACCAAAGGTTGTAACACAAATTTCCAAAATATCTCAATATATTAAATTGCTCACAAAATTAAATTTTGACTTTCAAATGAAAATGAACATATATCACGGATATAAGAACATTTCACAAAGTGGAACTATCATTCCGCATTATACGTTATAAAATACGCTTCTTTAGGATTTCTATGTAAAATAAAACTGAGTTTGAGAAAACCTGTTATTTCAATTATTCTTTTTTTTTTTTTACTTTTCGTAAATATCTTCTATAATATTAGAAAGTATAGTATTCACCAAGATGGTGAATGTCACACCCCCAAAGTTACTGTTTAGCGGAAGCAAGCTTTAGGGTGCTACTAATCAAGTAATCAACAGCATAAAGTATATAGCAAACGACCTCTAAATGAGACGTTTAGAAAATACATTTCATAAAATAATAATGTTTACAAAATATCGTTTGTGAGTCCGCAGCTAAGCCTGAAGATTCTAGTACATAACCACTATTACAAAATAATGATGCAAGAAAATCTCCGTTGTTTGTAAAATATGTGACTCGATCTAGTGCTTCCAAAAGCAACTTTAAACCTGAGAATACATGCTAAAACGGGTCAACATAATTGTTGGTGAGTTCATAGGTTTTCATAGTTTGAAATCATAATAAAATCATAGTTTTGAACACAATGTATCAGAGTTATCGTAGTAGCACAGTTTCCAAAGTAGTACACTATTGCCCTGAGCTCATAGTCCGAAGCTTAACCAGTTGGTGCCCCTAGTAAGTGCATCCCTCTACACTCAATTACGAAAAATTATGCGTTCGTATAGTGGTTAGAGCGACTAAACTGGATGGCGGAAGGTCATTTCCCGATAGATCTATCCACAATGTTCACGCTTAGTATTAACGGAGCTATGAAATTTGTTAGAGGCCAAAGCGTAGTGAAATCGTAGTTTTACTCAGGCAATAAGTATAAGTGTTTTCAGTTATGTATGTTCACAAAAAAAGGAGCATGTAATCTTACCCCAATAGTAAAAAGCAGTAAAAGTGGGGCTATGAGACTCACCTGAGTCTAGCAAATATGATGTGTTCGTGTAATCGAACAAGTAAAAAGGATGTAAGTCTGTAGGCGCGTCGGATGTAAGTCCGTATATCGGTTCTCTGAACCATGCAACCTTCTGGCGTCCGAAACGCATAAGATTGTAAGTAAGTAAGTAAATAAGTTGGTGTCTCGAAGGATCACCCATGTTAGTTGTCCACTCAACTAGGAATGTCCAAGTATTTGTTTAGTGTTTTCGTTTTGTAGTTTGAAAATAAGTATAGCCCGTTGATGACGGTGTGTAATAATAAATCTCAAAAGCATTATTATTATGTTACGATTCATTTGTATACTCATAAAAGAGAGTATTAACCGTTCTTGCATTGGTTTAATATCGTATTGATTAATTATTATCATTTGGTAACCATTTTAAGTAAATTTCAAAGTGCTGAAAAATGTTGACCAAAGTTGACCGCGGACTGAGATCTCATCTCGCAAGTTGGGGTTGCGAGCTGAGATCTCATCTCGCAAGTTGGGGTTGCGAGCTGAGATCTCATCTCGCAAGTTGGGGTTGCGAGCTGAGATCCCATCTCGCAAGTTAGGGTTGCGAACTGAGATTGAATCTCAGCTCGCAAAATTTGTTGTTCGTGAATTTTGTGTAGATTTCGATTTTAAAGCGTTTTCAATGGGGTTTTTAGGCATGATCTTGTTGGGTAGACACATAAACTGTAAATACAAGTGTTTTAAGTAGGATTTCTCACCTAAATTGGCGAATCAAAAACCGAAGATGGGATGAGATGATGATGATGATGATCTTATGTTCTTGATGATGATGAACGATTTTTGATGGTAGTGCTGTTGTTGTTTCTAGTTTTTAGAGAGAGAAAAAGATGGGGGTAATGTGGAGAGAGAGAGATGAGAGAAAAATGTAGGTGGATGTGTGTGTGAAATGAGATGAAGTGAAGAAGAAAATGAAGTAAAAATGGGAATGTGGGTGGGTCGGTTTGGGTTCGCGGTTTGAGCCGACCCATTTGGGTCTCGGGCTCGCGTGTTCTCGTTTTTCTAATTTTGTGTAATATATTTTTGTAAGATAATAAAGTAAATAATGTTTGTCTGAATATTTCCACATTATTTATAAAATTTGCCACCAACGTCCGTATTTAGAATTGTCGAATTTGATTTGATTAGAATTTGCACGATTAAAATTAATCGTGTACGGAAATATTTATAAATATACAAAATGTTATGGTAATTTAGTCTATCGTAGGACTAAATGCTCGTAATTATCGTAGTTAGACATAATTAAAAGTCCTAATTTATCGGGTGTCATAGTGAATGGTGATTACTATTAAAAGAATAGTACATTTATTACATTTTTTATTTTGTTATTATTTTATTAATATAATATTTATTTTAGATAACTTAACATAATAACCTTATTATAATATAATTCATATAAATAGCCATCTAATTGTATGTTTTATAAATCTTACATGAACTTTTAAACACTTGAATAATCAACACAATGTCTTTTGATTGATTAATTGATTAATTAGAAATAACAAAAAAAAATACAGTTTAGATTTATTTTATTTAACGCTAATTGTGTCATTAATGTTTGATAATTATTTATAGTTTTTTATAATAGAAAAATAATTGTTATGTTTTTTTATTAAGCTTTGTCCTCACTTTTTAAATTAATTATTAAATTGCCACCTTCCTTAGCCATTGATCTAGATTTGTGTTTGATCCACGGGTACATAATCCCTTCCCGTTCTAGTTTTCTCTAACAGCCCTTTCCCTATTATCCCAAATCATTTCTACGTATACAGGACTAACTAATATTTTTTGGATAGTCCAATAACAATTTCAAACCAACAAATATTAATTAGATTACACGGTCCAATAATAATTGGACCAAATCAAGTTTACCGTCCTAACACTATATACTTAATTAAGTCGAAAGTAATGATCATTTACTTACGTAGAAATTATGTATTAGTTATAGTTTTATGTATTATCTATATCTATCTATTATGCAAAGAGAGTGTTTTTTACTGTAGCAACTTCAGCGGATGGAAATTAAAAAACCCGCTTATAATCTATTTAAATATATATAAAGAAATAGATGATAAATGTGCGATGCAGATCGACGGGTTGATGCACCACCGTTTATTCTCCATGTCTAGAGTTCGAACCATTTTTTAATTTTTAATTTTTATTTTCGGTTTTAACTTTCCCAAAATACATTCTTCCACATCAGTTCTTTTTCCTTTTCACCATTTTTTTTATTGTTTTTTATTTTTATTTTTCATTTTAACTTTCCCAAAATACATCCTTTTCAATTTCATTTTCGTTTTCTCTCTCAAGTTTTCTACTACATCATATCCTAATAGATATAATATATGTTTTTCTCCATCATGGGTAAATGTAGTTTGTTCTTCGTGAGAAATAGTTATTAGATATTGTTTTCAATTTGTGGTAAGTTGGTAACAGTTGATGTAATATCTACATCCCTATGAGCACAAGTCTTTGTAGTTTAATATTTTAGTATTGCCTCCGCCTCACTTAAAGTGTTCACTTTGTATATAGTTTTAGGATTCTCCACAAACTTCATATTTCACCAATCAAATACATATATACCCACTAAAATCTCTTTCGATTGGTTCAAACATGGAAATGGAAATTTCTTTTGAATAACCCAAAATAGTAATGTGGATACTTATTTGTATAACTACTCATAATGGAAACCCATGGTTACATAATATAAGATCATAGGTTCGTTGACTTGACTCCTATAAAAAATATCATGGTGTACTTATTGAATGTTATCGTTAATTTGAATTGGTCTAGAAATTTATATTCTAGCTTGTAATTGTATCATGCCTTTTTTATTTACTTGACATTATGTATTCGTGTTTATACTTTATAGTAGCCTTTATTGAAGATTTTTGATACTCTAACTTGTGGTAACTACAGTGCATGCGAGAAGAAAAAGTTAGAGCAACGGTGGATTACTAATAGAATGTGGATCTTATAGTTTGTAGGAGAAGTTGACCCAATATTGCTTCTCTGTGATGTAAATGTGAAGGCTTATTTTATAAAAAGTCTTACTATTAGTTATCATCATGTACGTGTTCTGAACAATGATGTTATGCAACAATCCAACATGAAGCAATATCGATCTTCGTGGGCTGTGCATTATGCACAGCCAAAAGCTTGCCTAGTATAATCCCAAACCACGTACACCGGCCTCAATATAGTCTCATTCTAATTATATATTTTTCCGTCCTGGTATTGTGTATAGTGAGGACAAGAACTAGATATACAACAACTATATTATTGCTTCAACATGTGATCTATATATAAAAGGTTTGGGTAGAACACTTATTATGGTGGAAACGGTAGGAACAGACATTTTACTTTAAACTTTAAGATTAAATTATGTTTTTGATGAAAAATATATATCAAAATTCTTAAAATTGTGTGTTCTTTATGATGAGATTTTTTTTAGGGTTAATTGTTTCATTATGTATTTAACTTTACCTCTTTTACTATTGTATGCAACCAACTTTCAAACGTTCTATTGTATGTATCGAACTTTCAAAAATGACTATTGTATGTATCGGGTGACCTGTTTGCTGACGTGGCATACAATAGTAAAAAAGGTAAAGTTAAATACATAATAAAACAATTAACCCTTTTTTTAAATGTGATACACATCATAAATTTTTATTGTGTATCACAGTATCACACATAAAAGGCTGTGATACACAACTTTAATTTTTGTATCATATATTTTCTTTTATTTTTTTAATTAATCTAATATTAAAAAGGATAAAATTTTAATAATTTTAGCATAACTTTTTTTGCAAAACATGTACATAACAACGCAAATGCTTTTAATCGTGAAGTTTTTATATATTGATTATCATGGTGGCCTTTTGTTTATATAGCCAATAGTTACAGAGAATCCTCTACGGTATTGGTTACAACTAATGAGGCTACATCTAAGGATAAGTTACAACTAATTACAAGATAAGATAAAATAATATATTGACAAGTCTAAGCCTTATCAACATCCTTAATGTCACACTCCGTCTAAAGCGGAGAAAACGGAATGCAACACATGACTAGATCATAACACATTGATATAAAAGAAATTCACTAAATGAAATTCAACAAAATGTTATGAAACCGCTTCACAACGTCACAAATATTATCGTTCACGATAACAAATTTAAAATGCACTCTAACAGTCTTGCTAATCCACCTTAGTCTCGGTCCTTGAATTACTAGCTTCACCTGAAAAGAAATGCTTAAAAACGTCAACACATGGTTGGTGAGTTCGTAGGTTTTTAAGTAAACATTTTATCAAATCAAATTCGTTTCGTTTTAAACGCATGAGTGCAAAGTATACTATGTATAATAATACAACGTTCAAGAATTCACACGTTATCCACGTTACAAACAAGTTACACGTTTCGACGTTCAAATAAGATACACGCTCATCTTTTCAAGTGATCACAACAATGTTCCGTTACACCATATGTTCCTACGTTTCTACCTTCCATCGTTCCTACGTTTCTACGTTCCATCGTTCCTACGTTCTACGTTTCATCGTTCCTACGTTTCAAGATAACCTTACCTCAGCGGTGGAAACATCCACATGTGTAAGATGACAACGTTTCATCGTTCAAGACCATAACGTTCCTATCATCGTTCCACACAAAATAACCACACACAAATGCTATGCTCTATTTACGTTATCGTCCCACACAATCAAACAATACACATTAAACTATACATGTATTTCATAGCAACTCATGATCAAAAGCAAGTTCAAAGATTGTTCTCACATCGATAAAACAGTTTAAAAAATCTGAGCATTCTTTTCCCCCAAAACGTTAATAATATAAATGAAAACGGTGCCACGAAACTCACATTGATTAACAAAGCAAATGTCATTCCCAAATGAATTCACAAATCCTTACGATGATCTACAATTCAAATACGTATAGGTTACAATCTATACAAGGCTACTCCCTTACATTGTAACTTATAATGATGTTTCATTTCATCTTTATTAAGTTTTCCACAAACCTACCTCGTATATCAAGTCTTATCATAAGTCTTTATGTATAAAAAGAATGGTTGCAATTTACATTCATTTAGATTAAATAGATAAATTCAACATAAGTTTATAAAAATATTTGTTTACACAGAAAATTTCAGGTCGTAATCTAATTTTAAAAATCCCAAAGCAATTAGAAAGTAATTAAATCAATTCATTTAATTTAGCCAAAGTTTTCAGAAAATTCGGAATACAATGCAGCTGTTCATGAAATGATTTTTTATAAAATAATATGCTTCGTTTCAGAGGCCGAAACATATTACATTTAGGTAAAATATCGTGATCTACAACTTTTTAGTTTTGGCCGAAGGCTGAAAACGAACATAACTAGGTAAAATCAGCCGTTGAACAGGACTGAAAAATCCGGACAGATTCTGAGATTTCGATTATATAACATTCTGTTTGCAAAACATATTATACTCGACATAACCCTCCCCCAAACATATAAATCCTATAATTAACCATATCCAACAGATCGTCATATGATCACATCAAAAATCTAATTACCCATGGATAAGAATTATGAGAACGAATCTAGAGTCGAAAACTTACCAATAAATGTGTATAATGATTATTTCGATTACTAGGATCGATTAGGGAATTAAAACCCTTAAGAATCGACTATCTTAATGATGAAATTGGAGAGAAGAGTTTAGGTCTAGCTTAATTCGTTTTTTGGGTTTAGGGGTGTGTTTAGGGTTTGTCATATGACTTGTAATTATTGATTTTTGGCTATCTACACATCCAGCCGACTTGTGGGCTTAAAAGTCTTCAAATAGTCCGAATTTTTGATATGTTATAGCCCTCTGTGCTTCGGTCGTCTGGACTTTTGAATCACCTCAATCCGAGTCCGGATCAGAGAGTTATGGCCCGAACAGTGCAGCTGCGATCAACTTCGAATTATTTTATTGTACATTTACGTTTTGTTTGTATTTTTTTCGTTACACGTCCATTTGTGATGATTCTTTTTGCGTTAGATTTGTTTTTTAAAAACGAAGACTTTATGAAAAGAAATCCCTATAATGAGTCTTAGCACACAAACGAGTTTTCACGGTTTGAATTATGATTACGGTTTGGTGACGGCTGTCACAGTATCCCCCGTTTAGGGGATTTCGTCCCGAAATTCAAAATAAAAAACTATGAACACGTTATCATGAAATGGTTGTAGGTTTTAAGTTTCTTAAGTTTCCCTTATTTCTAGGCAATCTTCAATTCTCTCAGAACGTTATATCGTATCTATACTATTGTGGTCGTGTTACGTTTTCCGCTACTCGACTGGTCGTTCCAATATTCTTTATCAGTTCTATAACAAATCATAGTTTGTACTTCAACTCGATTCCATCTAGCGATACTTCACAACATTTCCGTTTATGTAGCAACTTAAGAGGCTCGTCATATATCTCTTCAATCAGTAGGTCATCGAACCAATGCATTAAATGTTTAATACAAATTAGTCTAGTTTGTTAAAATATAAATATTGAAATGTGTGTACATTATACATTTCCTTAACGTCTAAAAGATCTTCCTCGAGTCCAAATATAATTGATACCATAGGTGCACTAGTTGGGTCGAGAGGCACAGCCACATCGAATGCCAAATGCCATCTTTGGTACATCTTTCTTTTTTGTGATCCTTCACTCGTGTTCATCAGCTAATCGAAGTCAATCTTCAATTTACCAATGCGAACCCTTGAAGTATTCCAATATGTCGTCATCTCCAACGATAGAACATTGCTCCCTCGGGTTGTTCTCGATGATCCTAGATCATCTCACTTCTTCAAAGTGAAATGCGGTTTACTGTCTATTAACGCGTCATTCCAAATATGATAAGAAATTAAAACCCCAAAATGACCTTCCTCCACCATGGAACATTCTAAAATAAAATCTTATTTATTCATTTGTTTATTTATTTATTCAACTTATTTCGTTAAGGTACTATGTTTCACATCAAATAACACACAAGTTTAATGTAGACAAGTCTAAGATCGATTTTCAACGTTGAACAATATAGTGATAAAGTGATCGTTTTGCAAAACTCACCCGTTGCTATATACTAGGTTGGACGCGTTTCGTTTGTATTCTTTCCAGATGATTGTCCTTGAGTTGTGTCAATATTAGTTCCTTGATTTTGATTTTTTTTCCATGACCAATGCTTGATTTGAATTATTCCTTCCTTCTGTCAATGTCTTCACAAGTCTAGGACATGCATTACGATAATGATCTAGACTTCCGCACTCATAACATGTCTTTGGATTTCCTACCACGTTGAACGTATTCACCGATGGCACTTGCCTAGCCACCAATGGACAATCCCTTGCAAAGTGTCCCATTTGATTACAATTAAAACATGTGTGACATGAAGTTGACGCTTGATGATGAAAATTGCATCTACCACACCTTGGGTAAGAACCCTCGTACTCCTTCCTTCTCGTGCTAACCATTACAAATCCACTAGCTACCTTGGCTTTCTTACTATCGGTCTTTTCATCCACAATTTCGATAACGTCATCTAAATCTTTCTTTTTATCATTATCCCTCTTTAGTATGCCACTTCTAACCATTTGGTTAGTCAATGCCCCAACTCTTAGTATAGCACTTTGAATAGTGGTCGGCTTAGTGATCTCTATCATACCCCGAATCTCCGGTACCAGTCTATCTATGTACTTTTTTATTCTTTTAGACTCCGATGTTACCAGGTGTGGAACCAATTTGGCATGCTCATGAAAACGATTAGTCTAGGTAGCATGGTTGGCCCCCACCATCGAATAACACAAAACTCTCTCTCCAACTTGTTCATCTCATTAATGGAGCAGTACACTGCTCCCAATAACGCCTTAAACTCATCCCATGTCATACCCATAGCGGAAACTCTACCCCTAGCTTGTATCTGTGTGTTCCACCATGTTAGTGCTTTACCAGATAGCAAGCTAGATGCGTACTTTACCATTTGCTCATTTGCACAATCGCTAATATCCATCACTGCCTCAGTTTTCTCAACGCATCGAGAGTAGGCTACCGCTCCCCCATTTCCATCGAATTCCCTAGGCTTACATGCCATGAACTTTTTGTATGAACACCCTCTTGCAGCACCATCCTCTCCAGTACCATTCACATTGACATCCTCTTCACCCCCGGCTTCCTCTTCACCACCACCATGATTTAGAATACCCTCTGTTACCTATGTGACAATTGCAGGGAGTAGGGCTTGCAACTGTTGCTCTATAATTGCCGCAACATCGGGATTCCCGCCTCCATTAACATCACTCCCTCCATTTCGACCACCCGTTCGACCACCACCTCTACCCGAGCGTCCACTTGTTCTTCCATCATCTCTACTAGTGCCACTTCCTCCACGGTTAATATTACGAGCAGAGCGTCTAGGCGGCATGTTCACTACGATTTCAAAGGCTTATGAGTTCAAAACAGATAAACAGTTTAGATGGTGTAAGACGTATACGCCAAACCAATGAATAATAGTCAAGATTTTCAAAACAAAAGATTTGAATATTTATGAAGTCATGCGACTTTGAAGGTGACACATTGGACACTTGAATATGGTCGTATAAACACATATATGTTGTGATACCTTTGTAATTACGTTGGCCGCCATAATTATTAGGGTATCCTTTCACATATGCACTTATTACCAAATTCTATATGACAATGTTCAACCTCATTTCTACATAGTCAAATCTAAGGGTGGCACAAGTTTTTAAGAGAATGATACTATGAGCGGTATAATATCAATATACAACATTAATGATTCCGCGTCGTTAAGCCTATATGACCCTTTCAGGTACACAAGCACGTGCAGAATCACTAACAGAGCATATCTTGCTCAAGAACCGAAACATGAATAAGTTCATATTGTCTATGCAACAAACAAGTGTAGCTACTAACATGATATAACACCTCATGGTATAGTAGTTACATTTCATTGCAATTAAGGGCACATCGTTTCAAATGAGCATGCATTGTGTCAAGTAAGCACATCTCGTTTCAATTACACATCGTTGCAATAAATACGCATCGTTTCACATAAACACACATCGTTCAAATAAATTCGTATCGTTTCACGTAAACATACATCGTTTAAAATAAAATCATACCGCTTCAAGTAAACATACATCGTTTCAAATAAGTACATCACATTTCATGCACAGATTGTTCCTAGCATAGCTACTATATGAGGGGTCCTAGGTTATAGTCTAGGTCAATCCACCTAATTCTCTATAACCAATGGCTCTGATACCAATCTGTCACACCCCGTCTAAAGCAGAAACAACGGAATGCAACACATGAAAAGATCATAACACATTGAGATAAAAGAAATTCACTAAATGAAATTCAACAAAATGTTATGAAACCGCTTCACAACGTCACAAATATAATCATTCACAATAACAAATTTAAAATGAACTCTAACAGTCTTGCTAATCCACCTTAGTCTCAGTCCTTGAATTACTAGCTTCACATGAAAAGAAATGCTTAAAAACGTCAACACATAGTTGGTGAGTTCGTAGGTTTTTAAGTAAACATTTTATCAAATCAAATTTGTTTTGTTTTAAGCACATGAGTGCAAAGTATACTATGTATAATAATACAACGTTCAAGAATTCACACGTTATCTACGTTACAAACAAGTTACATGTTTCAACATTCTAATAAGATACACGCTCAACTTTTCAAGTAATCACAACAATGTTCCGTTACACCATACGTATCTACGTTCCTACGTTTCTACGTTCCATCGTTTCTACGTTTCATCGTTCCTACATTTCTACGTTCCATCATTCTCACGTTTCTAAGTGCCATCGTTCCTACGTTTCTACGTTTCAAGATAACCTTACCTCAGCAGTGGAAACATCCACATGTGTAAGATTACAATGTTTCATCGTTCAAGACCACAACGTTCCTATCATCGAACCACACACAAATGCTATGCTCTATTCACGTTATCGTTCCACACAATCAAACAATACACATTAAACTATACATGTATTTCATAGCAACTCATGATCAAAAGCAAGTTCAAAGATTGTTCTCACAACGATAAAACAGTTAATATCTGAGCATTCTTTTCTCCCAAAACGTTAAAAATATAAATGAAAAAGGGGCCACGAAACTCACCTTGATTAACAAAGCAAATGTCGTTCCCAAATAAATTCACAAATCCTTACGATAATCTACAATTCAAATACGTATATGTTACAATCTATACAAGGCTATTCCCTTCCATTGTATCTTTAAATACGTATAGGTTACAAACATAGTGGGTTTTTGTAAAACATCGAGATCTACAACTTTTTAGTTTTGGCTGAAGCCTGAAAACGAGCATAACTAGGTCAAATCAGCCGTTGAACTGGACTGAAAAATCCGGACAGATTCTGAGATTTCGGTTATATAACTTTCGGTTTGCAAAACATATTATACTCGACATAACCCTTCCCCAACACATATAAATCCTATAATTAACCATATCCTACAGATCATCATATGATCACATCAAAAATCTAATTACCCATGGATAAGAATTATGAGAACGAATTGAGAGTTGAAAACTTACCAACGAATGTGTATAATGATGATTTTGATTACTAGGATCGATTAGGGATTTAAAACCCTTAAGAATCGACTATATTGATGATAAAACTGGATGAGAATAGTTTAGGTCTAGCTTAATTCGTTTTTGGGGTTTAAGGGTGTGTTTAGGGTTTGTCACATGACTTGTAATTATTGATTTTGGGCTATCTACACATCCAGCCGACTTGTGGGCTTAAAAGTCTTCAAATGGGCTGAATTTCTTATATGTTATAGCCCTCTGTGCTTCGGTCGTCTGGGCTTTTGAATCACCTCAATCCGAGTCCGGATGATTCCGGATGAGAGAGTTAATGCCCGAACAGTGCAGCTGCGATCAACTTCGAAATATTTTGATGTACATTTACGTTTTGTTTGTATCTTTTTCGTTGCATGTCCATTTGTGATGATTCTTTTTGCGTTAGATTTGTTTTTCAAAAACGAAGACTTGATGAAAAGAAATCCCTAAAATGAGTCTTAGCACACAAACGAGTTTTCACGGTTTGAATTACGATCACAGTTTGGTGACGGCTGTCACACTTAACACGCCCCCGCAAGATGGAGGATCCATCAGAGACTCCAATCTTGGAACAGAAATGGTAAAGTAAACTTCGAGCCAATGGCTTGGTGAGTATGCCAGCAATTTGATCCTTCGAGCTTATGTGTAACACACGCAAGGATCTGTCGGAAACTCTTTCACGAACAAAGTGATAATCGAGTGCTATGTGTTTCATACGAGAGTGGTAAACTGGATTTGCACATAAATATGTGGCCCCTGTATTATCAAAATATAAGGTTGGAGGTTGGACTATACTCACACCAAGTTCAGACAACAAATTTTGAACCTAAAGAAGTTCGGCTGCAGCATTTGCCAAAGCTTTGTATTCAGCCTCCGTTGACGATCGTGATACTCATTTTTGACGTGCTGAACGCCATGAAATAATATTGGGGCCGAGATACAATACATATGCTGTTGTGGATCAACCACCATTATTGATTCCACCCCAATCAGAATCGGAGAATGCCGTAAGAGTGAGTGGTGAACCTCGTTTAAGAAACAATCCATGATGAATGGTACCTTTTAAATATCGAAGTACCCGTTTGAGAGATTGCCAATGTAACTGAGTTGGTGCATGCATGAACTGTGACAATCTATTAACAGCAAATGATACATCCGGACGAGTAATTGCTAAGTACTGAAGTGAACCAACAAGTCGACGATAAGGTGATGCGTCAACTAGAGGTGATCCATCTACAGGAGATAACGAATCGGTAGAACTGAGAGGTGTCGAAACTTCCTTAGCACCTTCATGTGAAATTGTTCCAATAGGTCCGCGATGTGTCGATGTTGAGATAAGAACATCCCATGTGATGTAGAGATAACCTCAACACCAAAAAAATGATGTAATGGTCCAAGATCTTTTATAGAAAACTTACATGATAAGTCAAGCACAAATTTATCCAAAAAAGCATTATGACTACCTGTAAGAATTATGTCATCAACATTAACCATAAAGTAAGTTGTTATCCCATGATGATTATAGATGAACAAAGAAGCATCTGCAAGAGATTTTTGAAAGCCATATTCAAGAAAGAAATTTTTCAGTTCGGTATACCAAGCTCGTGGGGCTTGTTTGAGACCATACAATGCCTTTCGAAGTTTGCAAATGTGGTTTGGGTAATCTTGATGAACATAACCGGGAGGTTGCACCATATAAACATCCTCATGCAGCGTACCATGGAGAAATGCATTGTTTACGTCTAGTTGTCTTAAATTCCAACTTTTTGATAAAGCGAGACATAAGACAACTCGGATAGTTGTTGGCTTAGTCACGGGACGGAAAGTTTCAAAGTAATCTTTACCGGGTTTTGCAAGTATCCTTTTGCCACAAGACGCGCTTTGTATCTATCTATAGATCCATCGGGTTTCCTCTTAATTCGAAAATCCCACTTACAACCAATCAGAACATGGTCAGACTTTGGAATGGGCTCCCAAGTACCGTTTTGTAATAATGCGTTATATTCGAATCCATTGCCTTCCTCCAAAGTGGATCCTTTGGTTAATAGTTGAGGGTTCTAAGTTACTAGGCATTGGGTGATTGGTGGTTAGATTGATGAAACTGGGATGGGCTAAATCCCTCGAAATGCAACGAACTTGCCCAAAAGTCTATTGTATGCGACCAACTTTCGAGGAGGCATAAGAATGCAATCAACTTTCAAAAATGGTGTTTTAATGTAATTTGCTGACGTGTCGATGAGTTGTCAAACTCTCCGGAAGCCACGTGGCACATCCGTACGCCAAGTGTCACCTTCAACGAGCGACACATCAGCAAATTACATTAAAACACCATTTTTGAAAGTTGGTTGCATTTTTATGCCTCCTCGAAAGTTGATCGCATACAATAGACTTTTGGGCAAAGTTCGTTGCATTTCGAGGGACTTAGCCCAACTGGGATTGTAATATTGGGATTAGGCTTTCGAGCACGAGTCACACGAGTTTCATTTTGATTCTCAAGGGATGCAGAAGTTTGTGGAGAGGGCTGGTGATCATTAGTTTGTGGAGTAGGGATTGGTGATGATGAGGATAACAATGATGGAGTTTCTAAAATAGTAGATGGTGAGGATCGGATAGGTACAGGTGTGTTAAGTACACTTGCTGGTATGGGAGAGTGATCACCTGTTGAGTTTGCTGTTGAGGTTTGTGTTGCACATCTTGCAAAGTGATTATGTGTAGTGGGGTTTGTATGTGAAGATGTTGGAATTGTAGGGACTCCACCTGATGATGATGTGGTTGAACTTTCAACATTTACTTAGGTAGATCTATCAAGGCAAGCATCTCGAACGCGAGTGGTGAACTCATTATGTTTATCGCCCAATTGAAGAGGGAATACTTCCTCTATGAACTTGACATGCCTTGAATAATAGAGACGATTTGTAGTGGGGTCTAGACATTTGTATGCGGACTGAGAGGTTGAGTAACCAAGAAATACACACGGCTGTGATTTTGGGTGAAGTTTAGATATCGAGTATGGGCGAAGCCATGGATAGCATAAGCACCCGAAGGATTTAAGTCTATCATAGTTGGGAGATCTTTTCAAACGGAGATTGATTGTTTATTATCGGCGTGGGAAGATGGTTTATTAAATAGACAGCCATTTGAAACGCATGATTGCAATAATGTAATGGAAGCCCAACAAAATGAAGTAAAGAAAGTCCAGTTTCGACTACATGTCTATGACGTCGTTCAGCTGTACCATTATGTTTGGGTGTGTGTGAAGGTGTTGTAAAATGAAACACACCACAAGAATTAAAAACGGGAATTAACTTCTGATATTCACCACCATTATCGGAAAATATAGAGATGAGAGAAGTTTGAAAATAGTTTTCAACCAATTTCTTAAATTGAGGAAAAGTATTGAAAAATCAGACTTCTTTTTCATGGGATACAACCATATATACTTGGTGAAAAAATCAACAAAGATAACATAATACACAAAACCATCAATTGATCGTTGTGTTGGTCCCCATACATCAGTCTAAACAAGATCTAACGGTTTGGTACTAACAAGAGAATTATTATAAAATGGTAACTTGTGACTTTTATTAAAGAATCACAATGAAATTCAGAAATTGACAGTGAACTAGAAGCTAAACTACTACTACTAAGAATAGATCTGAGAACTTTATTTGACGGATAACCAAGCTAGACAAGGAGCACTTAATGGTGACGTGAATTTGAGGAGGACACGGCATGCCTGCGCAATAAACATCATTGTTGTTCACCCCCCGCATTAGAGGCGCCCCCGTGCATAGATCCTTCACAAGAAAGAGAAATGGAAAAAATTCAACAGAAACATGGTTAGTTTTGCATAATTTTGCAACAGAAATTAAATTTTGACGTAAACGGGGAACACAAAGAATATCTTGTAAAAGTAATGATCGATGAGGTGTATTTAACATTGTGTTTCCAGTATGCGAAATAGAAAGGCTTTTACCGTCACCCAAGAAGATCTCGTCTGGACCCCCATAATTTGAGAAATTTTACAGGGTTGATGGATTGGAGGTCACATGGTGAGAAGCACCACTATCAAATAACCATGGTTGCTGAGGTGTGGTAGACGTATTTGACATGGTAACATTGGCAACTTGTGTTTGATTTGAATTGCTATTGAGACCAGTCACTTGAATATTGTTTTCTTTCAGAAGGCGGGCGAGTTTACGACAGTCACGTGTGTCATGCCCAGGAAACTGACAATATTGACAAAAGAGATTTGAGCGATCGTTTCGATTACTACCTTGATTTTGCCACGCATTGCGCTTTGCGTAGTCATGAACTTTTCGGGAGTTTGAGAAATTTCCAGTTGAACGACCTTGGTTAAAAGATTTGGAATTCGGTTGAAACTTAAAGTTGGATTTTTGAGTGACATTGGTTGTGGAAAGAATAGTAGGTTGCGATAACTCATTGTCCTTTAACATCCTTTCAAAATCAGTCAATTTGTCAAATAATTCAGCGAACGTGATCGGGGATTCTCGAACTTTTATTGCTGCCACAATGTTGTTGTATTCATCTCCTAATTGAGTGAGGATATGAAGAACCAGATCTGTTCATCCGCAATGGATTTCATGTCATGGAGATATTCAGCAATCGACTTTGTAACCTTAGGATTCTTGGTAAATTTGGATTTCAGAGATATTATTCTTGAGCGAGAAGAACTCGCATAGCTGGAGTTGAGGCGTTGCCATGCTTGATGGGATGTCTCGGCAGATGATATAAGGGGTTGAATTGTTTCTGAACAACTACCAAGGAGTGCACCGAGAAGGATATGATGTTGTCTAAACCAGATAGAATAAATGGGATTTAGTTGTTTCTCGAGGAATTTTGGTGGTGCGGTGATTGTACCGTCGATGTACCCAAGAAGATCAAGACCGATGAGTGTTGACTGAATTTGCTTTCGCCATACAGGAAAGTTTGAAGCTGTAAGTGGGATGGGGAAGTGTGTTGGAGCATTTAGTTGAATAACAGGGGTTGAACTGGCTGAAATAGACGATTTGAGTGACAAGAAACAAAAAAAAATTATGGAGGATCCAAGCTCGTCAAAGGCAAATGCTTTTAATCGTGAAGTTTTTAAATATTGATTATCATGGTGGCCTTTTGTTTATATAGCCAATAGTTACAAAGAATCCTACGGTATTGGTTACAACTAATGAGGTTGCATCTAAGGATAAGTTACAACTAATTACAACATAAGATAAAATAATATATTGACAAGTCTAAACTTTATCAACATCCTTAACCAGTACATAGAATTTAAAAGCGAAAAAAGTCGTTCCAATGATATGATAACCTTTCCCATAAATATAAAACATACGATTCCACAAATATTCAAAAAGGATTCAGATTAGTACTTAGCTACCATGATAATAATATTTATTTATATAATTATAATATTATAAAACAAAAGCTCAAAAGACCACCAGCAGCTTAGCTTCACAGCCCATGCAACTGGGAAGGAATCAACCTTGGTCGGCTCAAGTGCTGCCTATTCTTAAGTCTGAATCAAAGGTAAACTAGCTTGTAGTTGGTTGGTAAAACCACTCCCAAAAGATCCTAAAGAAAAAACTTTTGGTAGACACTTTTACAATAGTTAGCAACAGCTTCTCCAGCTCTCTCAGTTGGATAACCCATTACTGAAACAAAAATAATAATAGTTCTTAATTTTATGGTTTTAGTAAACATTAATTATAAATTATAAAATCTCCAAGAAATGAAAAAGGAGATGAAGTAGTCATACATCTTTCATGAATCTTCTCCTTCAGAACTGAGACATAGTAAAAAAAAAAAATAGAATACAAAAGTTACTAATTTTAAGTTAATATATATCGAAAGATAAATTTTTATTACCAAGATCAACTTAAGATGAGAAGAAAAACCTACTTCTTTCACGGTCTTGAAGACTCACGTGGTCAAGAAAATGAATGATGTTACCATGAGGTGTTCGTTCCACAGTAAAAAGCTCCGAATCAGGATAATTCCCTTTGCGCTCATCATCATTAGCTTTCTCCTTCAACGGTTTGTTTGATGATGCAAAAGGCTCTGAATCTTCATGTGGTAGTGTGCAGAGAAACATCTTTCCGATCTTGGGAAGAAGAGATATCCGGGTAACGGAGGTTGAAAGTTGTTGAACAATAGACATTTTAAGGGAGCTAGTAGTGATGAACTAGAGTATAATTCGCGTTCCCGTGGATCGGTAACGAGGTTAATAATCGTATCCAAGCGCGGAATCCTTGAATACAATCATACGACCCAAACGATTATATAAACGGAAATATGAAACACTAAACGAATACCTTTCAATCTAAATCTTTTATTGATCATAAATAACGTTACAATCAGCTACAATCAATCTAAGATTACAATACACAAATAATTGATACTCACCGATCACTTTTTGTTTTGCCGACTTCGCTCGTCACACCCTTCGCACCAACTCACTCACACTTGATCAATTTCTTGCCGTCCACTTTCTGTTTACCCTCACGTCTCTTGTGACCTACCCTACGAACTTGAATCATAAATATATATATGATCCATGAATTGGGCTGGGCAAGATCTAATTGGGCTTTACAAGCACAAATATATATTTGATAACGGGCTAGGCCTAATTGGGCTGGGCTTGGACTTTATATAATGGGCCTACGTAAACCAAGTTCGCTCATCACTAAATTCGTTCACCGGCTAATATAACGATTTCATTGACATTAACAATTACTCCCTCCGTCTCAAAATAATTGTCACACGCAGTTTAATAAAAGCATAATCATTACTGTTTTCTCTTTCTTACTTTTTGCAGAATGACAGTTTTACCCTTAAACAATTAATTACTACATTCTTTAAAGTTTGTAATAATCATTCAAAGTATGGATAATATGGTAATCACGACCAAAACTTTCTTTCTATTTTTGGAAGTGGACAATTAATTTGGAACGTCCAAAAAAGGAAACGTGAACTATATTTTTGAGACGGAGGGAGTACTATTTTATTGTCACACAAAATGAACGAAATAGAAGAAATAGTGGTAGAATGTTGAACTAGTGAAGGGTTATAAATCCTAAATTGTACGGACAAATAAACTAAATTGTATTATACAGAGTATTATACTATATATACGTGTAAAATAAAAATATGTATAAATAATCATCGCTCATCCGTACAGCCTTTTTTTTATTTGTCAAAACCCAAAAAAAAATTGTTTAAATAAAGAAGTACGTCCTTGGACGAGTATAAAATATATTTTCAATTATTAACTAGATACAAGACACGCGACAATGTGAGTGATTTAAATTATATTGTTATGATATATTCATATATATATATATATATATATATATATATTCTTGGATGGTTTGGATTTGTAATGTTTTTGTTGTATGTTTGTTTAGTTTGTATATAATTTTTAGAAGATATTAGTTTTGTAGTTTCATTACTATAGTTTATAATATTACATTGTTCCACCACTACTAGAAAAATGACATTTTGCGACGCCCAAATGCCGTCTCAAAAGCCTCAAAAGTCGTCGCAGTAGAGTATTAGACACGACATGTCGTCCCAAAAGCGTCGTCGCAACAGCCCCGTGTGTGTAGATCTACTGAGACGACCTTCTGCGACGACCAGTGGGTCCCACCTGTTATTTTCCGTACCATAAAAGATAATGGGAAAGTAATTACTTTTGCGACGACACCTGTCATCACAAAACAATTTTCAATTTTTTTAAAAAACCAAAAAAATGAATTAAATAATATTATATTAAATGGTCAAATGTCGTCGCAGTAAGTTATAGCGACGACAAAGTCGTCACTATAGCGTGCAGCTTTTTGGGTTAAGAATCGTCGCATTAGGGTTTTAGAGACGACATGTCGTCGCTAATTTCACCTGTGAATTTTTGCATTATTTTGCTGCTTTTGCATTTTTCTCAGGTTTTACCCTGTTTCATTTTTCTGATTTCCTGCTCCTTTACATCTAATATAACAAATAATTTCCGCAAATTTCACTTTCAAAGCACAATTACACAAACAATTAAAACATTCAAATCTTCTAAATCATCCAACGTTCCAATAAAAGTACAAGTCATACAAATGTTCAAAATGCTTAAAAGTAAATGGTTTTAAAGTTTTTCACAAACATCCTAAACGAAAAACGCATTACAAACCAACTTACTCCTCATCTTCTTCCTCCTCATCTTCATCTTCTTCATCTTCTTCCTCGTCATCTTCTTCTTCCTCATAATCTTCATCTTCTTCCTCCTCATCATCTTGTTCTTCAACCATAGCCGGATAGTGAAAGTTTGGAAAGTTTGGAAATTTTGGAACTTTTATCTTCGCATCTTGTAAGGCGGCATGTATAGATGTCAAATATTCAACTTGGGCCTTGTTAAAGTTTTGTTGATTGTTGAACATCTCATTGACTTCTTCTATGTTTACCATCCTTGGTCCACTTGATTGAAAATTTGAACTTGATGCCTCGTTTGCCAACTTTCTACCCCGTCCACGTCTATGCCCGCGACGGACCCCCAAGACTTTATCCATTATATCCGACTCACTCATGGGTTTGGAACTCCCCTCTTGTAGTGTCTGCTCCTCCACCAATTTCTCCTAAAAGTAACAAAACAAGAATTATTAGTAGTCACCCATGCATTTTAACAATTCTATATCATTATTTGTTTCTCTAATAACTCAACACTTCATCAAACTTATACAATTCTAAATCCATCATTAACAATTCTATACAATTAAACTATTTTTACACTATAACAATTAACCATAACCCGTTTTACCTCGTGAACCATTTAACCCATGACCCATCCTTCTTAATAACAAGATAACTAACCAAACACTCGTTAACATCAAAGGGATCGTTGTAAGTTCACTTGACCTACACTTTCTACATCAAATATTGTACCAGGTTTTTCGATTACTGTTTATTCTCCAAACGTTTATGAAGTAATTATTGTACGACTATTGGTACCAATTATTGTACCCGTTTTACCTCATGACCCATATAACCCATGACCCATATATTCCATGACCCGTTTAGCCATTTTGGCCCAAAAACCATCGAAAAACATCAGCAAAAGCTACTGTGAACAGTAGCAAAATTCAATAAAAACAACAGTAAAAAGTTTTGTAAAAAAAAACATATATATAACCGCTGCAAAAAGATGGTTTGTATTGAATATTCTGTACTTAGATATTGACCTTTGGCAAAATCATTAACCCACACTCCATCATTCCAATGCCTATTCTTCCAGTCCTCAATCATACTTGTATATTCACCAGTTTTGGGGTTCGCTGTAACAATAAAAGAAATTAATATATAATAACTACACAACATACCTACTTATCACGAAACTAGAGATATATGTTTACAAAAACAAGAGATAAAGTAACTTACATCTTCATATCTTCGAGCAGCTAAGGACTTGGTTCCATGATTACTATGGTACAGTTGCTTACCTCGGTTTTGCGTATTAGCTGCTGACTTTTTCTGGAATGGCTCGCTAGTGTAGAAGTTCACATGATTACGCCACTCACTAATTTCCATGTTAGGAGGTGGAAACTGTATAATTTCTTCGGGATGTTCATACCCCTCCCTGTCCACGAACCACTCTTTCTTATATCGATATTTGCGATTTCTGTATGTCTCCGCAAAACTTGTGTTAACCCCTTTTCTGATCAATTCTGCAAATGGACCTCTCCAATGACGACGCATATTAAAATACGTCTGCAATATTAAAAAAAATAGTTAGGCAATGTAAACATTTACAAATTAACATGAAGATATGAAACAACCTCAATCTCCGGCCAAAGAATGGTTTTATTCGTCTCGGGAACTGAGTCCCACGATGCATAGTATTTCGGGACTCTAACCAAGTGAATCATTATGTCAAAGAAAGTCGGAGGATATATTTGCTCGAAAGTACACAAAATTTTGATCAACTGGTCTTCGGCTTTCAACATGTCCGATACCATCAAATTTCGAGCACAAAGTTGCTTAAAGAATGCACAGAGTTCGACTATTGGTGTTGAAATAGGCTCGTCCAAGTACCCTTGAACTCCAACCGGAAGCAATCATTGCATCATTATATGACAATCATGAGACTTCATGCCTGTTATGTTGTTGTCATTGTCGGTAACTTTACTCTTGAAGTTTGATCCAAATCCATCAGGTAATTTAACTCCTTTAATAAATTCACAAAAGCGTTGCCGATCATCAGTTGTGAACGAGTACTTGGGATGAGGCTTTAAGAATTTTCCACGCCCTTTATCTTGTAGCCACAACTCATTTCGAATGTTCAAATTCTTTAAGTCTTTTCTTGCATTAAGAGTGTCTTTGGATTTTTCATTCATAAGTAAGGTACCCAACAAACTTTCACATACATTTTTTTCGATATGCATGACATCCAAGTTATGTTTTAGTTGAAGAGAAGACCAATAACTGAGTTCAAAGAAAATAGAACGTTTACTCCAATTCAACTCACTTGCATCACGTTTTCTCTTGACACCCCCAAAACTAGGATGTTTCCCCGGAATACGGATTGATAATCGATCAAGTTGTTGTAAGATTTCATTATTGCTGAATTTTCTAGGACGAGGCGTTTTCTCAATCTTACCATCGAACATCTTGCTATTTCTCCAAGGATGATTCAAGCGTAGGAATCGTCTATGACCAACATAAGCGGTTTTCCCTAACACACGAGTAGATGGAGTGTCCTCATTACATGTAGGGCATGCTTTGTAGCCTTGACCACTCCAACCAGACAAGCTACTGCGAGCAGGATAGTCATTGATGGTCCATAAAAGCATAGCACGCATTGTGAAGAAAGTGTTTGTTGCAGCATCTCGGGTCCGGACTCCGTCAGACCATAGACTTTTCAATTCTTCAACCAAAGGCCTCAAGAAGACATCAATGTCCTTCCCAGGCGATTTAGGACCAGGAATCAACAACGTCAACATGAAAGAAGACTCTTTCATACATAACCATGGGGGCATATTATATGTTGTCAATATAACCGGCCACATACTGTAAGTCGAACTCATGTTGCCATACGGATTGAAACCATCAGCGGCTAACCCTAGTCGGACGTTTCTAGTTTCGGATGCAAAATCTGGATACCTTTCATCAAAATCTTTCCAAGATTTACCATCAACCGGGTGACACATCTTGTTATCTTCCATACACCGTCCAGTAGCATGCCAAGTCATATTCTTTGCAGTGTGTCTGGAGCTGTACATACGCTTTAGTCTTGGAGTCAAAGGAAAGTAATGCAACACCTTTTTAGCAACTTTCTTCCTCGTTGTGTCTTTGTCTTTCCATCTCCTCTCACCACATATTGGACAACTTTGCATATTTTCGTTCTCCTTCCAAAATAAACAACAATCATTCTTGCAAGCATGGATCGATTCGCATCCTAACCCGATCTTTTTCATCATCTTTTTTGCTTCGTAGTGTGACGATGGAAGTTTGTTAGGTTTTGGAAATGAAAATCTAAGTAATTCTAGCAATTGGTCAAATGAGCTATCTGTCCATTTATTCAAGACCTTCACGTGTGACAACTTTGCCAAAAAGTTCAATGAAGAAATCCAGGTGCAATCAGGGAATAGCTCGGTTTCGGCCAACCCAAATAATTCATCAATATCGTCATTTGTATCACTCGGACCTTCGGTCGGCTCATTACTTGTCTCATCACTACTCGTGTTGTATTCATTGCTAGTATTCTCCCGACGAATATCATTGAGGGCACCAACCATCTCATCCATCACATCTGTTGTGTCATAAACTGCTTGCGAATCTAAGAGTTCTCCATGATAATTCCAAATATTATAAACGATACTAAACCCCCAACGTTGTATGTGAGCATGAATAGTGTTGAGATCAGCCCATTTATGGTTATTACAACGTTGACATGGGCAACGACATTCACCGTCTGAACTTAAGTAGTTCTTACACCGCTCGATGAACACGTTAAGACCATTTTTAAAGTCATCGGAAAACGATTCTCAATTTTAGTCCAACTCTTATCAATCGTCATAGCTCTGGAATTTATAGTTTAATTCATATTGTATATGTAACAACCGGTCAAAAAGTCAAATTTTCGCACCAAATTTAAACTTTAAATAATTGTATTATTATATGCAAATACAACCAAGTGATCGAAAATTTTATAGATTTTTATATAATAGACAAGGATTATTTAATAATAATCACAATTGAAACGAACTGAGACCAAATTACATTTTTGTAATTCAAGTGAAATATTTTTATTTAAAATATTTACGAAATAGTTTAAACAAAATTATAAATTTAACATATTAAATTTGTATAATAATCGAGTATGAATACACGGGTATTTTGTACTGCGATTTGGGAGACAGTGTCCCGCAAACCAAACATAAGCCAATCCAACCACCTCCACCCTCATTTCATCTTCTTTTTCTTCTTTTCTTCTCATCTCTTTTTCTCTCTATTTCACCCCCAACAACAACAACAAATAATAACACCAACATCATCATCATCACTATTATTTTCAGAATCATCATCAACAAGAGCAACAACAAGCATCCATCATCATCATCTTCATCTTCTTCATCTTCAAGATTCACCATCTTCATCCTCAAACCCTCGATCTTCAAATCGTAAAGATTTCTTCACTTTTTCTTAAGATTTCTTGATAAAAACACTTAATATATCATGTATTAACTTTATAACAACAAGATTCGGCCTAAAAATGGGTTAGATTGCGTTTTTGGGTGAAAACCCGTCGAACAGTTGCAAGTGTCGCCCACAGACCTGCAGTATAGCGTCACTTACCTAAGTGACGCATGTAAGTGACGCATCCTAGTGACGCCTCTAAGTGTCGTCCTTAGTGACGCCCGTAGCGTCACTTCCCCAGTGACGCCCTTAGTGACGCCTGTAGCGTCACTTCCCAAGTGACGCCAATCTTGAGTGTCGCCTATAGCGACACTTGCCTAGTGTCGCCTAAAACAAAAAATACACATTTTTCATTAAGTGTCGGAACTCAAATTTTACCGCCTAATATTACTCCGAAATGAAATTTCGGAGCGTTTTCACTAAAGCAATATAGTAGAAATTTCGGAGCTCGACCCCAGCCAGGGGCTCTGCCCCTTGGACCCCGCCAGGGGTTGCCACCCCTTGGACCCCGCTATCAGGGGCGCTGCCCCCGAACCCCTGTACACAGTTTCCAAACCTGAACGACAAATAAATAATTACACAACTCACTTAGACAAACTGATTTGTCTCATACTCATATGACCTCACGTGTTTAGGACACTAGGAGGTTAACTATCGGAAGACGCGCGTATCGTAGGATCGCTAACAACTCACAGGTGAGTTTTATAGCCCCACTCTTTCAATTGTTTTACTGTTTTCGGGGTGAAACACATGCTCAATAACTGTTTTCGAATTATATTAATATTCCTTTATAATTCACACTTACTTATATTACTGTATGTAATACAAATGCGTAATACTTAGGAATTACACCCAACACATTGTTTTGGGACAATATCGATACCTGACCTAGATAGGTTAAAATCGTACACTGTTGGATTGTTGGAAAACAATTACCAATACATAACTTGATTAAGTTATCACTAACCATTGGCCATATTGTCGCGGGACGATATCATCGAATACATTAGAACTAGTTAGTTCTACCTACACTGGACAACATCTATACTTTTACAGGCTTAGTTCCCCTTTTAGGGACTAATACTGCACATACAAATCAGGACCCCAATATACTTGCTAGGCTTAGGGCTAGGAGTATACAATAGTATCATACGTTAGTATAGACTCCTGATACCAATACAACACAACTAGGTGATGAGAATTCATACCTAGGCTCTTCGTACTACTTAAATCTAAGTATTATTTATAAATATTTAGGCACAACAAATCATTTACATGCGTGGCATGACACATTACAACTTGTGATTGTTGTTTGGTATTTATATATATCTACATACTTGTACATCATCTTGAGCACCTGGGGCTACCTACGTTATTACATATGTATATCAGTATACATACAATTATACAAACATGAATACTCAAGTCGGACTCGTCGTAGTACGGTCGGCTCAATTATCTCAAGTCGGGCATGTCGTAGTACTGCCGGCTCAATTACATACGTTGCTTGCGAGCAATGCGGTCGATGCCTGATTAGGCACAAAACGATGCCACGGTAAAGTGGGCACAAAACGATGCCACGGTATTGCAGTGGGCACAAGTTCGATATTGCGGTAAAGCGATACAATCGATGGATGGGCGAGCTTGTGCTCGTGATCCACACACATTAGTTAACGGGTCGGTGAGTTTTCACGCGAGGCCATTAACTCAGTACTTGACTAAGTACTCGATTATAGTTCTGCGGGACTACACATTCATGATACTGGATACTATACGTTGTGCCAGGTAGGCATATCAGTACATCACTCGATATCATATGACGCGGTCATACAATTACTCGGAATATACTCAGGCAAGTTTCACCTCACAATTAATTGATTTACTCATACCGGATAGGTATCAAGGCATGGATTTCCACATCTTCGATATGACATAGTCACACGCTCACTTGATAGTACTTAGGCACGTAGTGCCTTGTGCTTACAGATTTACTTAATACCTGATAGGTATCCAGGATCGGAATGCCTCAATCATTATGTACTTTGGTACATACCACTATTGCTTAGGTATTAGATACCTCGATTATCGTATACACATTGGTATTACAACTTCAACTTAATACATATCAGAATCGCAGATTCTGAACTACTTTTCAAAACACAAAAGGTTTTATACTCTATGTTTTAACTAACAAACCTATGAACTCACCAGCTTTATAGCTGACCCGTTTTAGCATGTGTTCTCAGGTGCCCAGCAGGATTATGATTACTACAAGATAAGCTAGCTCGAGTCGCATATTTTCAATCAATGGGGACCACTCTGCATTTACTTTTGTATTTTCAAATTATGTAATTGAAACTTCTATTAAACTCGCAACATTGTAAACGTTCTACTTTGGAAAATGTATAATTATTTTCAAACTTCTCATTTAGAGTCGTTCATTATGTATCTTATGCTGTGATATTTGATTTGGTAACACCCGACCCGACCGCTTCCGCAACCTGAAAATTTAGGGTGTTACAGTATAAGATTCATGTAACAGTTTGTAAAGACATATATATATATATATATATATATATATATATATATATATATATATATATAATGTGCAAGAGTGTAATGTGCAAGAGTGTCCAACTACTAATTAACAGCAATTCATTTATATGAAAACAATTTCAACTAATATTAATGAGCATACACACATACGAGTGTTAGACTACATATACATACTTTTAGAATAGACATCAATCAAGTTAAGCAAAAGCTAGCATAAGTCTTAGACTACATATACATACTTTTAACATCAATTTCAAACGAGCAAACCTGATAGTTTATACACAAAACCGCAAAGAAGTTTAAGGGTTCAAGATTTATATACCTCACTTTTAAAGTTATCGTCTAAGACAAGAGAAGTTAGCCAACTTTAGAACGGATGAAATAGAAGCCTCAGCCTACATTCAAAATCAAATTACTCATTAATATTTAATGAAATTCAAATAGTTCCCTTCCCATTGAAAGCACCCACAGAATGAAAACGAAAACAGATTGCTAAACCACTGGTTAGTTTGAGAGCAGAAAACGAAAACATATTTGTTTAGCCAGTAAAAAACCACCAGACCTGACCCGTTTGAGAGCAGCCCATGAAAACGAAAACGAAAATAGATTGTCTAAACCACTGGTTTTGAGAGCAGAAAATGAAAACGAAAACGAAAAAACATTTATTTAGCAAGCTGTTTTGATCAACCCACGAAAATGAAAATTGGGATCTAACAAACTAACTCAATACAACACTAAGATGAATTACACCCTCAAAAAGTTATATCGCAGATTAAAGCATACATATATACCATTTTAATCTTTATCTTCTATTATTCTGGATTTGCTACTAAGCTAATTGTATGAACATTAACATAAATATTTATACCACTAATTATGATTCACACACCATCGCACACAGATGATAGTTATATGTTCAGCAAAACAGCATTCTATCATCAAATTGTCTACCTCATCGTGAAATTGTGCACATCTTGAAATTCCCAATTTAATTACATTAACTACAAGCTCACTTTACTGTATCGATTGATTAATTTAGCTAAATCACAAAAATAAAATTTAAATCTGGAAAGTAGCAAATTAAGAGACAAACCTGTGCAGATGGGTGTGAGATGGTGTGAGCCAGAGGTTGTGAAGCGGCACAGGGTGGTGAAAGTGGGTGTCAGAGTTGGTGTGGTGGTGATGGTGTGAGCCTAAGCTTGTACGCAGGTGGGTGTGAGGCGGAATTGGGTTGGCGGAGGTGGTAGCGCAGGTGGGTGACGAAGGTGGGTAGCGGAGGACGGTGTCGAAATTGGGTTGGCGGAGGTGTACGTGGCGTGGTGGATGGGGGTAGCAGAGGTGAGATGGATAAGGAAATGGTTAGGGTTTGTTTGGAGGCTGCAAGTTTTGGGGATAAAATTTACCGGGAAAGAAGACTTTTATTGGTGGGAACCTTAACATTTTCGTGAAAACTCAATTGAGACGACAAAGTCGTCTCTCATTCCATACTGCGACGACACTATTTAATTTATTTTAATAGTGTGTTTTTAAATTAAATATTTTTTACTTATAATACATTTAATTAGTGTTTAATTATATTAAAAATTGAAATATAATTTTTATTATTTAAAATTGTAACAATTTGTATCTCATTTTATCTAACTATATTACAATTTAATTATAATTAGTGCTATTTATATATTAATATTAATATAATGAGGGTTTAATAAAATTTAACACTTAAAATGTAAATTATTTCATAAGTATTGCTACTGGTTTATGATTTAAACTATATTGAACCGATAATTCATAATATTAGTCTTTATAAATAACGATTTACAATTTTTTATAATCATTTGAATATTCTATGAGAGTTCGCATAGAAAACATCTTAGGGATCAATGAACAACTATGGTTGAATTGCAATAACTCAATTTTTATGATGTAACAACGCTAACGAGGCTGATTTCATTGGTGATGAAACGCCTTACGGGAATGAACTTGTACCACCGTTAACGTTTCACGAACTTTATATATATGTTTGAACTAAATGGTATATGATGTCGAGTTCATTGGTGTCGAAACGCCATACACGAATGAGTTCGTACCCAATAACATTTCACGAACGTTATATATGTTTAGCGAACGTTATATGTGTGTGTTTAGAACCAAATAGTATTCGATGTCGACTTCACTGGGACGAAACGCCTTATGCGAATTAATTTGTACTACCGTTAAAGTTTCACGAAAATTTTATTTCTTTCACGTGCATTCGGTAACTAATGTTACATATTCCATCATTCCAATGCCTATTCTTCGAGTAGGTTGGTATTGAAACGCCTTACGTGAATGAGTCTGTACTACCATTAAAGTTTTAACGAACTTTATCTATGTTTGAACTGAGGTTGGCTTCATTGGTGATGAAACACCCGAGGGGAATGAGTTTATTCCACCATTCACGTTCGCAAACTAAATAGTATTCGAGGTTGATTTTATATGGATGAAACGCTTTACGTGAATATTTTTTTACTACCCGTTAACTTTTCATGTATTGTATACACACAAACACATTTACACATGTGTGTCAAGTAAGTAGCATTTTTAGTTGAGTTCATTTGTGTCGAAACGCCTTATGTGAATGAGTCCGTACTACCGTTAACGTTTTACGAATTTTTACATATGTGTTTGAATTATGTAGTATTAGAGATCGACTTAATTGGTGATTAAACGCCTTATAGTTATGAGTCCGTACTACATTGACGTTTCATAAATTTATATATCTATTCAAACTAAATGTATTCGTACCACCATTTATGTTACGAGAATGGGTTTGTACCATCGGTATTTTTAATTTCTATCTAATAAGTTCATCATTTGTTATTTTATAAAAAGAAAACGCTATTACCTCGAAAAAAAGTTACGTTTTTGGTTTTGGAGGCAAAAAAAAGCCAAAATGAAAACAAAATTCTACTGCGATGACGTTTGCGACGCCATTGTCGTCGCCAGGTTAGGCGGGAAATGTTTTTTTGTTTTAGCGCCAACACAAAAAATAAAAAATAAAAAGAAAGTGCTATTGCGACGACACTTGCGACGACACGGCGTCGCAAAATCTCACGCGGGAATTTTTTCGGAGCGAAAAGTTACGCGGGAGATGTTTTTATTTTGGAGCTCAATTGAAAAGTCAAAAATAAAAGGGAAAATGCTATTGCGACGACAGCGTCGTCGCAAAAGAAAAGTCAATGTTTTTTGTGTGGTCAAAGTTTGAAGAGCGTATTTTTTGTCTTCTAGTAGACCTTTTGCGACGACATTTAGTCGTCGCAAAATCCCTTCGTCTTATTAGCTCCTTTTTCTTGTAGTGCACTGAACTATATTTAGATTAACTATTTTTATTAAGTATTTGTATATTTTGTGTAAATTGCTAAAACTTTATATTTATTTATTTTTTAATAACTTTCTATTTTAAACATGTATTTGGTCCTATTTTAGGTTTTTGCTAATTTTATTATTGTTGGGCTTGATTGGACTGTATTTAACGTCTAATTCGACGCACAGTTTTTTAGTGTGTGTTCTGTCCTATTATATTTTCTATTTTGTAAAATAAAATTATAAGACATTTGAATTTGTGAAATTTACCTTTTAAGATAAAAAGTTGCTTATTTGATTTGTTAGACCTATGATATAATAAGTAACACGATTTAAACATAAGATTTTGTCATAAAGATGTTAATTTAACATTTTATTATAACATGTATTTTAGTTAAAGTTGTAAATCGATTATTGCTTTGAATTTTACATAATTCAATATGTATTGTGAAAATGAGAAATGTGACTAAGAAATCGTTACACATACTCCCTTTGTCCCAATAGCGAGGAACTCACATCATAAATCTACATGAGTGTGTGGAAGAAAAAATAAATAAATTGAAGTTTTTATTGATATAGATTTAAAGTTTAGTTTTACATTTATGTGAATTGTCATCATTTGTATGTGTTTTGTTAATATAATAATACAATACGAAAGGTTTGTCATTAATATTAAGGTAAACACTTCTATTATAACGGGTGCTAAAATATGTAGGTTAGTTTACAATCTTACTTAGATAATTATTATATAAGATTGGTTATTTGTATTATAAGTTTGTGCAGGTTATAATTGAAGATAAGCAAGAAGGACAAAGTTCAGGGACCAAAAGTGACAAGTTGTAAATGTGTTGTAATTGTATAAGTTGTATATTTTCTTTTATTTGTTTTTTATCTCTTATTTTTCTTTCTCATTTGTTTCAATATTCTCTGTATGGTCTCCATCGTATTCTTCTCGATTATAAACCCTAATTCTTGTGTGATTAGATTAGAAGAAATTATTCATCCTTTTATGAATAATTTCTTGAGTGATTTTGAGTATGTAGTGAGATTTTAGTCTTGTATTTGGTCTTTGACCGGTTGAGTTTATGAAGTATTATTCATCTGTTTGTGTTCTTGTTGATTATTGTTTAAAACAAGTAGATCTATACTTGTTTTCACGGTATCAGAGCCATCTCGGCTTTGATCTGGTGATTTATGGGTTATTTCTGTTGAGTTGCTGCTAGGGTTTCTTCATGTGGTGATTTAGGGTTTTCTATCTGAAAACTCTTGATTCTTGATCTAATCGGGTTTGATTATGGCTTGTGGTGGTGATATTATCATCTGGTTGTGATTTCTGGCTAAAATCCCTAATTTGAAAAAAAATAAGGTTTGTTACAACTCTTGGTTGTTCCAGAGTTGTTCATTTGTCTTCCGCTGTGATTTCTTCTTTTTCTTCTTATTGTTTATTGCACGGAATACTCAGTGAGGAGTTCCTTTTCATTCTCTTACTTCTTTTATGCATGATTAAGTGTTATCTTGTTGATTCTGTTATATGATATTATTTTGACTTTGTGTGTGATTATCTAAGGTGACTAACGCTTGTTTTTTGGTAGAAGAGAGGTCCCTAAGTAAGACCTAGGGTGGGATCTTTTTGAGAGACCACCTGCACGGATCCCTACTTAGGCTAACCTGCTAGGGTTCTATCTGTTTATAAATTTAGACATCTGTGTGTAATTGTGCATTTCTATTTGATTACTTGAATTAAGTGAATTGTTTGTTATTTGTTAACTCTATATTTGGTAACAATTGGTAATCAAATTTCTAAAATGTCTGCGGATAAGAAAGGTGGTACATCTGTCACATTGATTAAAAAACTAGATTTTGGGCATCCTCTCTATCTCCATGCTAGTGATACTACTTGTGTTGCTCTAATTTCTATAGAATTAAAAGGAACTGAAAATTACAGTGTTTGGAGTAGAGCAATGACACTTGCTCTTGCAACTAAAAATAAGCTTGGTTTTATAGAAGGAACATGTGTAAAAGATGATTATGCAACTGATGAGGTTTTGTCTAATCAATGGGATAGATGTAATTATGTGGCATTAACATGGATCTTGACTTCTATATCTGATGAGTTATATTTGGGTCAGATATTTTCTAGTAATGCTGCTACTGTTTGGCAAGAGTTAAAAGAAACTTATGATAAGATTCATGGTTCTGTTACTTTTAATCTACATCATAAGATTAATTCATTAACTCAAAATGGATCTAGTATTTCTGAATATTATCATAAATTGAATTCTCTGTGGAAACAATATGATGCTTTGGTCAAGTTACCAACTTGTACATGTGCAGCTTCAAAACAATTTATTGATCATAATCAATTGATAAAACTTATGCAGTTTTTAATGGGATTAGATGATGTTTATCAACCCATTAGAAGCAATATCTTGAGCAGAGATCCCCTTCCTAGTGTCAAATTTGTTTTTTCTTTGATATCTAGGGAAGAATCTCATAGAGGTGTTGCTTCTGGTGATGTTTCTTAAAAAACACAAACTTCTTCTTTTGTTGCTAAAACTTTTAACAACACTAATAGTTATAACAACATAAAGATTTCAAGATGACCTAATCCTAATTTGAAGTGTACAAAGTGTGGTATGATTGGGCATAATATTGAAAGGTGCTATGAAATTGTAGGATATCCTCCTGGTTATAAAAGAAAATCTTTTAACCAACATGCACCTAAGTTTGTTGCTAATAATAATAATTCTGTGTCTGAAAATACTAACACTGTTGTGCAATCTAGTCTTCCATTTTCTAATGAACAGATTATGAGCCTTATTAATGAGAAAAATGAGTCTACATCTAGTGTCAAAGTGAACATGACAGGTATATTTGTTACTTACAATCAGTATTTTAATGAAAAATTTAATAAATTTTTCTGTTCAAACTTGAATAAAAAAATTTATACTCATATCAATGATTGGATTATTGATTCTGGTGCAAATCAACATATGATTTGTAGTGAAAATAACTTGTCTAGTGTAGTTGATGTGACTGATCTTAATATTACTGTTGGACATCCTAATGGTACTCAAGCTAAGATTAAAAAGGTTGGAAATTATAAACTAAATGAGCATGTAACTTTGTATGGTGTTCTGTTTGTACCAGAATATTGTGTTAATCTATTATCTGTTCATAGACTCACAAAAGATAGCAAGCTGTTTGTTGGTTTTGATGAGAATAGATGTTATATTCATGATATGAGGAAAAACAAACTCCTGGGGATTGGTGATGAGTCTGAAGGTCTTTATTATTTTAAACCTGGTCATGAAGGTATAATTGGTTTGAATAATAATGTTGTTTCTGGTAATGATTCCATTAATCTGTGGCATAGTAGGTTGGGTCATCCTGCAGATCAGGTTTTAAGTGTTTTAAAAACAAATCTTAATTTACAACTTTATTCAAATGATAAACCTTGTGATATTCGTCACAAAGCTAAACAAATTAGAGAACCTTTTCCATTAAGTGATCATAAAACTACTTGTTTAGGAGAACTTGTGCATCTTGATTTGTGGGGTCCTTATAGGATTCAAAGTAGGGAAGGGTTTAAATCATTTCTTACTATTGTTGATGATTATTCAAGAGCTGTGTGGGTGTTTTTAATTAAAACCAAAGATCAAGTGTTTGATAATATTGAATATTTTCATAATTTACTGATGAAAAATCAGTTTAATGTTAATATTAAGACTTTTATAAGTGATAATGGAACTGAGTTTATGAATAACAAAATGAATGATTTTTGTCTAAAACATGGTATTTTACATCAAACATCTTGTGCCTACACACCTCAACAAAATGGAATTCCAGAGAGGAAACGTAGACATCTATTAAATGTAGCTAGAAGTCTTATGTTTCAAGGGGGGTTGCCTCTTAATTTGTGGACTGAGTGTGTATTAACTACATGTTACTTGATCAATAGGTTGCCTACTGCTGTTCTTTCTGGAAAATCTCCTTTTGAATTGGTGTTTGGCTTTAAGCCTAGTCTCTCTCACTTAAGGGTTTTTGGTTGTTTATGCTTTGCAACTGTTTTAAATAACAATGACAAATTTGGTAGTAGAGCAGATAAATGTGTTTTAATTGGCTATTCTACTGTGAAAAAGGGTTATAAACTTTATAACCTTGACACAAAAATGATTTTATATTCTAGAGATGTCAGGTTTTATGAAACTGTTTTTCCATTTAAAATGTCTCTAACATCTTTAAGTTCAAATGATGATGATAATACAGATGGTATTAATCATCTTAATTTTTTTGATAAAATATTTTCTGAAAATTTTAACCAAAACCCAAGTCCCTAGGATGATGGGGGAGACACTGAAGTCAGTGATGGCATAGATTCTTCTTCTAATATCACATCTAGTGATAACAATGAGGAAGAGTCAAGTGCAACACTTGATGAAAATCATAACCACCCTGAGGGCATCTTTCAACAAAATAAAAATTTACAAACTCAAGAATCAACTGATTCTTCTGGTATGAGAAGATCTGAAAGAACAGCAGGTATGCCAAAGAAATTTAGTGATTATGTGATTGAGGGCAAAGTAAAATATGGAGTTGAGAAAGTAGTCAACTATTCTATGCTTAATAATGAAAATTATTGTTTTGTGTCTAGTTTAAATAAAGGTGTTGAGCCTACTTCTTACTTAGAAGCTATTAAGCATAAGCATTGGATTGATGCTACGAATAATGAAATGGAAGCTTTAAATAGAAACAATACTTGGGAAGTAGTTGATCTTCCTATTGAAAGAAAACCTATTGGTTGTAAATGGGTCTACAAAATAAAGTATAAGTCAAATGGTGAAATTGAAAGATATAAAGCTAGGCTAGTAGCTAAAGGCTTTAATCAAAGAGAAGGAATAGATTATGAAGAGACTTTTTCTCCTGTAGTTAAAATGATCACTATAAGATGTCTTATTACTTTAGCTGTTCATAATGGTTGGAGTTTGTATCAGTTAGATATAAATAATGCATTTCTTTATGATGAAATAGTTGAAGATGTTTATATGAAACTTCCTGAAGGTTATTTAGTTTCTGATAATAAAGTATGCAAATTGGTGAAGTCTTTGTATGGTCTTAAGCAGGCTCCTAGAAAGTGAGATGAGAAATTAACATTTGTGCTTAAGAATAATGGATTTATTCAAAGTGTTAATGACTATTCTTTATATGTAAAATCTGAAAAAGATTTATTTCTTGCTATACTTGTTTATGTAGATCATATAATTATTACTGGAAATTGTAATCATGAAATAGATAAGTTTAAAACTTACTTATCTTCAAATTTTATGATCAAAGATCTAGGCAAATTGAAGTATTTCTTAGGAATAGAAGTTCTTGATACAAATAATGGAGTCTCTATGAATCAAAGAAAGTATTATTTAGAACTTTTAAATGAATTTGGGCTTTTAGGTTGTAAACCTCTTACAACTCCCGTTGAACAGAATTTGTCTATATCTTTGGAAGAATCTGCAAGTAATAAGTTGATTGAAAATGTAACTGAATATCAAAAACTTGTTGGTAAATTGATTTATTTAACTATGACTAGACCAGATATCTCTTTTGCTGTTCATTTCTTAAGTCAGTTTATGCATTCACTTTTACAGTCACATTTCAAACTTGCAATGCATGTATTAAGATATCTAAAGTTGTCTCCTGGTAAAGGAGTGTCTATTATAAAGTCTTCAAATCTTAATCTAAGTGCTTATGTTGATGCTGACTGGGCAAAGACTATTTCTTATAGAAAGTCAGTAAATGATTTTTGTGTTTATCTTGGTGATTCATTGGTTTCTTAAAAAAGCAAGAAACAAAATGTTGTGTCTAGATCATCTGCTGAGTCTGGATACAGAGGCATGAGTAATGCTACTTGTGAAATAATGTGGATATTGAAAATTCTTGATGACTTGAAAATTAAATCTGCATTGCCTATTCCTTTGTATTGTGATAACAAGTCAGCAATTCAAATTGCTGGTAATCCTGTCTTTCATAAAAGAACCAAGCATTTAGAAGTGGATGTTCACTTCATAAGAGAGAAAGTAAGGGCAGGTATTGTTCAAACAATAAAGGTAGAATCTAGTGCACAAGTTGCAGACATTTTTACTAAAGGTTTATCTTCTTCATAGCATAACTATTTTTGTAAAAAACTTGATTTGGTTGACTTGTTCCAAGCTAAGATTGAAGGAGGGGTGTTAAAATATGTAGGTTAGTTTACAATCTTACTTGGATAATTGTTATATAAGATTGGTTATTTGTATTATAAGTTTGTGCAGGTTATAATTGAAGATAAGCAAGAAGGACAAAGTTCAGGGACCAAAAATGACAAGTTGTAAATGTGTTGTAATTATATAAGTTGTCTATTTTCTTTTATTTGTTTTTTATCTCTTATTTTTCTTTTCAATTGTTTCAATATTCTCTATATCGTCTCCATTGTATTCTTCTCGATTATAAACCCTAATTCTTGTGTGATTAGATTAGAAGAAATTATTCATCCTTTTATGAATAATTTCTTGAGTGATTTTGAGTCTATAGTGAGATTTTAGTCTTATATTTGGTCCTTGACCGGTTGAGTTTATAAAGTATTATTCATCTGTTTGTGTTCTTGTTGATTATTGTTTAAAACAAGTAGATCTATACTTGTTTTCAACGGGTTTCACACTTTCACCTGTATAAGCATAAATGTATAAATGTTTGTGTTCTTGTTGATTATTGTTTAAAACAAGTAGATCTATACTTGTTTTCAACGGGTTTCACACTTTCACCTGTATAAGCATAAATGTATCATGAATGTAAAAATAATAAGTGAATGACTATCAGTTTAATTAGAATATATATGAATACAAACGCAATACTCTAAAATTGTATGTTTAGAACTTGATATAATAACTACGACTTCAAACTATACAAAGAAAATCCTTTATTCGAAATGAACATCGCTGATTTCACACATAAGTATCTCATAGTTCATGTATTACATCCAACACATAAGAGTTAAGCACAAGCTATTTAAAAAAAAAGTGGTTATTGAAAGAAGACAACATGTTTTACAATTCTATCACTTTAAGTTATAATTGAGTTAGATCACAAATGCTTTCATCATTGAAGTTGTTCACAATCTACTTCAGTTGGAAACCTTCAAAAATTGAAAAAGATAAAAATATTGAAACATAACAATTTGGAGAGATGATTTAAATAAAAGTCTCTACACATATATAACAATATTAGTAGGCTACCCGCGCAATGCGGCGCTACCAAATTTATAATATGATGTTATATTATAAAGGCGATAATAGTAGTCGGTATGTCATAAACGATAAAAGTGGAATAATTTTTGTAAACAATGGTGCTGATTGTGATTTGTTTTCTTTTATAACTCCTTGAAAAACGTATGAGTTGATTGTGATTAGTTTTATGATTTGCTTTATTTTTGGTATCTTAAATAAAAAATTTGTTAGATGTTGTAAAAGTAGTTATATATATAAGGAAAGTAAGTAAATAAATAGTTATGTTGGAGGGTAGTTTTGAAACTTAAATGTTTTATAAGTAGTTATAGATAGATTATAGATTATAGATATAACTAAACCTTAGCTCAAGTTTATTACCAATTTATATAACCTCTGAAATTTAAATCGAATGCCATGAATTTACAACGCTTAAAAATTGAGATTAAATCAATAAGGACTTCGAAGAGTATATGGACTGCAAATTAAAAGTATAGCTGCATAGAAGAGTTTGTAGTCATTATACCTCGTGCAAATAGTTGCCAAGAAGCTCAGCAAATGCTAAGAGGCACAAATCAAATATCAGTCATCCCACTTTCTTTGATTTCATTAAAACCGAAATCTTTATTAGTCCAATCAAATTACTTCAAAAAATTAATCAATGGAATCTTTTGAACAATCAAGAATATACAAAACGATTTTGACCATATGAAGTTCTTGAAACTATTCAACAACAAATAGACAAAAATATTGAGCAGCAAGATTAATATTTTATAAACAAATCAAACATCAGTCATCAAACATAAAAAACATTAAAACAACCAAAGTCAAACCCTTACCTAAATAAATCATGTTCGAATGCAAATAAATCGTATAAACAATATACGGAGTAATAGCTAAGACTAAATTCAAAACCAAAATAATCCGTTAGATCGACTTGAATCATAATCATGTCTAGAATGGACAAAACACTACTATCAATATACATATACACGTTGTCAAAAAACCAGTTGAAGAATATATTACCTTAGGGAAAAGAATTAATGGATATAAAAAGCCACTGTCCATCCTAAAACAAACAAAATAAACATGTAATACATAAAAAATGATAAATACAAATGTGCAGAAAATGGATGACAGTGTTTAAGATATGTTTGTAATGATTTTATGTCATCAGAACTCTGTCATTTGTATAATCGAAACTTATATATTGCTGTTTTTTAAAAAAAATAGAGTTTGTAGTTTGATAAGTAGCTTATCAAGTCTGTAATTTCGTTAAGGATAACCATACCAAATAAAAATAAACTAAGAAGTAAAATCGACAGAAAAATAAAGATAAACATTGGGGTGCCTCCCAAGAGCACTTGTTTTACGAGTCTCTAGATTGACTCTTTGTATCTTAACTGAAGACTCATGGAGGCTCAAAGATATAAACATCCTCTCTAATAGGGAAGTCTTCGATATAATGCTTTAAGCGGTGACCGTTAACCTTTAATTACCTTCTGGTGCTTCGAGTTTGATTGCACCATATAAATACATTTGAGACCGTGAACGGTCCGCTCCACCTGCTTTTGAATTTCCCGGAGAATTTCTTGAATCACGAATTAAAGAGCAGCAGCTTGTCTCCTGGTTTAAACCTGGAAGGCTTTAGTTTAGCATAGTGGATCCTTTTGGTTCTTTCTTTGAAGCTTAGCGAACTGTCGTACACTTGATCCCGTAATTCAGCTAACTCATTCAACTGCATTCTTTGTTGTTCTCCAGCTGCTGAAATATTCAAGTTGCAGTGTTTTAATGCCTAGTACGCCTTATATTCCAACTCAATCGGAAGGTGACATGCCTTGCCGTAGACTAGCCGATACGGTGTGGTTCATAATGGTGTTGTGTAAGCAGTTCTGAATGCCCACAATGCGTCGTTGATGCGTATGTGAAAGCGTCTAGTTTTATTATTTATAAAGTACAGGAAATACCAATCACTACTATCACACAACCAGGCAAAAATACCCGATTGGAATAGTATAGCTATGGTTAGTCTAGGTCGATCACAAGGAACAGAGGAACAGTGGTTTATTTATAAAAATGGAAAATGCTAATTAACTAGAAAACAGTAAACAGAGGGGACGTTTTAGTTCCGTTCGAACAATTGTTTATAAAATAATAAATTAAAATAAATAAATTAAATAAAACCTGAATTAAAATAAATAAATAAGAAACAACAGGAAGGAATAAGTAATTGTATAATTAATGTCACTCAGATTCATATATCCTGATTTATCACGTATTGATTATCTAATTGTGATTTCTTTTATATCAATTTAGTCACTAATCAAAGATCATAAATTGAATGTGAACTAGCCAACTTTCCGGGTCCAACTAATTCCTATAATTCAGGGTCCAACATAAAACAACGGTCTGTTGTCACAAGATGATCAGTCAATTGTGTGCTTTTCCCTAAATCATGCATTAAACATTCACAACTCGTTATAATTAACTCTAGTGGCATGAATCAACAATATCCAATAATTAACTTATTGTCTCATTCATTTTAAAGTGCATAACTATTACTTTCTCAACCTATCAGACTCAACATATTTAGCAATAGTCAAAACCTTAGAATTATAACCATCAATAATTAATAACATTAAAGGAAATCAATCTCATTAACATTATCAACCACGTTGAGAATTAATAATTACCAGTTACCAATAAATAAGGATCCATGAGTAATATAACTGTTTTCAATTAAATAACTTATTCAATACGCAATTATAATCATTCAATAATCATTATCTAAGCTAAATCAATCATACAATCACTTAAAATATTCAAATCATCATAAGATAAGTAAAACTCAGATTTATAAATACCAAAATCATCAATGATATTAAATAAACAAAACTAATAACAAACCGAATAATGAATCACGCAAGATCAATTGAAATGGATTCAACTTTCACTTTTTGTGCTTCCCAAACGCTTTTTAAACTTGAAATAATAAACCCTAACCTCAATATTTTGTATCCCTAAAATAAATATATACAAAAAGTATGAAAAAGTATATCCAAATCGTAAACAGAAAGCTTCATTTTATAGTCGTTGGGGACACAATTCATACGGCGTATGGAAAAAGCACACGGCGTATGGATTGTAATTTCGTACCCTCCAAGTTTTTGTCAGCCGCCTCACACATTTGCTGCTATCCTTTCTCGAATGATATTCCACCGCCATATCTTGTTTCTTGGACATGGACTACAATTTGTTGACCATCTTTGACTTGGGCCCAAATTCCTTTCTTGCTTTCTCGTGACCTTCAATCAAGACAAAAGATCAATAATCATTATCTATTATTATAACTATTATTGTTATGATTTATGATTATATGATTATGATTATTATTAGATTAGTCATTACTAACTACTAATACTAATATGTACGTATCATATACATATATATTTATATTTACTATGACTTAATTTATTACTAATATATTATAATTATTATTTAGCCCACCAAATTATTTGGTCCAACTCATAAACTCTAATAAATATACAATTTAACTATTTTTGCTCAACTCATTTAACTTTTCGAACTCAAATATTTACAAACTTTATTTATTTTTATCACTCTTTTAACCACTTTGTCCTACTCAATTTAGATACAATCAACTTTTATACAAAAATTACTTTATTTAACTTATTTTTCGTTCCTTTTCTAATTCAAACTCTATTTCTACCTATTTTATAAATATGAACGAAATACATATATTTTATTAAATAATTGTAACAAAAGTATATAGAAACTAGGGAATATTAATATATAAATATAGTACTATTTGAGTTATCAAATATCCCCACACTTAAGTTCTGCTTGTCCTCAAGTAGAATACATTTTCATCATAAAAACATGATAAACATCAAACTAATATTTAAGAATCAGAATTAAAAATATGTTTCATAATTTAAAACTTTAAACAATTTAATTAACATGGATAACTATAATGTACAAATAAAAATTTATTATTATTAGTGCAACATATAGTCCATGAATGATTACTAATATAATTGTCCACTTTAAACAATCTACATTCATATTTCTGAATACTCCTTTATTGTTAGTATGCATATTACTTATGATTTCCACATATGATATACTCTTAAACTTAATCATGCAATTTATATTTATATTCAAAATAAATATATAAAATCCCTTTTTAAGAATCAAGACATTGGTGACAGGTGGCAACTGCAATCGATATGCCACTGGACCAATCCTCTCGAGGATCTCAAATGTCCAATGTATTTGGAGTTTAATTTTCCGCGCTTGCCGAAACGAATGACACCTTTTCAAGGTGAAACTTTGAGTAGTACTCGATCCCCAACCTGGAACTCGAGTGGTTTGCGTCTCACGTCAGCATAACTTTTCTGACGATCACGTGCGGCTTTGAGTTTGTTTTGAATCTCGGATATCTTTTCGGTGGTTTCATGTATGAGTTCTGGACCAGTGAGTTGGTTGTCTCCCACTTCGGTCCAACATATCGGTGATGGGCAATTACGACCGTACAGTGCCTCGAAAGGTGCAACCTTAATGCTGGAGTGATAACTGTTGTTGTACGAAAACTCGCACAATGGTAGATGTTTTTCCCAGTTTATACCAAAGTCAACTACGCAAGCTCGTAGCATGTCTTCCAGTGTTTGAATTGTTCGTTCACTTTGGCTGTCGGTTCGAGGGTGGTATGCGGTACTCATATCTAGACGGGTACCCAATGATTTATGAAGTGATTACCAAAAGTGAGATGTGAAGCGACTATCCCTATCGGAGATAATCGAGATTGGAACACCGTGACGGGTTACGATTTCTTTCAGATAGATTCGAGTGAGACGTTCACATTGTCGGTTTCCTTTATCGCAAGGAAATGAGCAAATTTTGTGAGACGATCGACGATCACCCAAATGGTATCGCAACCGCTCGATGACTTTGGTAGTTTGGTTATGAAATCCATGGAAATTTTCCCATTTCCATTCTGGAATGTTGGGTTGTTGGAGTAAACCCAAAGGTTTTTGATATTCGGCTGTGACTTTCGAGCAAGTAAGACACTTGCTGACGTATGTGGCAATTTCGGCTTTCATGTTCGGCCACCAATAGAACCCCTTGATGTCGTGATACAATTTATCGGATCCCGGATGAACTGAGTATTTGGACTTGTGAGCTTCATTTATCACTAAGTCTCGCAGGTTCCCAAAACTAGGCAACCAGATTCGTTTAGAGAAGTACCCAACTCCGTTAGGTTTGATTTGAAATTATTTATCCATGCCTTGCAGGGCTTCATTTTTGATGTTTTCAGGTTTGAGAGCTTCGAGTTGAGCAGTGAGAATCTGAATGTTTAGATCGTTATGAATAGTCATACTGAGGGCTCGGAATCGAAGTGGTTTCGACCGTTCTTTTTGACTGAGGGCATCGGCAACAACATTTGCCTTCCCTGGATGATATTTGATTTCGCAATCGTAATCGGTGTGCAACTCGACCCATCGACGTTGCCTCATGTTGAGATCTTTTTGATCGAATATGTGTTGGAGACTTTTGAGAGAAAAAACAACGGCTCCAAGCTCAAGGTCATGAGTGGTGTAGTTCTTTTCATGGATTTTGAGTTGTCGTGAGGCGTAAGCAATAACTTTTTCTCGTTACATCAACACGCAACCGAGACCTTGATGAGAAGCATCGCAGTATACCATGAAGTCATCGGTGTCTTCGGGTAGAGATAGGATTGGTGCACTGCAAAGCTTTTGTATCAGGAGTTGAAATGCTGACTTTTGTTTGTCGGTCCAATTGAACTTTTTATCTTTTTGAGTCAGTGTAGTGAGTGGTTGGGCTATTTTTGAGAAGTTTTCGATGAATCGCCGATAGTACCCGGCAAGACCCAAGAATTGGCGTACTTCGGTTAGAGTTGTTGGTGCTTGCCAACACTTGATCGCCTCGATTTTTGACGGATCGACATGAACTCTTTGACTATCGATAACATGTCCAAGGAATTGAACGGTTTGCATCCAGAACTCCCACTTAGAAAATTTGGCCTAAAGCTCTTCGTGCTTAAGTAGTTCTTGGATGGTTTTGAGGTGTTGTGCATGTTCCTGTTCGTTTCGCGAGTATATGAGAATGTCATCAATGAAGATAATGACAAACTTCTCGAGATAATGCTTGCACACCCGATTCATAAGATCCATAAATACATCCGGTGTGTTGGTTAGACCGAATGGCATCACTTGAAATTTGTAATGTCCATAACGGGTTCTAAAAGCAGTTTTTGGGATATCGGTGTCGCGAACACGTAGTTGGTGATAACCTGACCGAAGATCGATCTTTGAATAGAAACTCGACCCTTGAAGTTGGTCAAACAGGTCATCGATACAAGGAAGTGGGTATCGGTTATTGACAGTCAACTTGCTCAACTCTCGGTAGTCAATACACATTCTGAAAGAACCGTCTTTCTTTTTCACGAATAAGACCGGAGCTCCCCAAGGTGAAGAACTCAGTCTAATGAATCCTCTTTCCAGGAGTTCCTGTAATTAGGTGGACAACTCCTGAAGTTCGGATGGGGCTAAGTGGTATGGTGCTCGCGCCACAGGTGCAGCACCTGGAACGAGATCGATTGAGAACTCAACCTGTGTTGGAGGTGGTAGGCCAGGTAGTTCTTCGGGAAAGACTTTTGGAAAGTCTCGAACGATGGGCACATCCTCAAGTCGCTTCTCCTCCGACTTTTTCTTCATGATGTATGCGAGGATTGCCTGATAACTTTTTCTCAGAAATTTTTGGGTTTTCAAACAAGAGATGATGTTTAGTTTCGTCCTACCGGTCTCCCCCTGTATGATCAAAGTTCTACCGGCGATGACAGGGATGCGAACGACCTTATCATAACAAATGCTCTCGGCTCGGTGTTTAGACAACCAGTTCATACCAATGATGACATTGAAACTTCCGATCTCGACGGGCATAAGGTCGATTGAGAAGGATTCGTTGGCTAAGTTTAGAGTGAAATTAGGTATTACATTCTCGTTTTCTATGAGTTTACCATTCGTTAGTTCTATTGTGTACTTAACATCTAGAGCAACAGGAGTGGTGTCAAGTAATGGATAAAATTCATCAGATATAAAGCTTCTATCGGCACCAGTATCAAACAGAACATATGCAATCAAGTTGTTGATAAGAAACATACCCGTGACCACATTAGGGTCTTGACGACGTCCTGAGAGATAAGTATGAAAGCTCTACCTCGGGCGTTGCTGTTGTTGTTGTGATTGCCCTTGTTCTTCAGCTTTGGAAACTCATTCCTGAAATGTCCGGTATCTCCACATTCGTAGTAGGATTTGGGTTGTCTGGTGTTGCTGCTGGAGGTGTTGTTGTTGGATTTGAGAGCCCGACAATCTTTGGTTGAATGTCCGTACCTCCTACAGTTGTTACAAGGGTTACTACACGGACCCTCGTGGTGGTGGTTACACTTGGAACAATAGGGTATATTCCCAGTGTACCCACGTTTGGGTTCAGAGTTGGAGTTGTAAGCCTTGATGGTGTTGGGTTTCTTGTTTGGTTGATTGTGGTGTTCAGAAGATTTGAATTTGTTGTTGTTGTTGTTGGAGGATGAAAGGGATGTCTCACAGCTGACAATCAGTTCCATGAGATCGTGTGCTAGGCGGATAGCACTCTGAATGGTGGTTGGCTTAGATGAGGCGACGTTCCCCTGAATACTCTCCGGGAGCCCGCGGATGTACTTCTTAATGCGTTTTTCCTCCGGATCAACCATACCCGGGCATAAAAGTGTGAGTTGCTGGAATTTGGTGGTATAGCCAGCGATATTAGTTTCCTGAACTGTCAGGTGCCAGAATTCTTCCTCCAACCTGTGAAGTTCCTCGTTGGGACAGTATTCATCTTTCAGCATTTTCTTTAAATCTGCCCATGGGAGTTGGTTTGTTACCTCAATGCCCACAGAACTGGCGTGAGTATTCCACCACGTGAGTGCACCTTCTTGAAAGGTGTAAGCAACGAATTTGACTTTATTGTCTTCTGAACAGTTGCACAAACTGAAGACTGATTCTATCCTTTCCATCCATCTGATTAGCCCGATGGCACCTTCCGTGCCTTTGAAGTTTAGGGATTTGCAACTGAGGAAGTATTTATAGGAACAGGGTTTGACAACAGGGGTAGTGTCAGCGGTGTCGTCACTTCTCCTAGAGTTTCGAGGTGATTCCCGAGTAGCCAGAGCTTTGGCCACGGCTCGGAAAACGATGGCAGCAATTTCAGCATCACTGTAACTTTTTCTTTTTGGCGGCATGATTTTTCAAGAAATAAACAAGAGGTACATGAGAGATTGCACCAGAATGATAATTAAGATAGATGTATATATAAAAGCGGTAATATACAACATCACAATGTAAAAATCAATAATGTAGAGTAATTGGGAGAAATCGTCCATTGATGTTACGAGGCCAAATGATTACAGACAATTTCTAGTTACGAGTTTCAAAAGTTACAACCTTAGATGCTTTTACAAAAGTGCCGAGAATTGTTACATCCGGTTGAATTACATAGGTCCTACAAAAGCATAATAGAGTATAGATTCAGCCTCGGCTAATTTTGATGTAGATTGAGTAACGGTAGTAAAGAAGTGAGATGGTCAACGGACTCTGTGAGTCGGCTAACCATTCTGAGTGCCTCTTCGGTTTCTATCAGGCGCGTATCGCACTGATTTAACCTTGATTGTAGGATGGAGATTTTGTTTCGATTACCAATCACTTGGTTGTGGACGACCTCTATGGTTTCGATGGTTTCTTCCAATTGGGTGTGAAGGATTCCATGTTGTTGACGGTATTTTCGTGATCTTCAAAGACTTGATTGATACGTTCGAGTGATGTGAGTATCCAGTTTTTGGTAGTTTTCTGTAGTTCGATATCCATATCGCGGAATCATTGCTTGCAGCAGTGTACCCTAGCAGCAGCAGGTTCTTGAGTATAGGGAGATACTACCATGTTGGAAAATCCTCTGTTTGAGGTGGGGAGTTGGATTCCTTCCTCGTCCCTCCATATGTAAAGTTGGTTGGATAACCATCTCCATTGGCTCGTTATTGCTTGCCTAGGAGACTGGTCATTGAGATTGTTTTGAGTGGGGTATAGGCTAGCTCGAGGCAACCCAGTGGTCCTCCTAGCCACGCTTGAGTTTCGTGACCTAGATTGAGAACGTGCCGAATTGGGTGGTGTGTTTGCCATTTCTGAGATAAAGCGTTAGAAAGAATGAATCTTATATTCATATAATACATATATAATATAGCCTAAGATTGTAGAGAGGTCTATCTATGTATATATATGTATATCACACAATAGCCTATTGAGTGTCTAGCACAACATGTTTGAGTCTCGATTCTCTCGAGGTCAGAGTCAACTAGTGTATCATGTTCAGCCACAACCCCTTCCTAATCTCACATCATATTCATTTAATTGTACATAGTTGATCATGCTATGTTAAATTAAATTAGTATGATGTAATCACTGAACCAATAATACCTAATAAGGAATACTGCCTAACGATTATAGTCTAGGCCCACTAAATGCAACCTAGTTCACAATAACCTTAGGCTCTAATACCAATCTATCGCACCCCCAATTTTGGGTTGCGGAAGCGAATCAGGTCGGGGCGCGACTAATAAATAATCACAACCCATAAGGTATATAATGAACGACCACTATATGCGTCGTTTTACAATTGGATTGATTAAACAAAGTTTAAATCAAAAGTGTAGTTTACATTAGCTCAGTTCCTGAATTGAGAGATTTACATTACATAATTACTTTATACAAATCATAATAATGCAATTAAATCTCTGATTATTTTGTATGATGACTCGAGCTAATGATATCCTGATGGGCAGTCCAACCTACGGCTGAGTACCTGTGATACATGCTAAAATTGGTCAGCGAAACGCTGGTGAGCTCACAGGTTTGTATGTCAAAACATATTGAATGAACCGCAATATTTAATTGAATTTACAGTGCAATTAAGCAAAATAAAAGTAAGTATACAGTCATGAGTACATAGTCCGAGCTTAACTTGAGTGTCGGGTCCATATTTAAGGAGATTCGATCGAGGTGCCTCCTACGAGTGCCTAATCTACACTCGTCTACCCAAATGCTAATACGTCCGTTTGACCAGTTAGTGCTTGCTAACCCAGACGAGGATTGTCAATCCTATATGATATCATATACTAACATTCATGCTACAGATGTATTACCAAACTATGTTTGTGGAGGACTTTAAATTGATTAGCTGAAAACACCTCATGTAGTATTTGATTTTGAATTGTGCTTGCATTCACATATAAATAACTCGAGCAATGTATTACACCCATGAGTAAAAACACTAAAATAGGGGCTATGAGACTCACCTGAGTCTTGAAGTATAACACCCCTCTTTCCATATATGAATATTATATAATTTAACTCGGAAGCGTATATATTTTATGGATAAAACATATTTTATTAATATACTTTATAAAATGTTCATAACTTTTCAAACTTTAATACACAACAATTTAATTGCATAACTGTTTTAAAACCAGACACAATACAGATCAGAATGTATTCAAAACCACGACCCTAGTCGAGGTGTTATGTAATACTAACTTCTTTGACTTTGTTACAAAATTTATATCAGAGTTCGCACTTGTCAAACATTCCTTGCTAAAGACTTCACCTTCCTGCCACCCACATATTAAATATAACCTGCAGGAAGTATAAATGTGGGGGATTAGCTCAACGCTAAGTGAGTAAATCAATAAACAATAGCCCAACTTAACATAACAAACTTGTGTACAACTAATAACCATATGCACACAACACCTGTTTACAACTTATCACGTCACAAACAACTGGTGTCAAAGAGGACCGGTGGTTCCTGAGCAACCTTCTCAAAGAACACTTTAAAACCAACTGCAGGCCCATACTGATGTTTAACCGACTACTTGGTGCTATTAACCCAAACAACACAGGCTACGACAATAATGCTTGTACTAAGACCCTGTGTTATCCAACCAATAGCAACCCATGAATCATCAATGCCCAAAGGCAATACATCAATGCACAACGGCAACATAATAAGTGTTCACATATTGATATACTCATCATGTCATCATATCAGACTAATAGTCTATCCACAGTATTATCACTAATTCACCATAATAATCATGGCAACTAAAACAATAGTAATAATACAATTACCCGTTGTAACAAACCTGTTACAACTAAATCAAACTGAGGGTTATCGATCCACTCACCAATACCTCAGTCGTCTACTTAGTAGTCTAATGTCACTGAGTCTTTTGTTTATCTGAAACACAATAGAACAACACAAGTCAGTAACTTGTCTCATTATCATCATTCTAACATATTTATTCAATTAGGTAATCCCTGAAGTCTAAGCAAACAAAAGTTCAATCCGAAATGAAATCAGAAAATACCAAAACGAGGTTTTAAAAACTGAAAAATGCCATTTTCGACCCTTAGATGACCCCGAATGGCCAAAAACGGTCTAGGCTCTTAGAATAGAGCCTGGATCATTAGGCCGTTTCCGAGTGACCATGCGAATTTCAACCTAATCCGAGTTAATGAAATTGTCACTTATCCGAGACCCAGAAGACACTTGCGCGTTTTTAAAATTTACAAAATAAAAAGTTTAAAAAATCTCGGTTCGCAACTTCTGAGTTCACATAACCAACTGAGATCGCAGAAACTCAGTTCGCAACGCAAAATTTTAGTTCGCACATCTCGGTTCGCTTCGCAGGATCTCAATTCGCACGATCAACTCAGTTCGCAACATTTCGGTTCGCAACGCAACAGGTCGGTTCGCGTAGCGAGTCAACTCGCTTCGCAACAAGAACTCAGTTCGCAAGATGAACTGGGTTCTGCGAACTTCGCTGCTAGAACCAAATATTCAAACCAATACTCACCATAGCTCCAAAAACTCAGTTCCTATGATTTCTAATACTTCAATTACCTCAAATAACCCCTAATAACAACATATCAAGCTTCAATTTCATCTAAATCACTCAATACCTCTCAAACCCATTTTACAAACTCAAGAATCACTCACCTCTTTGATGAAATTGAAGAGAAACAAGATGGATATAGAAGATGATGATGAAACTGATGTTAATAATCAGAATCTAAATCACAGCAACTATCTAGTTATCAACTTTGTTATAGTATTATGATTTTGCAAAATTTCAAGAAGAAGAAAATGGAAGAAACCTTAGAAATATAAGGATTTTAAGGTCGGCTCACAAACCAACTCCACATATTAAGTGGTATAATTTTATACCTGTCCTAAATCTATTGTCTGGAACCTGAAAATTATTTGCGAGGAAATTATTTTATTTTACCGTCAACTAGAGAAATTTAAAACAAATAGTATTTCACTATTCACAATAAGTCTTTTGACTCATTTATCTAAGTTTAACAATTTAAACAATTAATATCAAATAATTTCTAAAACAATTAAATAATCAATTTAAATAAGGGATTTACTAGACCCGTAGAGAGGGTGTTACAAATCTCCCTTCCTTAAGAAGATTTCGTCCACGAAATCTCATCATACTCAGTAATCTATCGCATTTAATCCACATTTCTCATTTGAACCTTAATCCCAAACTCTGTTTCCGTTCCACTAATCCCATCTCTTGTCATTTTCAGTAATGTCCGCGGAATTTAGTTAAACTTCATCATTATCATATCAATATTATTTCAACGATTCACCATGCCATTAATATCCAACTTTACTCAACTCATATACGACAAGAATCCACAACCAAGTTACATCTGTCTTCACGATAATCCATCATTATGATGTTTTCAAGTCATGATGTACCTGCTAACAATCTCGAAGTATAAACAACCGATACTTAGGAGTCTTAGTTAAAATCCTCTCATGAAGACTTCTCATCGCAAATTGCAACATATGTTTGAAAAGTCTTAATCCACTAAATCCTTTATAAGTTCTATCTCTCAACATAAGGATTTCAGATCATTGCACTATTGATAATTCACCGATAGATTTCAGTAATCCATATAACTCTCCATCCTTGGGTTTAACTCAAAAACATATATAACAATATCCATAACCAGTGGTATAGTAGTCCTCATGATAAACCATCAATATACTGGTTACAACCCATTATAAAATTTACTAATCCATGAATGATCAAACCATCAAAACTCGATTAGAATTCTCTGCTAAAATCACATCTCGAGATTTCTTCAGAACTCGAACACTAGATTAAATAATCTTTAATCCTCCATAGTTATTTAATAGCAATTTCTCAATTTCCAATTGTAGTCCATCAAAACTCAAACTGAACAGTTTTTAATTTATCCAGTAGGTTAAAAGACTTCCAAAGCAAAAGATAAGTTCTGTCATAAGTCTTTTACCATTTAAGATATCTGCATTCACATTACTTTTCCGGATAATATCAAATCTCCCAATCAAGTTCCTTTATAAATAACCATCAATATACTGATGTATATTAACTCCTGTGTGAAACCATATACAAAAGATTATAATAATCAGTCCACATATTTCATTTAATACCATCTCAACAATGTCTCCAGGTTCATAACACAACGTTAGTTGTAAACTTCCAATCATAATAGGTTAATTCCTCTCGTATAACTCAAGTTATCATGATTAAAATCAATAACTCAATCTCTATGCATCAAGCACAACCTCATCTCATCAAAAGTATAGCAATACTTTGTAAAATCATTAAATCCATCAACAGTGTTGAAGCAAAACTTAACACAAGGCTATTTCCATGTCAAAGATCATTTCCTACTGTTCATCTCAAAGTTAATCAATACAAACTTTGTAATTATCAAAAATCAAATTCTCAACTTTGGGATAATTCACTTTAATTTCATCTTTACAATTAACACGTCTCAACATTTCCATCTTTCAAAGTCAAAGTTCATTTAGTTGACAATCTAACACAAGGATGATTCCCTTTTACAGTTTCAAGAACTAATCACAAACACATTATATGCTCAAATTCAATCTTATAATTAATCAAGATGTCATTATTCCAACAATCTCAACTTGTCCAACAAGGTTGACATACCCAGATCATTTATCTCATAAAAAATCTCATGAGCATTTATTAACTTCAATGACATAACCATACTTATAACAATCATATCTGATTCAACAAGCAATCATGGTATATCCCATTTTTCAACATATACTTTGAATCATTTCAATCCGGTATTTTACTGATCAAACAGATTAATTCAACAATCTCATCAAAACTTTCAAATACTGGTAATCATACCACATTATAACAGATTTCTTTCATTTGGCATCCATTACACTTGTTAGCATATTTACAAGAAATCCAAGGTAATAACCAGTTTCTTTTGCTTGACATCCCATATTAATCAATTAATTCATATCAAAAATCTCATCAAGCAACAATAATAAATCTTTTCAAACTGGTCAACATATCCAGTTCAGCAGATCCATAAAATCCGCATAGACGTTCTTGAACTCAATGACATAATCATTTTCTCATATCTCTCGAGTCAACCAGACGACTCATCTAATAAGGACATTTATTAATTTCTTTTAATATTCAATATTATTTAATCAATTCATGTCAAAATTCACATCAAACTGAGAATCGATACTAACAATGATCATTAAATATGATGACCCTCTATCAAACACTTAAATTCAGTCACTAACATAGTAACATAAATTATCTCATTATCAACTATCTTTATTCTAAAAGAACTAGCAAGCACTATGGGGTCTATTTCAGTTTATCACACCATAATCAATTATAAAGGAACAATTAGTTCCAAGGCATATACTCACATGCTAGTACAGAGTAAATACAAATGTACCTGTAATAGCGTTATCCATCCTGACAGTTTCATCAACTGTCATCAGAAAATCTGCCAGCTATTGACTGCAGATTCTTCCGCTTATGACCAGAAGATGATGACACACTGACCAAACCCGATCCCTGTCTTGTCTCCTCTGGACACTTCCCCGCATGAGGACCTTCTTTCTGACAGTTCCAACATACTTTCTTAGGATAATTATAATCCCTGACTTTATGTTCAATTAACCCGCAGTTAATGCATCTGATAGTCTGAGAAGTACACTTTCCCATATGTCTGGATTTACAATCTAATACGTGACACATCAAACTCAGAACAATACTGTCGACATATCTCATTATAAAAGTCATTCCATCGAATAGATGCTTTCTGTTGTGGTGTCATATTTGTTGTAATCGAATCCCACCAAGACATTACCTGTCCTTTCAAAAGTTGAATTGCATAAGGAACCTTAAATTCCTCCTCATATTGGCACACCTCAAATTTTCTCTCAATATCCCATAACCAATCAAGTGTAACAGATGGATTAAAGCTTCCATAATATTTTGAAGGTTTACAAGACATAAAAGTTTTAAATGAACAACCCTTTTTCTGTTGATGCAATGATAGTAACATTGGTACCTGATAATTAATAGGCCCTGAAGATGACACTATAGGCGGTGAAACAGTGCTCATACCATGATACAGTGACTGTAAATGCTGCTGAGAAGATCCAACATGTCTATCCTGTAAATACTGTTGTCTTTTCCGAAACTCCCGTAATTCATTCTCAGATAGTAATACATACTCATCTCTAACTGTGTGTTTCTCAACTGAAAATGATGTACCTGTCTGACCATATTTCTCTGTATTTATTTCTGTATGAAGGCCATCCGGTCTAGGGGAAATGTTAAGGGTACTGGTCGGGTGCTCGTGTTCTGCCATATCTGTACTCAAAACAACAACTCACAAACTTGTTAATCGTTAGTACTTAATATACTAACCAATTCCCAACATAGCTAAATCCCACACCATGGAATATTTGACTAACACAACTTTAGATTTGGGATTGAACACTTACCAATGTCCAATTCACCCAAACCTATGCTCTGGTACCAACTTATAACACCCCTCTTTCCATATATGAATATTATATAATTTAACTCGAAAGAGTATATATTTTATAGATAAAACATATTTTATTAATATACATTATAAAATGTTCATAACTTTTCAAACTTTAATACACAACAATTTAATTGCATAACTGTTTTAAAAACAGACACAATTTCAGAATGTATTCAAAACCACGACCCTAGTCGAGGTGTTATATAATACTAACTTCTTTAACTTTGTTACAAAGTTTATATCAGAGTTCGTAGTTGTCAAACATTCCTTTCTAAAGACTTCAGCTTCTTGCCACCCACATATTAAATATAACCTGCAGGAAGTATAAATGTGGGGGATTAGCTCAACGCTAAGTGAGTAAATCAATAAACAATAGCCCAACTTAGCATAATAAACTTGTGTACAACTAATAACCATATGCACACAACACCTCTTTACAACTCATCACATCACAAACAACTGGTGTCAAAGAGGACCGGTGGTTCCTGAGCAACCTTCTCAAAGAACACTTTAAAACCAACTGCAGTCCTATACAGAGGTTTAACCGACTACTTGGTGCTATTAACCCAAACAACCCAGGCTACGACAATAATGCTTGTACTAATACCCTGTGTTATCCAACCAATAGCAACCCAAGCCCAGCCCTATGCCGGCCTCTGAATCATCAATGCCCAAAGGAAATACATCAATGCACAACGACAATATAATAAGTGATCACATATTTATATACTCATCATGTCATCATATCAGACTAATAGTCTATCCACAGTATTATCACTAATACACCATAATAATTATGGCAACTAAAACAATAGTAATAATACAATTACCCGTTGTAACAAACCTGTTACAACTAAATCAAACTGAGGGTTATCGATCCACTCACCAATACCTCAGTCGTCTACTTAGTAGTCTAATGTCACTGAGTCTTTTGTTTATCTGAAACACAATAGAACAACACAAGTCAGTAACTTGTCTCATTATCATCATTCTAACATATTTATTCAATTAAGTAATCCCTGAAGTCTAAGCAAACAAAAGTTCAATCCGAAATGAAATCAGAAAATACCAAAACGAGGTTTTAAAAACTGAAAAATGCCATTTTCGACCCTTAGATGACCCCGAATGGCCAAAAACGGTCTAGGCTCTTAGAATAGAGCCTGGATCATTAGGCCGTTTCCGAGTGACCATGCGAATTTCAACCTAATCCGAGTTAATGAAATTGTCACTTATCCGGGACCCAGAAGACACTTGCGCGTTTTTAAAATTTACAAAATAAAAAGTTTAAAAAATCTCGGTTCGCAACTTCTGAGTTCGCATAACCAACTGAGATCGCAGAAACTCAGTTCGCAACGCAAAATTTTAGTTTGCACATCTCGGTTCGCTTCGCAGGATCTCAATTCGCACGATCAACTCAGTTCGCAACATTTCGGTTCGCTATGCAACAGGTCGGTTCGCGTAGCGAGTCAACTCGCTTCGCAACAAGAACTCAGTTCGCAAGATGAACTGGGTTCTGCGAACTTCGCTGCTAGAACCAAATATTCAAACCAATACTCACCATAGCTCCAAAAACTCAGTTCCTATGGTTTCTAATACTTCAATTACCTCAAATAACACCTAATAACAACATATCAAGCTTCAATTTCATCTAAATCACTCAATACCTCTCAAACCCATTTTACAAACTCAAGAATCACTCACCTCTTTGATGAAATTGAAGAGAAACAAGATGGATATAGAAGATGATGATGAAACTGATGTTAGTAATCAGAATCTAAATCAAGCAACTATCTAGTTATCAACTTGGTTATAGTGTTATGATTTTGCAAACTTTCAAGAAGAAGAAAATGGAAGAAACCTTAAAATATAAGGATTTTAAGGTCGGCTCACAAACCGACTCCACATATTAAGTGGTATAATTTTATACCCGTCCTAAATGTATTGTCTGGAACCCGGAAATTATTTGCGAGAAAATTATTTTATTTTACCGTCAACTAGAGAAATTTAAAACAAATAGTATTTCACTATTCACAATAAGTCCTTTGACTCATTTATCTAAGTTTAACAATTTCAACAATTAATATCAAATAATTTCTAAAACAATTAAATAATCAATTTAAATAAGGGATTTACTAGACCCGTAGAGAGGGTGTTACATGAAGCGTTTAACTTAATAAACTTGAGTTGATTAGCCGAGTAATGATGTCTGAAGACTTGTAACCTGAGGGCGTCCAATACGCGCGATGGTTATTAGTTGTATAGGCATCTTAAAAGACTACCTTTGTAGTTGTTCGTCCAACTAGAATGTCCAAATGACTACGATTTGGTTGATTAACTTGTCCAAATGACTACGATTTGGTTGATTTGATTGAGTTCTGAAAACGTGTACGGCCCATTGGTGATTGTTTGTAATTATAATCTCAACATTATCATTATGATTCCCAAGTGTTATACTTAGAAATATGTCCCAATGTGTTTTAGATGTCGCATCGTATAAGAGTTTTGAGGTTATACAAGTTTGACACTTAGTATAAAAATAAGTTGTAAACTTTCTGTTCTTAGCGACACTTGTAGCGACACTTAATAGTTTTTGGCAACACTCAAGCAAGTTTCGCCAAAAGCTAGATTAACAACATACAAGTAAAATAAACGAAATCTAAAGTTTTTCGAGATTTGTCAGAATCTTACAAGTTAACGCGAGTAGAAACCGAAAGGATGGAAACGTAGAGCTCGTTGTCGTGATTCTTTTACTCCAAATAAGCAAAGTGATTCGAGGTGTTTTGATGGTGTTTTTGAAGGTTGTAGGTGGCGGTGGTGTGGTGGTGTAGTGGTGATGTTTGAGAGAGATGATTGAGTGTGGGTTTTGACAAAATGATTCAAATGAGAAATGGGGAGGGGTTTCCCCCATGTTGGGCCGGTTTGGTGGGGCCCCCACTAAGGTGGGAGTCTCCAATTTTTAATTGCCTGTAATCGCGCTCCGTGTGGTGTTCGTTTCCCTGGTCATTTAAACGTTTAAATAATTTTATACGCGTTTAAATGTACGTTTTGAAATACGAATAATTATTCGATATTTTTGTTGAAGTATTTCATTCCATACTTTGAAATTGAGTTATAAAATATAACTTAGATTTGTTTCGATTGTTTGCGCGTTTAACATTTTAATCGCGTAGACCTTGTTTGTACGATACGAGATAATTAAGAAATATTATCAAAATAATATTTTGGATATAATTGTGTTATTAAATAATGTTATATTATTTAATAATTTTGTTCACCATTATCCGTATTAAATGATCCGAATTCCATTCGATTTAAAATATGTGTGATTTAATCAAATCGCATAGATATATATTCAACAATATATATAATGATACATCAATTAGCCTAACATAGAACTAATTACATGTATTAACCGATGCTTAGGCATTAATTATTAGTCCTAATTTGACAGATGTCACAAATAAAATGAAATTAGGTTTTAAACGCGTATATAAACACGGGCTTTGTGTAAAGGAATTTATGTCGTTTAATAAGTATTAATATTATTAAGGGTTGAATTGTTTAGTCGTATAACATTCCATTTTAAAACCCATGAAAATACATGTACTATATGTAAGAGAATCAATAATTCAAATATAAATAATATTTATTGCTTTTAATACGTGATAACAATGTTACAATTAAATTGTAAACTTCAGTTAAATAACTGATAACAATGTTACGGTTAAATTGAATAATTGAAATATTAAGTTTTACCTGATAGTATGAATATATAAAGAAATATGCATACCAATAATCAATCAAAACGCATAAATAAAAAAATACGCATAGTCTTGTTAAGATCATATATAGTATATATATATATAGATTATTCATTATTTGGTTAAGTGGGTGCAAATGTATCAAACTATATTCGTAGTATGTATCGAACTGTTTGAATTTACATTGTATGTAACGAACTTTTAATTTATTTACATTGTATGTAATTTATGGTACTTTTTCGCGTGTCAACTTTATAAGCTGTTAGATGGCGTCCCTTACAAAAATTCAGTTTTCGGTTTCACCGAATTCGAAATATTAAAAAATAAATAGTGATTTTTTATTTGGTTAGATATTCAGATTAAACGGTTTTAAATCAAATATTGAACATTCCTACCTCTTATCAATTATTCAATAGTGTAACTCAATGGTAAAATGACAGAGTATCTAATTATAATATAGAATTCAATAGCAAAGATTATGCATCTGCTTAAATAGTTACTTAAAGTTGTTGATTATGGATTTGATATATAGTTATTAAATACCATAGTTTTGAGGATGTTTGATGAAGTCATTCAAGGCATGAACGATACATATTAAAGTAAGAATAGTTGATATCCCTCGATTCTAGCAACAAAACCCTTTAGCAAACTCTTTAGAAGAATGTTATACTTTATTAACCAATCGTCAGTGTCTGATTCAATAACTTGTAGCATCATTATTCTGCATTAAGACTACTGGTCTTAGTTGTTAGTAGTATTTTGCATATGTTCTTATCAATGATTAAATAGTTTTAATAGTAATATTGAAGAGGACATTTCTTGATCCATATTTAATAGTCGTAGGTTTTTTCAACGGTAAAAATGATGGGATCTTTAATTATAAAATTCAATAGCAAAGTTTATTTATTTGCTTAACTATGGATTAGCGAATAGACCCATAACAATGTCTATCTCTATCTTTAACGTGAATGTTACTAACAGTCTGCATCACCATGAACATGATAAATCGTCGTGAGCCACAAAAAATGTTTAATTTTGTATTTTTTTTCCAAGCATTTAATATTGCAACAAATGTGTTTGAGACTTAAACTTTTTGTTGAACTTTTCAATTTGTTTGCTTCAAAGTGTATATATATATATATATATATATAGGATTAGGATTAGGATTCAGGGAGAAGGATTTTAGAGTGGAGAAGCGGGAGAAATGATCTTGTCCATCTAAATTTATAATCAACGATTCAAATTAAAAGTGTCAATTATGTAATATTAAATAAATTTAATGGCCTTTTTAATACAATTAAAGGGGCAATTAGGTAAAATCTCATTTTGTATTAACTGATCATTAAATATGTCTACATAGTTGTGCTAAAATGTAGGAATCATATTGAATTTTTTAATCTCTGATTGTGAACTTTAAATATATTACGTTGATTTTTTTCCCAAATAAGGTTTTTATTTTTTTTATCTCTTTGTAATTTCTTTTATTTTAGGTATGTTTTCACAAATTTTTATTCTTATTTTTCGTAAATCACCATTATTAGTTTTGATATATATATATATATATATATATATTATTGTGAATTATTAGTTTTGATATATATATATATTTTATTGTGAATCATTGTTGTTACTTTTGAATCATACGTATATAGATCTCAATCTATGATTTTCCAAATGCGATACACCATCTAGTTCATTTCAAGTCTAGTGAATCAATGTTTGTAACGTGTGAATCAAAAGGTTATTATAGTATTAGCAACTTTAAAAGTGGTATCCTCTTAAAATAACATGTTATTTAAACCCGAATCAACTATATACTCCATATAAAATAAAAAATGATTCAAAATTTTAATTCTTTGTTAAAATTAGTAACCTGTCTTTGATTCAATGGTAAACTAACAATTGAAAAATTGCTCAACTACTAAAAACCGAATCATAGTTATAATTTCACCGAATCATAGCTATAATTTATATATCAGTGAACTAAATATATTATTATAAACTGAATCACACTCACTATTTCTGTTGATGCATATTAGGTGTCTGTCAGTTGGTCTATCGAATTGTAATAAGTGTCGTTAGTTGTATAGTGAAATATATTGTTTTTGTTATATGCGACACTTAAGTTTTAGGTTAGGCGTCACTTGCCTTAGTGACACATAGCGTCACTTAGGTAAGTGACGCATGAAGGCGGCCACATGCGACACTTCCACAAGTGACGCATGTCGGCTGAATTCTAGTATAAATACAAACCTACGGGTTTTCGGCTAGGGTTGACAAAACCCTAGCACCATTTGTCGACTAAGCAACATTGTAATCGTTCCCAATTCAATATACAAGCTGATATCTTCGTTTACATTTCTAATTATATTCGTTTCGGTTTGTGTTCATTGGTAATATATGCAATTGATTGATTCCGCCTTTCAATTGTAAGTCAATTGTCATCTAGATCCACGTCATAGGGCACTCTCAACTGGTATCAGAGCCTATAGGTGATAACATTGACGTTTAGAAGGTATTTTAGGTTGATTTCGGTTTTGCTTGATTCAAGAATCAAGAATACATACGGATTTTGAGGTGCAAAGGTGAATTACAGTCGATATTCTTCAACATTTACAGGTTTCGTCCATTAGGGTTCAAGGAATTTTCGTTTGGTTTACGAAAGTTCGATATTTTTAGGGTTTTGGGATTTTGCAGCCGTTTTGCGACACTCGATCCGTCACTTGGACGCGTCACTTACAGCGGCACTACCTGATCCCAAATTAGGGTTATACCGTCACTTGAACGCGTCACTTAAAGCGTCATTTGCGTTTTATACGACACTTAACTTGAGTGCCGTTCCCTTTAATCCACCGTCACTTACGTGCGTCACTGTTGCACGTCACTTGACTCTCAAGCGTCACTTCTGTTAGTGACGCCTGTTTGATTTATTGCGTCACTTTCTTTAGTGATGCCTTTTGATTTACTGCGTCATTTTTAATAGTGACGCCTATTTGTTTTTCGTACGTCACTTGAGTGCGTCACTTGTCTGATTGAGCGACACTTACTCATAGTGTCATCAGTCACTTCATCCGTCACTCGATAGCGTCACTTACCTAGTGACGCTAGTCGTTGCGACACTTCGGTGCGTCACTTACTAAGTGACGCCTTCAGTACTAATATTTTTCAAGCTTTTGTTTTTGAGTAAAATTTCAGGTATATCTTCAATGGCCGCAGACAAGGAAGATATTAGAGGTATTAGAGAGATGATAAAGCAAGGAAATGATATCGGTTCCAATAATAAACCTCCACTATTCACTGCAGACATGGACTATGCTTATTGGAGAGATAGATTTGAACAGTTTGTGGATTTTCATTGTCCGGAACTGTGGGGTCCATTAAAACAAAGATATGAGGCTCCAGTGTCTGAAGGAAACTATCGCGGTGTTCCTCCACCAAAATCTTTCACTACTATGACACCTCAAGAAAAGAAAGATTATCAACTGGAAAGGAAAGCACATTCAGCTATATGTATGTGTTTGATAAAGGATGTCATGAGACTGTTTAAAACTCATGACATAACCTATGACTTATGGAAAGCGATAGAGACGAGGTGTGGGGGAAATGAGAAATATAAGGAGGCTAAACTGGAATTGATTAAGAAACAGTATGATCTGTTTGACTCCTTACCTAATGAGACGACGTCTGGATTGTTTACTCGGTACTCACAACTGGTGAGTGAATTAACTGAAGGAGGATATACTCTCACTGCACTTGAGATTAATAAAAAGTTGTTGGATGTTTTACCAAGTGCATGGGATGTGAAAGTTCAATTCTTGAAGGAAAATCAAGAATTGGCTGGGATGACCTTGGATCAACTTATAGGAGTTCTTCAAGCCCATGCTATGGAATTGAAGAAGAAGGAGTGCAAGTCGAATGGATTTGTACAAAATCCTTCACTTTATGGAAGCCAAGTAAACTCTGGTAAGAGTTATGGAGGAATGGCATTCATATCGGATACCAATTCTCCATCCTATTCAGCTGGGGCTACACATGTTGCCTATGTTTCTGGGACAACCTGCACAAATCAAGGAACACAACAGCAGGTTTCAGCATCACCAGCAATTCAAGAGCAAGCTGCAATTTATACAGCTTTCCTCAGCTCTTACAAAGATTTGGTCACTCAACCAAATACTACTTTGGAAATGACCAAAGAAGATTATGCTCAGCTGGATGATGATGACTTGGAACAGATGGATTTAACCTGGAACATAGCAATGATTTCAAGGCGGGTTCAGAAGTTCTTGCATAGGACGGGACGCAAGAGCTTGGAAGGTAATGGGAAGACTGGGTTTGGGTTCGATAAAAGCAAGGTTCGATGTTACAACTGTCAGAACCTTGGTCACTTCGCAAGGGAATGTGAGAAACCCAGGATGCCATCGTCGGGTCTTACTAAGCCGGATCCACCCAAGGCAAATGAGAAAGAAGAAGCTAAATCGTTGGCTGTCGATAACGCTTTGATTGTTTTTGAGCCAACTGCTTTTGATTGGAGTGCTCAAGCTGCACAGTTTCAATGCCTGATGGCTCACATTACTCCTGAGGTACCAAATGAACCTATCGAGCCTTTTAATTGTGTTTCATGTATTAAATTGACTGAATCCCTTGAGGTCTATCAGAAAGACAATTTAAATATGCGGGACAAGATAGTGAAACTTACTGAATCTAATAATTTTTTGCTAGATAATGAAAAACTTTATGAACAACACCTTGAAGCTCATAAATTAGATACCGAAACCTTTAAAGCAAAGGTCTTTAGCCAGCAAGATGCAATTAATAGTTATCTTACTGAAATTGAATTGTTGACTAAAGAATTATCTGATTTGAAAAATGAGTTTGAGAATCATAAAAGCAAAATCTTAGGTTCAACATCCGTAACTCAAGTCTTTAATGAGATTGTTAGTAAGCAAGGGGCAAGCGGCAAAAAGAAGGAAGGTCTTGGATATAACCAAGTACCACCACCTTCTAATGCTGAATATTGTCCCCCGATTGCTAAACAAGGCCTTGAGGAGATTTCAGTTGATTATACCAAACTATATGGTATTAAGGCCAAAGAAGCCAAGCTAAACAAACTGACAACGGAGAAAACCAAGAGGCAAGAGTATCCATTGCCTCAGTTTGTTAAAGCTGAAAGTAAGTCTCAAGTTCATACCGATGAGATTGTTGAGATAGAGGATATTACTGATCAGGAATATCCTGAGTTTAAGAAGGTTGAGGCTAAACCTGAAAAACAAATTTTAAAAGTTGAACCTGTATCAAAGGTTCAAAATAAAAAGGAAAATAGAGTTTTAAATGTGAAACTTAAAACTCAAAAGTCACCGGCAAATGTTTTAAAACAAAAGGTGACAAATGAAAAGGTTCATGTTGATAAAACTTCTGCCTCAACTTCTAAACCAAAACAAGCATTCTCTAACACGTGCACGAAATGTTCATGTTCTAGAAATGCTTCACCACTTCCTGCAGTAAATCCTTCGCCTCAACAGTTTAGAGAGACTCGTTCTTGTTTCTACTGCAAGAAACAAGGACATTTGATCTGCGACTGTCCCAAACTTTCTCATCAGCGGTATGGGAGAGATATGCCTAGGACATCATTCTACAAAAATTCTTTTTCAAAATCACCTTCTAGGCATCACTCCAACTCTCCTAAGCCTGCCAAGAAAGTAAGTAATGTTGGGCAAAATTCTTTGTTAATTCCAAAGCCCGACATTACCACTAAGCCAAATTCCGAACCATCAAAGGTTTGGAAAAGAAAAGAGTCTACTGCGGACTCTATTGTCATCAATGATAACACATCAGATACTAAATCTAATTTGTTTAAAAATAAAGTTTTATCTGATGTGCTTATTGTTGATGACTATGGTCGACCTAAGTCTGTAAAGGCTTGGGTCACCGTTTCTCACTAATCTCCTCACTATTTTGTGTTGCAGCAGTCTGAACGTGTAAAAGATAGCAAATGGTTTCTTGATAGCGGCTGCTCGCGACACAGGACTGGTGATGTGTCTCTACTTGTGGATATTAAACCATTTGCAGGAGGACATGTGGCCTTTGCAGGAGATACGGGAGGAACGATTTCGGGGAGAGGAACGCTAACAAATGGAAGGGTTAGCTTTGAGAATGTAAATTATGTGGCCGAACTTCAACATAATCTGTTAAGTGTTTCACAAGTTTGTGATAAGGACTATACCACATCCTTTACAAAGACTGAATGTGTCATCTTGAAGCCGGGGTATGTCATTCCTGAGGAATGGGTGTTGATGCGTGCACCTAGAAGAAATGATACTTATGTAATGAACATGCGAACCGTGGAGACATCCAGCGAGTACACTTGTCTCCTTTCGAAGGCTTCAGAATAGGAATCACTCCTTTGGCACAGACGAATGGGACACATTCATTTCCGAAAAATGAATTTTCTAGTTAATAACGATTTGGTTCGTGGAGTTCCAAAACAGTCCTTCGCCTTGAAGGATGACTGTGTTTCTTGCCACAAGGGCAAACTCCACAAGAAGTCCCATAAGTCTAAGGTTGTGAATTCCATTAATGCTCCGTTGGAATTACTGCATATGGATCTTTTTGGTCCTGTTTCTACAAAGAGCATCGGTGGTCGCTCTTACTGTTTGGTAGTGACAGATGACTACTCACGATTTTCGTGGGTATACTTTCTCGCAACAAAGGATGAGACAGCGGGAATTTTGGTCTACTTGTTGGATAAGTTGGCAAATTTGTGCAACTTAAAGGTGAAGAGACTGCGAAGCGACAATGGAACCGAATTCAAGAACTCAACTCTCGAATTATTCTGTGCTTCTAGGGGTATTGATCATCAATTCAGTGCTCCGAGAACTCCTCAACAGAATGGGGTTGCAGAACGGAAGAATAGGACCATCATTGAAACTGCTCGCACTATGCTCGCAGATTCCAAGTTGCCTATCATCTTCTGGGTCGAGGCAGTCAATACTGCCTGTTATGTTTTGAATCGGGTGCTTTCGGTAAAGAAAAGGAACAAAACATGTTATGAGCTATTCAATAACCGTAAGCCAAATCTGCAGTTTCTGGAGCCATTTGGATGTCCTTGTTTGATAATGATTACCAAAGAACGTGTCTCTAAGTTTGGTGATAAAGCCGTTGAAGGGATTTTTCTTGGATATTCGGTCAACTCTCCAAATAAACGAGTATACAACAAATCAACAAACGAGATAGAGGAACACTTTGAGGTCAAATGCCTAAGGTATACGGAACCACCTCAAGGAACGGGTCCGGATTGGTTCTTCAATTATGGGAAACTTTTCAGTTCTTTCAATGTTCCAGAGGACGATGAAACAGAAGAGTTAATTACAATGCTTCATGGACTCGATGTTTTTCAACAAACATCCGATTCTCCTCCTACTACATCCAATCCGATTCCCGATATGACATCCACTCCTGCACCTACTCCAACACAACAAACGTCTGTATCTACATCCACTACCTCTGCTGCATCCGTACCTACTCCTACACCACCAACTACTGCCATCCCTTCTTCTTCAAAAAATGTCAATGCTGAGGATCTTCCACATGATCCAGATATGCCTCTCTTAGAGGATGAAGAAGACATGGTTTATTCTCGTTTCTTCACTAATGAAGAGAACGAAGATGCTTCTGCCACTGAAGGCGATTTGAACAACTTGGAATTAAATCTTGTGCCAGATGCTATTCCAGTTACACGGATTCATAAGGATCACCCAGTTGAAAACATAATTGGTGATCCTCATTCTACTGTTCAAACGAGAACTCAGGCAAAGCAATCCGCTGAAGATAAGCATACTTCAGCTGATCAGGTTTTGGGATTTATGGCTACCATCAATTCTTGCCATCTTTCCCAAACCGAACCGAAGAAAGTCACGGAGGCCTTACAAGATCCATCCTGGGTCGAGGCCATGCAAGATGAACTGCAGCAATTTCACAAGCTGCAAGTGTGGACGCTAGTTCCATTACCCAAGGGTGCTGATCCAAAAGGCACAAGATGGGTATATCGAGTAAAGAAAGATGATCGAGGGGTTGTTACGAGGAACAAAGCTCGACTAGTTGTTCAAGGGTATACTCAAGTTGAAGGACTAGATTATGATGAGGTTTTTGTCCCTGTCGCCAGATTGGAGTCCGTTCGTATCTTTTTGGCCTTTGCATCATTTAAAGGGATTCGCGTCAAGCAACTTGACGTCAAAAGCGCATTCCTTTATGGTCAAATTGATACGGAAGTATATGTTCAACAGCCTCCGGGTTTTGAAGATTCGGTGCATCCAAATTATGTCTACAAACTCAATAAGGCATTGTATGGACTTCATCAATCTCCTCGCCTATGGTATGAGAGGCTCGCTACTCATCTGGTGGAAAATGGTTTTACTCGGGGCAACATCGACAGCACTCTCTTCACAAAAGGGAAAGGGGATGATTTGTTACTTGTTCAAGTGTATGTCGATGATATTATTTTTGGGTCGTTGAATGAGGCTCTATGTAAGGAATTTGAAGAGGTCATGAAGTCAGCTTTCGAGATGAGTGCAATGGGAGATCTCACTTTCTTTCTCGGTGTGCAAGTTGAGCAGTCATCCAAAGGAATGTATATCCATCAGTCAAAATATGTTAATGACATGTTGACACGATATGATATGCTCACTTGTAAACCTTATGGAACTCCTATTGAACTCAACCATAATCGTGGACCTGCTGATGATGATGAGGACTGTAAAGAAAAAGATTACCGTTCGATGATAGGTTCTCTTATGTACCTCACTGCCTCAAGGCCTGATATCGTCTTTGCTGTTTCACTTTGTTCAAGATATCAGGCACGACCAAAGGTTTCTCATATGAAGGCGGTGAAGCGGATTTTTGGTTATCTCAAATATAGACCCACTCTCGGTCTATGGTACTCCAATGAGAAGAATTTTATGCTCTCTGCCTATTCAGATTCAGATTACGATGGCTGCAACATCAATAAGAAGTCAACAACAGGAGGCTGTCAGTTCCTTGGATCCCGATTGGTGTCATGGCAATGCAAAAAGCAGACTACGGTTTCTACTTCAACAGCGGAGGCCGAGTACATTGCTGCTGCAAGCTGCTATTCTCAAGTTCTTTGAATTCAGCACCAACTGCGCGACTACGGGTTACTCTTAACTATGACTCCTATACATATTGATAATACTGCTGCCATATCTATCACACGCAATCCCGTACAACACTCTAAAACCAAACACATAGAAATTAGGTTTCACTTTATACGGGATTGCTATGAGAAACACCTTATCGACCTTGTTCATATAGATACCCTAAAGCAAAATGCTGACTTATTCACTAAGGCTTTTTCTAGAGCCCGATTTGATGAATTAGTCAACATGATCGGTCTAAGGTTCTTTACCACGAAAAAGTAATTTGTGACTTGGATTGTTTTTTAAAGTATTGCTTAAAAAAAAAAAAAATGCAACCAACGCAACTGCCACTCTTTATACTTTCTAGTATTAAAGAAATGCAAGGTTGCTACATTTTAAAAAATAGACGTTGAAGTTGTGTCTGTAAACAACTTGGGATATGATAGTACATTGGGTGGCATGCATAAAAATGGAAATTTAAGGTTTATCTTGGATGTGTCAGTAGATTTATCTGACGTATTGAAAACAGTTTTTATAAACATTGTCTTCATCATACGATATATTAGTAGGCATGGTATGCAAACCTCTTTGAGAAGTCTTAAGAAGCTTAATCATTAATTGTCTATTTCAAGTGGTATAACACCATTAGATGTATGACAAAAGTCTTAATTTCTTACTTATACTAGACATGCTTTCGTGAAAGATGTTTATTTGATATCATTTGGGGGTATATATTGATAGTTTCCTTTGTTATACGTAAGTATAGACCTGGCTTCTATTAATATATATTTTAAACTTAAGCAAACACAAGTCAAAGTACTTGCAAAGTCTTTCAAAATAAGATACCTTACAAGGTCGCCAAAATGGTTTGACCAAGTCTGGTTTTGCTTAAACCTGAATCAAGCTATGTCGCTCTGTTGTACGTAAGTACAGACCTGTCACCGCTGACTTGATTCTTAAAATTGATTTTCTAATATTCTATCTGTAAATGGAAACATGGTCTATGTATTAAGTTAAGATGTATATCTATGGTGGGAACTACAGCGAAATGCACATACCAATAATAATAAAATACCTCCTAGAGGTGAGTATAACATGTTTAAGTGGATAAACATACTAATAATCGTTTTGAAATAATTTTTATAAAAAGTGTTTTTAGTATGTCAAGTAAATTTAAAGAGGACAAATATACTGATGATCGAAATAACACTTAATGTTCCTAATAAATGCATGTTATTCCAATATGATCCCTCACCAGACTCTATCAACCCCGTCACCAAAAAGAATGTGTTAATTTTCTAGTTGTCAATTTACATTCTTGTATGAGTTTTATTTTATCTAAGTTAGTGTAATTTTAGTTATTATCCAAGTTACAGTTACATTTTCAAATTTGAGTACCGCAATCACAACGCGAAAAATCGATGAAATCGCAATTTTTTCACTAAAAGTGAACTGAGCGTCACTTTCATAAGTGACGCTATCAGTGACGCATTCGATATTGCGTCACTTACTTAAGTGACACAGTAAGTGTCGGGGTAAACTATGCCTTAAGTGCCGGGTTGAGTGACGCATACTAGGGTCGGTGTATAAATACTCCTTCCCACGACACTCAACCTCATCACTTTTCAAATACTTATACCATCACTAGCACTAACACACCGACACTCATACTGTCTCTGCGTCACTTCCCTCTGTGCGAATTTCTTCGATCGATTTGTGCTTTCTGCTGCTTGTCTGTTCATTCCTGTGCTACATCTTTGTTCCCCTCATTCCTACGATCTATTTGGTACTAGTCTTAACCTTTTTCCTTCTTTATTCATGCTGTAAATTTAAGTTAGGGTTACGGTTAGGGTTTTACTTTGAAAATCGATTTATTAAATGCTTGTTTGATAATGTTTTTGTGTAATAAACGGTGTGTACTATTCGTTTTTACATTGCGCATAACCTGTTAACTTCGATTTTGCAAAACCCCAATTTTGAAATCTGGGCATGAACAGTGACACGATGATCTTCATCGTTGCGTCACTTCGTGCGTCACTTACCTCAAGTGACGCTATTTGGTAATTTTGAAACCCCATACCGTCACTTAAAAAGTGTCGCTTCCTTTTGCGTCACTTCTTAGGTGACTCGTGTAGTGACGCATATAATTGCTTTAACTGTTAACACCGTCACTCTTCCTAGTGACGCCTCTAAATGCGTCACTTCCCCAAGTGACTGTCTAAGTGACGCTTATTTCTATACGTCACTTATACCGTCACTTCTTAAGTGACTCCCTTAGGATACCGTCACTATGATAACTGTCGCATGTTCTTCACCCGTCACTTCGCAAGTGTCGTATAATTTAAATCACCAAATACAAACGTCACTTACATCAGTGACGCTTGATAGCGTCACTTCCAATAAGTGACGCTATAAATTGATTTTAATTTTAAGTACTGTACAATACGACACTCCCTAAGTGACGGTAGTGGCCATGCGTCACTTACCTTAAGTGACGCCTAAAGTCAAAATTCGTTTTTAAACCCTTCTGTGTTCGGGCTAACTTTATAACGATTTCGGTTATTTTTCTTTGTATTTTTAGCTTACAGATGGCTGAACTTCAGAACTATTACCGCCGCACAAACACCCGACACAACATTACGGCTTTTCTAGAATCCACGCATGCAAATTCAGCGCCTTTCAGGCCAATGATTGAGTTTCTACGCAGATCGAGGATCCATTATGCGATTACTGCAACGACTCCGGTTTACATGAACCAAATAGAGGAGTTCTATGATCATGCAGTGATCAGGGTTCAGGGCGATGTTCCCCGGATTGTTTCCACTATGTTTGGGGAGGAAATCGAGATCACCGAGAACTCGATTAGACGGGTTCTCCAGTTCACTGATAACTCTACGATGCCCACTATCTTTCCAACTACATTTATCTACGGAGGGCTTCAGAGGATGGGATATCCGGCAAACCAGCTCTCAGATTTCAGGAAACAGTACCTCTGCCGGGTGTGGAGGTACCTTTGCCATATTGTGATCGTCTGTTTATCTCCGTGAAAGGGGGGATACGATGTTGCGAGTCATCTTACTCTGTCTCTCATGTTGGCCCTAATTTACAACAAACCGTATAACTTCAGCGGTTATATTTTCGGCAACATGGTGGAGAATATCCGCGCTGGAAAGGATAAATGGCTGCAGTATCCTCGGTTTGTCCAGCTTTTGTTGAATGACCTCAATCTTGATATCGCTCCAGATCAGCGATCCCTTGTGGTGCCGACACCGATGCTTCTGCGAGTCTTTAACGACTGCAAGCTCGCGCCAAAGGGCGAGCCAGTTTTGGCTGATCGTGAACTTTTCGGGCACATAGTGAACGAAAACTATGTTGCACCTCCGGTCAACGAGGACGACTTAGTGGATACCGATATCGCTCAAGACTTAGAGGATATTGATCGTGTCGTTCAGGTTGAGGCTGATTCTGATGACGGTGGGCCCACTCCTCCTGATTATGAGGGTGACGTGCCACCACAATCTGCTTTTGACGGTATTCAGCTTGCCGATCCTCGACGCTTCAAGCGTATACTGAGACGGATCTCTGCTGGCAGGGTCCATGTCCCGAGGAATCCGGGCAAACGTCCTGCTGGGTCTTCACCCTCTTATGCCGATCTACCTCTTCGTAGACGCCAGCGGACGACAGTGGTTATTGAGGAACCAACATCTCAACGACAACAACCACTGCCACCGTCTGACATGCCGTCTCTTCAGATGGTTTTGGCTCAGATGGAGCTTTGGACGAAGCGATTTGATGATCAGAAGGCTATAATTGAAGCTCAAGCCTCTCAGATCAGGGAATTGGAAGCTAGAGCTGCTACGGTTGACACTCTACAGCTTCAAGTGATGAATCTGTCATCTAGGTTGTTAGAGCTGGAATCCGTTACAAATGTTTCGGGGGAGGTAGGTCCTAGTGAGTTAGAAACAAATGTAACTCCTTCCCCGGAACCAGAAAATGTACTTCCTTCTACTATTAATGAAAACATATCTTTAGATTACTTCGTTGAGGTTCAAGGTCAGGCAAGACCTATAGCGGTTGATTATTCATATGTAGATCTTACATATCTGCAAAATTTGATGAATGATAATACAACGATACCTGAAGAAGAGGTGATGAATGATCATGTGGCAGAGGATTATTTCTTTGAAGGAAATGGCGAAGTTGAGGTTGAGGGGGAGCAACTTCAAAGTGATGAATGTTACGACGATGCTCCTATTATCGAATCGGATTCTTCAGAAGATGAATTAGGTCATGATTCTGAGACAGAGACCAATGAGCAATCAACTTCTACAGCCCAATCTTCAATGATAAAGCCTGACATAGTGCTCAAACCTATAGTTGAGGTACCTGTTACTTGTAAATTCTACAAAGTCAGAACTGATTACACGGGTTTGATAAAAAGCTGGAAGTTTGATGATAATAATTCAGTGTTTATGATTAAAAGAAGTGATGGCATTCAGTACTTCAACTTAAAGTTTTATAAAATAAGTACTTTGCCAAAGTGTGAGCTTCAGAGATTATCTCAGATACCCTTGATTAACCGTGCTCGAGATTCACGTGCCGATTTCTTTCAAGTGGTTATTCATCGGGAGATTAACAGCAAAAAGTATAATCTGATTAAACCGACATTGGGTATGAGATATAATTTTAAGAAGAAGTTGGATCCGGTTACACGACAACCAATCGTAAGGATGATTTATCCACCAGCAAAGTGCTTACAGAAGATACCTCTAGAGATCATTCCTTTGGATTTTTTAAATAGGTTGTTGTACTGGGAATATGATGATATTACTGGTGAAGCTGTAATTGTTTTTATTCCAAAATCAGAACCAGCTACGGATTCGGGGTCTTTGGACGTAGATTTGGAGGTTGAAGAGAAAACAGCATGGGATGTTGTTCAACCTAAAAAGAGGTCTACTTGGGGTCTGAAAAGAAATAGATTTTGTGTATTTGACCCTTTGAGTTTGATTAATCTCTCGGAACAAGATATGAAAAGATTACATCAGAACAGGATTCAGTTCAAAGAAAGAGATAGAGCTGAAGCGATAAAATTTCAAAAGATTATAGATATCTGCGTAGCTAATGGAGTACACGCTGGTGGTGTATTTCCTGCTGGCTGGAAATAAAGACTCAAAGATTTTGAAGATTTTGAAGAGTTTGAAGACCAAGCTAAAGACACGGGGGAGTTTGTTGATGCATATTAGGTGTCTATCAGTTGGTCTATCGAATTGTAATAAGTGTCGTTAGTTGTATAGTGAAATATATTGTTTTTGTTATATGCGACACTTAAGTTTTAGGTTAGGCGTCACTTGCCTTAGTGACGCATAGCGTCACTTAGGTAAGTGACGCATGAAGGCGGCCACATGCGACACTTCCACAAGTGACGCATGCCGGCTGAATTCTAGTATAAATACAAACCTACGGGTTTTCGGCTAGGGTTGACGAAACCCTAGCACCATTTGTCGACTAAGCAACATTGTAATCGTTCCCAATTCAATATACAAGCTGATATCTTCGTTTACATTGCTAATTATATTCGTTTCGGTTTGTGTTCATTGGTAATATATGCAATTGATTGATTCCGCCTTTCAATTGTAAGTCAATTGTCATCTAGATCCACGTCATAGGGCACTCTCACTTTCATTTTTGAATCAGTGGTGATTCACCAAAGAATTAAAGCTTTTGTCGTAAAGCATATGATAGATCCAAAATAAAACTAAAAATAAAAAAATAAACTATGTTGAGCAAAGTTTATATATACAATAAAAAAATTGAGTAACGTTGCAATTCACATGATTGAAGGGAAGGAAAATAATGAAAACAATTTAAAAAATTCACATAAATAATCTTCTATCGAAATCATATTTATCCATATAGTATAAATGTTATTCGTTTAGAAAATGAAAATAAAATAAAATTCGTAAGCCATGGATATATGGTGGATGACTTCAATTAAAATGCAATATTATATTATTATGTTGTTATGATAAGAACCAATTTAATTAATTAAATAAACCTACCTTGAGTACCTTCCACTAATTTAGGAATGAATGAAAGAATTGACGTTGAATGATTAATTCATTTTTAGCAAAATCCCTATATTACCCTTTCAGAATATATGTATATATATATATATATACACACTTCAAAATTAATTAATTAATATCTTAATATACAATTAAAATAAAATAAAAAACGTATATAGAAATTGTAAGTAGATTATTACTTTCAAACTAAATTTTAGTTGTGGAAGACCTTGAAAGGGTTTTTTCCGATTTAGAGTGACGGCAATTTGAGTGAGGGCGGGAACTAATTTCGGTTTAATTAAGTTAAATTATATATTTATTTTATAAGAGAGAAATATTAGGTGATTAAATAAATTGGATTGGTTAATTGGAAGTTTGGTGAAATTAAAGCATTTGATTGATCAATAGGTCTCAATTCTTTTATTAATATTTAGATATGTGTTTGAGGGACTAAATGTGTCAAGTGTGAAAAGTTGAGGGGTTTAATTGAAATTTACAGTATAAAAACACCGCTTCTATATTATTCTAGCTCATTACAGACACTGTAAACAGAAAACCACGTATGTGTTCCTGTATGAGTTGGCTCTTGAAAGAAACAAGAAGAATCATCAAAGATTAAGCTAGGGTTTTGAAGATTAGAACTTGTGATCCTTTAATTCTTCATTCTAAAGGTATGATTAACACTTAATTGTGTTTAATTTCATGTTATGTATGATAGTGATTCAAGAAAGATAAACCCTAGACTCATAAAATGTATAAATAATTGGATTAATGATTAATTGATGTTTTATAACCACTTTTGATCTGTGCTCTATGCTTAATTCACGATTTTGAATTAAGTTGTGTAAACCCTAGATTCTTGAAATTAAAGGGTTAATGGTTTAATGAATTATATATGTTTCATACACATGATGAACTTATGAATTATGTTTAAATGATGCTAATTTTTATAAAAGAACTCATAACCTTGTGTTTATGAGTTATTGAATGATTTTGATTATGTAAATGATGACAGTAATTGGTAATTGATGAAATAATAACGCTTTGATGAATGAATTCATCTAATTAGCATGTTGAATTATATTCCTTGTCTAAAGGAAATGAAAATCATGTATAAATGGGTAAATGATATATGATGAATATGATTGTACACTAAGAGATGATGCTCTTAGTGATTATTGATGAAATTGATGATGTGATAATGATAATTACCCATTTATATATGATTATGAGTAAAGTGTATGAAATATATGATGAGATCATATGATGAAATTAATAATTATATAATATGATAAAAGTAATGAATTGGAGGTTGAGTATGAATTGGATATAGTGTTAAGTGAATTAACATCTATGTTATATGATGAATAATTATCGAATGTGTAATTGATATGTGTTTATATGATTATATGAATAGGTGATAAAGTATGCCAAGTGTTACAAGTAATTAATTGTATGCGCTATCACGAGGTAAGTTAATGGATGATGCTATCATATTTTATGTAATGCATATTCCGGTTACTTGGAAGGACCGGTATTGGATATGGCATTTACTTGGTAATCTTGTGATTATATACCGGGGTGTAGGCCAAAAGATGTTGATTCTTGCGGGAATTAGCATATGATATTATGGATCCTTAATATACGTATGTTGTGAAATGATATTGATATTACTTCAAGTGACACATATTCCTTTGAATTGACGTTCTTGATGCTCGTAAGCAATGGATATGTCTATGACTTGATGAGATGATTGATAGCCCATTTCTTACTAAGCTTTATGCTTACTCTATTATGTTTATGTATTTTTAGGTGAGCAGTGTGGGGCCTACAGGGACCCGGGTAAAAGACCCGAAGGTTGCTATTGGTGGAGCTTGTTGCTTTGTTGGTAATCATACAACACCCGTTACAATATCAAGACCATTTTTTTAAAATACCGGAAGCGCATATTTAATAATCACATCATAGATTGCATATAATACAAGCAAAAGTTGCAATCCACTTGTACAAGATCTTAAAATTTAAGTTATCAAAAAATTACAAACATTAAGTTTAAGTGTTATATGAATCCAAAACATAATGTTCAACCATTAACATGATTTTAAATTTAGAGTGAGCCATCAAACATTCCATCAACCCAAACTTCTTGAGACCCACACTCAAAAACATATCTTGCATGAAGTAATGAGGGGGATTAGCACAAAGCTAAGTGAATATATCTCTAACTATCAACCTAACTCAGAATAACAATTATTTACAACTAAGCATCATAAACAATTAGCTTCAAAGAGGATCAGTGGTACTTGAGGTACCCTCATACCACGGTGGCCCCCAAGTAACACTTTAAACCAACTGAAGGTCAAACAGTGGTTAAACCGATAGTTTGGTACTAATACTACATACAACATAATTACAATAAACAACACATGTACAAAGCACTTATGATGTTCAAAGTATTAGTACCCAAACCCAATCCATGTTGACCTCCGATATTCAATTAGTCCTCAACCATCATTGCAATATACATATAAGACACAATCAATATATAATAGTAAACTAAGTTTACCCATTGTAACCATGTTGTTACAACTAATTTAGACTGAAACTGTTGCACCCCCAAATTCGGGTTGCGGAAGCGATTTGGGTCGGGGCGCGACTAATCAAATATCAAGCACAAAGATATATAGTGAACGACTCTATATGCGTCGTTTTAACATAATACATTAATACAAATTAAAGTTCACATTAATTTTACTAAATACATTAGCTCGTGTTCTGATATGAGAGATTTAAATATATATTGTTTTAACAAAATATGATAATGCAATAAATCTCTGACATTTGTATGCTGACTCAAGCTAAGCTAAATCCTGAGTACAGTCCTACTACTGCTGGGTACCTGAGAATACACGCTAAAAAGGTCAGCTAAAAGCTGGTGAGCTCACAGGCTTAATGATAAAGTGTAATGTATGAACCGCAAGATTTAAGTATAATGATTTGCAATTAAGCAAATAAGTAAATGATAAAAGATGTATATAACTGCCATGTGCCATGAGCACATAGTCTGAGCTTAACTGAGGTGTCAGGATCACAATTAAGTGCCTGAGCAAGGGTGCCTCTATGCGTATGCCTAATCAACACACGTATGAACAAATGATAATGCGTCCTATTTGACCAGTCACTGCTTGCTAACCCGGACGGGGATTGTCAATCCCATATGGTACCATACACTAACATTCACGCTACAAAGTATTACCAAACTATGCTCATGAGGACTTATGAAGATTAGATGATTAACTCATGCAGAATATAGTGATATTTGATACTTGCGTTCACATGTAAAACAAAACGAGCATGTAATCTCACCCCTTGAGTAAAAAACAGTAAAATAGGGGCTACAAGACTCACCTGAGTCTGATGTGTTAGCAAAGCAAGCAAATATGATGTTGTACCAAATGATGTGTCCATGAACTGTAACCTGCCGGGCGTCCAAAATGCGCATGGTTATATGAGTGAGTAGATGTCTCAACAGACCATCTATGCTAGTTATCCATCAACTAGTTATGTCCAATGTTTGATTGTTTTGTTTGAGTTTTGAAAACATGTACGGCCCGTTAGTGATGGTTTGTAATGTACATGTACACATTTATATCCGAACGTTGTGGTCAAATATGTTGTTTTCTAAGAGTCAACATAAGTCAACTTGGTCAAACTGGTCAAAATAGTCAAGCTGGTTAAATTACTCAACTGGTCAAACTGGTCAAATCTGGTCAAACTGGCTCGGTTTGACCCAAAACTTTTACACAAACTTTATCATGTTATAATACTCATAGAAAATGAGTTTTGTGACCATTGGTGACCCACAAGTGTTGTTTTTATATTTATTTCCAAAACAGTCCCTAAATGTGTCTTTCGATTTTGTCGGTTTACTTCGCCACTCAATCTCGACTAGTTCTGGTCCGAATTAAGGTCCAAAATTTTTACCAACTAATCATCTATGTATCTTTTACAGTAATTATAGAGTTCATATTGATAGGTAATTTATTTCATGAAAGAATCGAACTCGGTTTTCGAACAACAGCAGACCAATCTCAAAGATTAATTCGTAGTTAAAAATCGGTGGGTTTCTGGAAGGAGCCATAGAAGAACTTTTTGTAGATCTTTTCAATACTCAACATTTAAAAACAAATTCGTTTTCTAACATCTCCTAAAACTCGAGATATGATTTTTCTTGTAAACTGAGTTTTTGAGACAGATTATTGCATGTTTACATATGTTTCATAAAAATGATTTTTAGCAAGGATTTTGGACATATTTAAGTTAGATGAACAATATAACATGTAAATAATCAACATGCAACTGAGTTTTTAGAGAGAGAAGGTTTGGATCCTTACAAAACAATGGTGAGAATCAAGGAGATGAGGAAGATGATGATCTTGTTCTTGCTCCAAGTCTTGATGTTTTGTTCTTGATGATGATTTTTTGGAGCGTTTGGGACTGATTTTTGGTGAATAAATGGAGTAGAGAAGAGAGAATGGAGTTTGAAATGAGAGGAAATGATGAAGTGAAGTGGGAAAGTGTGAGGTTTTGTGTGTAGAATTGGTTACGTCATCAAATGATGATGGAGGTGGTGTGGGTATGTGGGAGCTGGCCCATAGGGCCCCAAAATGCAGATTTTTGTTTAAATTTTCATTCCTCAATTTTGCGCTCTGTGTGGTGTTCGTTTTCTCGGTCGTTTCGTCGTTTATTTATACGTTAAACGTTTAATATGCGTGTTTAAATAACGATTTAAATTTCAATATTTTTGATTGAAGAATTTATTAAAATACTTGAAAACATTTATAAAAATGTTCCGTTAATTAATCGCTCTCGATTTGTGTGTGTGCGCAACGGATGTTAAATCGCGTAACGTTTTAATTAGACGTTTTTCGTTATCGTCTTAGAATACGATATTTTAAATGAAAGTTTTACTTGAAATAATATATTTTAAACTTTTAAAATATTTTTTGGTTTTCGTTTAGTTGACGGGTGCGTTCCGGGCATTTTTGTAAACTACGGGTTACTTTATACGATACGAATGTTCTTTTAAATATTATCAACATAATATTTATGAGTTTATTAAATAATTTAATATTATTGAATACTTTGTTCATCAACGTCCGTATTTAAATGTCGGAAATCCGTCCGAAAGTGTAAATTGCACAATTTAACCAAATCGCGTACGTGTGTATATATAATAAATATATCAATACACATAATGATAAACATAATTAATCCTACATGTATTAACAAAGTGATTAGGCACTAATAACTAGCCTTAATTGGTCGGATGTCACATTCTCCCCTTGTTAAGAAAATTTCATCCTGAAATTTATCTCTGAGTTGTCGTGTGAGGAGAGTCTGTGAAAAGTTGTGGGTATTTGAGTCGCATCTGGTCTTCCTATTCCTAAGTGAATTCTGGACCACGCCTCGAATTCCACCGAAATCTGACGATAGGGATACAACTATGCTTAAGCTGTTTGACCTCACGGTACATGATCTCCACTGGTGTCTCGACAAAATGAAGTATGTCATCGATTTGAATCTCCTCAAGCGGGTGAATGAGTGTCTCATCGGACATGCATTTCTTAAGATTAGAAATGTGGAATGTGGAATGTGGGATGCACGTTACTAAGCTCGAGGGGTAGCTGCAATCGATATGCGACTAGACCAATCCTTTCAAGCATCTCAAAAGGTCCAACGTATCTAGGATTTATCTTTCCGTGTTTGCCGAAGCGGATGACACCTTTCCAAGGTGACACTTTGAGCAGAACTCGATCTCCAACTTGGAACTCAAGATGCTTGCATCTCACGTCAGCATAACTCTTCTGACAATCACGTGCGGCCTTCAACCATTGTTGGATACCAAAAATCTTCTCGGTGGTTTCATGAATGACTTCAGGATCAGTGAGTTGGCTGTCTCCCACTTCGGACGTACAGATAGGCGACCGACACTTACGACCGACCATACAGTGTCTCGAATGGTGCAGCTCCAATGCTGGTATGATAGTTGTTGTTGTACGAAAATTCTCACAATGGCAGATGATGTTCCGAATTTGCACTGAAGTCTATCACGCAGGCGCGTAGCATATCTTCCGGTGTTTGAATTGTCCTTTCACTTTGGCCGTCGGTTTGTAGATGATAGGCTGTACTCATATCCAAACGAGTACCCAAGGATTTTTGTAATGATTGCTAAAAGAGAGATGTAAAACAACTATCTCTATCACAGATAATTGAGATTGGAACACCGTGTCGGGATATGATCTCCTTCTAATAGATTTGTGTGAGACGTTCCATTTTGTCGGTTTCCTTGATGGCAAGGAAATGAGCGGATTTGGTAAGCCGATCCAAGATCACCAAAATGGTATCGTAACCACTTGATGTCTTCGAGAATTTAGTGATGAAATCGATAGCGATTTGCTCCCATTTCCATTGAGGGATGTCCGGTTGTTGGAGTAGGCCGGAAGGCTTCTGATATTCTGCCTTGACCTTAGAGCATGTGAGGCATTTGCTGATATACGTGGAAATCTCGGCCTTCATGTTTGGTCACCAGTTCAATCCCTTGATGCCATGATACATATTGTCTGATCCAGGATATATAGAGTATTTGGACTTGTGAGCTTCATCCATCACCAAGTCGCGTATGTTTCCAAAACTAGGCAACAAGATTCAGTTAGTGAAGTACTTGACCCCATTGGGTTTGGTTTCGAACTGTTTCTCTATGTTGCACAAGGCCTCATTCTTCAGGTTTTTCGGGTTTTAATGCTTCGAACTAAGCAGTGAGAATTTGAATGATGAAATCATTATGAATGATCATACTGAGGACTCAGACTCGAAGTAGTTTCGTGCGCTTTTTTTGACTTAGGGCATCGGAAACAACATTTTCTTTGCCCGGATGGTATTTGATTTCGCAGTCGTAATCGGTAAGCAAATCGACCCAGCGATGTTGCCTCATTTTGAGATCCTTCTAATCGAATATATGTTGGAGGCTTTTATGATCGGTGAAGATGGTACATTTTGTGCCATACATACAGTGTCTCCAGATTTTGAGTGCAAACACTACGGCTCCTAGTTCGAGATCATGAGTGGTGTAGTTCTTCTCGTGAACTTTGAGTTTTCGGGAGGCGTAGGCAGTAACCTTGTCCCGTTGCATCAACACGCAACCAAGACCTTGGTGTGAGGCATCGCAGTATACCACGAAATCATCGTTGCCTTTGGGTAATGATAGAATGGGTGCACTACAAAGCTTTTGCTTCAATAGCTGAAATGTTGACTCTTGCTTATCAGTCCAATCAAACTTCTTTTTCTTCTGAGTCAATGTCGTGAGAGGCTAGGCTATTTTTTGAGAAATTCTCTATGAAGCGTCGATAGTAACCCGCCAGTCCTAAGAACTGACGTACTTCGGTCGGTGTTGTCGGTGCTTGCCAGCACTTGATAGCCTCAATCTTTGTTGGATCTACATAAATTCCCTGACTGTCAATCACATGACCAAGGAATTGAACGGTTTGCATCCAGAACTCACACTTGGAGAACTTAGCATATAACTCTTCGTGTCTAAGAAGTTCTAGAATTGTTTTGAGATGTTGCGCGTGTTCCTGTTCACCACGCGAGTAGATGAGAATGTCATCGATGAAGACAATGACGAACTTGTCGAGATAGGTTTTGCACACTCGGTTCATAAGTTCATGAATATAGCCGGTGCGTTTGTCAAACCAAATTGCATTACTTGGAACTCGTAATGCTCATAGCGAGTTCGGAAGGCAGTCTTTGGGATGTCGATGTCACGAACTCGTAACTGATGATGTCGCACCTCTAAATTCGGATTGCGGAAGCGAATCGGGTCGGGGCGCGACTAATCAATAAACAAAAGCACATAAGATAAAGTGAACGACTCTATATGCGTCGTTTAAACCATTACATTGGTGATATAAAAGTTTTACAATGTTATACTGTTTACAAAAGCTCACAAGCTAAATGTAAGAGATTCTAAGGCATATCTATTTGTACAAAATGTAGAAATGCATGTGAATCTCCTGATATCTGAATGCGACTCGAGCTAGCTAATCCTGAGTAGTCTTACTACTGCTGTGTACCTGAGAATACATGCTAAAAGGTCAGCTAAAAAGCTGGTGAGCTCATAGGTTTGTATAGTGATGAAATATGAGTCATGAACCACAAGATTTATGTATGATGATTTGCAATTAAGCAAATAAAATAATGATTGTATATTACTGCCATGAGGCCATAGTTTGAGCTTAATTGAGGGTGTCAGGATCCACCTTTAAGGACCTGAGCAAGGTTGCCTCCTGCATGTGCCTAATCTACACACGTATGAACAAATGATAATGCATCCGTTCGACCGCAGTCGTGATAATGCGTCCGTCGAATGATTACAGACAATTTCTAGTTAGGAGTTTCAAAAGTCACAGACTTAGAAGTTTTACAAAAGTGCCGGGAATTATGACATCCGGTCGAATTACATAGTTCCTACGAAAGCATGATAAAGTACAGATTTAGCCTAAGATAATCCTGTCATAGATTGAGTTGTGGTAGTAGTACGGTGAGATGGTCTACAGATTCTGTAAGTCTGCTAGCCATTCGGAGGGCGTCCTCGGTTTCCCTTAGACGTATCTCGCACTGATTCAGCCTTGATTGTAGGACGGAGATTTCGTTCCGGTTGCCAATCACTTGGTTGTGGACAACCTCCATAGTTTCGATGGTTTCACCCAGACGGTTGTCAAGGGTATCCATGTGGTTGATGGTATTTTCGTGATCTTCAGAGACTTGATTGATACGCTCGAGTGATGTGAGTCTCTAGTTTTCGTTGGTTTCTTGGAGTTGGATATCCATAGTATTAAGTCGTTGCTCGTGGCGGTGCAGCCTAGTGGCGAAGTCCGACAAAGTGAAGTGAGTGGGGTATGGGTCAGCTAGAGGCAACCTGGTGTTCCTCCTAGCCACCCTTGGGTTTCGCGATCCATATGGATGAGAGCGTGACGAATTGGGTGGTGTGTTTGCCATTCTGAGACAAAGCGTTTAGAAAGAATGAGGCATATATCCATTTAATACATATATAATATAGCCTAAGATATTGAGCGAGAGCGAGGCCTATCTATGTATATATATATATATATCACATAATAGCCTAAAGTTTCTAACACAGACATGTTTGAGTCCCGGTCCTCTCAAGGTCAGAGTCAACTAGTGTATCCTGTTCAATCATGACTCCTTTCAGATCTCACATCATATTCTTTTAATTCTACATAGTTGATCAGGCTATGTTAAATTAAACCAATACAATGCAGTCACTGAACCTAAGCATACTTAATGAGGAATACTGCCTAACGGTCATAGTCTAGGCCCACTAAATGCAACCTAGTTCACTATAACCTCAGGCTCTGATACCAATCTGTCGCACCCCCAAATTCGGGTTGTGGAAGCGAATCGGGTTGGGGCGCGACTAATCAATAAACAAAAGCACATAAGATAAAGTGAACGACTCTATATGCGTCGTTTAAACCATTACATTGGTGATATAAAAGTTTTACAATGTTATACTGTTTACAAAAGCTCACAAGCTAAATGTAAGAGATTCTAAGGCATATCTATTTGTACAAAATGTAGAAATGCATGTGAATCTCCTGATATCTGAATGCGACTCGAGCTAGCTAATCCTGAGCAGTCTTACTACTGATGTGTACCTGAGAATACATGCTAAAAGGTCAGCTAAAAAGCTGGTGAGCTCACAGGTTTGTATAGTGATGAAATATGAGTCATGAACCACAAGATTTATGTATGATGATTGAGATCGCGTAATAAGTCATGTTTTTACTACCGATATCTCTCTCATTCTGGAATGATTCTTGGCATTTTAAACTCAAAACCAATACAAATCAGTGATATTATGCCAAGATGGTCAAAACAAGGTTGCACGATAAAAATCAGGCAAAACGGATGAAAAATGAAGATTCCACACACGTTTGAAGATTCAAGGCATCGAAACGATATTTCAAGACAATAGTACCCATCACTAACATCCATCTCACCCAAGATGTTCGTTTTCAAATTACGAATCCAACAGAAGAAGAATAAACAAAAACGGATAAAGAATGAAGATTCTACGCCCGCTTGAAGATCCAAATGATTCGTACGCAACATCTAGAGAGAAGAGATACATATTTTTGGGATATCTTTACATCAAAGTCTTTGTTTTTGAATTACGAATCCAACGCAAAAAGAATCGACGCAAACGGACGCATAACGACGAAGATACGCGCGAATTAAGCAACGCAACGAAAGACGACGGACCGGGACGGGTGGCAACCGGCCGCCGCCGGCCAGCAGCCAGGCGGCGCCGGCCTCCACCCTCCCGTCTTTTTTTTCACTTTTTCGTCCTTTCTCGTACCTAGTGCACCACCTTTCGCTACTTTTTCGTACCTGATGCACCACCTTTCGCTACTTTTTCGTACCTGGTGCACCACCTTTCGCTACTTTTGCTAATGTAAGCCTGGGGGTGCTAATGTGAGCCATATTTTGCCTATAAATAGCAGCCCCTAAGTCTCATTTTAACACACACTCAAGAATACACTTCTACATTCTAATACTTCCACACACTCTTTTCCATTTCCACTTTCTCACTCTAGAAATTCTCTTATAGCAACCCCTAAGTCTCATTTTAACACACACTCAAGATTACTGTAATTAATCTTCGGATTAGTATAGAGGCTAGAACGAACGTTAGGAGGTTTGAAGATTCATCTTTGTACGTGTAAACGAGTTGTCAATCATAATAATACGCTGCTGCGCATTTAATTCCGGGTGATATCTAAACCTTTATCATACTTATTTCATTCCATATTTTAAATATGTGTTATTGTTTGGTATGTGATATATTTGTTGCCATGAATTGCGAGTAGTTTATTATTGTGGTTGTTGATGATGTAGATAATTATAAGTAAGGATGACATTATATAATTAATGCACGACAATCGTAAAGAGATATGATGTAACACCCCCAAAATCACTGTTTAGCGGAAACAAGCTTTGGGGTGCTACTAATCAAATATCACAGCACAAAAGTAAAGCAAACGACATCTATATGCAACGTTTGTAAATAGTTACATTTCCATACATAAAATTTTTGAAACATAGCGTTTCTGGTTACAAAATGAAGTTCCCTAGAGTCCGCGTATAAAGCGGGAGATTCTATTACATAATCATAATATATACAAAAGATAATGCTAAGAATCTCCGTTAAATGCAAAGTAGAAATCATGCGACTCTAGCTAGTATCCTGAGGGAATCCTACTCCGTCTGTGTACCTGAGATACAAAGCTAAAAAGGTCAACACGAATGTTGGTGAATCTCACAGGTTTGTAAATAATGTAAGTATTTGAACACAAGATTTCATCAGTAAAGCCCGCAGGCGTAAATCAGGTATTTGTAATCCCGCAATTGTAAAGTAAGTAAGTTATACCGTTGCCATGAGGCTCATAATCGAAGCTTAACCCGTAAATAATAATTTGCTCCCGTGACATGCTCGTAATTGAGCAAGCATAAGTAACGAATGATAGTCGCCCGTTTATACAGAACGGTTCGTGGTAGCGCTACTACCCCGGGCGGGGAGGGTCATTTCCCTAATGGATCCATTAACTAGTGTTCGCGCTTAAGTACATAACTAACGATATATGATGGAGAGACTTCCGTAAAAGTAATTAACTCATGCAATCCCGTACAGTAAAATGATTAGTTCATACTTGTGTTCAAGAAAATAAGCAATGTATCTCACCCCGTATGTAAAACAGTAAAAGTGGGGCTATGAGACTCACCTGAGCCCAGTAAATACGTATGTGTAATCAACCAGGTAAAGCGGTTGTAAGTCTGTGTATCAATTCTCAGAACCCTGCAACCTTCTGGCGTCCGAAACGCACAAGGTTGTAAGTAAACAAGTAAATGAGTTGGTGTCTTAAAAGATCACCCATGCTAGTTGTCCACTCAACTAGGACATGTTCAAGTGTTTGTTTAGTAAACCGTTTGTATTTTGAAAACAAGTATGGCCCGTTGGTGACGGTTTGTAAAAATAATCCGAGAGTGTTATTATTATGTGTATAGTTTTATTAAAATCGTATCTGGGATTTAAATTTGGAAAATTGGTCAAGTCGGGTTATGGACTGAAATAATGGTGCGAATTGAGTTCGCGGTGCGAGCCGAGTTCGGCTCGCAAGGCAGTGGGCTGCGAACCGAGTTGGGTTCGCAAGACAAAGTGGGTTCGCAAGTGGTAGGCTGCGAACTGAATTCGGTTCGCAACACAAGGTTCGGCTCGCAGGTCGACTCGCAGGTCAACTCGCAGGTCAACTCGCAAGTCAACTCGCAGGTGGTTTCGGTTCGTAGTTTGGGTTCGCGAGTTCAGTTTCGGTTCGCAGTTGGGTTCGCCTCGCAGGACGAACAGATCTCAGTTCGCAGAACGAGCTGTTCGAACACTTATCTATGAAAATGCATTTTCAAGTCAGTTTTTGGGCAAATCTTCGTTGAGTAAACATTCTAGCATGTAAATAAAAGCTTTACAAGTAATTTAAAAGAGTTTTTAAAGCTTCTTACCAACAAAATCGAAAATCAAAGATGATGATGATGATGATGATGATGATGATGATGATCCTCTTGCTTGTGTCTTGATGATGATGAACGATTTTGATGATGATGTTCTTGTTATCTCAGTTTTTAAAGAGAAATATAGAGATGAGAGAAAATAGGTGTAAGTGTGTGTTTTGGTGTAAATGAGGTGGAAGTGGTGAAAGAATGGGGTTAAAAGGGATGGGTCATGGGTCGGTTGGGGGCTGGGTTCGCGGGTCTGAGCCGACCTAACTCGGGTCTCCGGCTCGCGGGTTTGTGTTACCAAATTTTATATCACGAGTCGTTGTCGGTTGAATCCTGTAGTTGTTTAAACGTTGTTTCGCGTTATATGTTAAAGTGTATCTGAAATATTTTTAGCCGAAGTATTTTTTTTTATCCAATTTCTTAATGATGAGTTATAAAAATATAATCTTGAATTATTTTCTGTTGCTAGGCGCGTTTCGGGTGCTCTCATCGCGTTCGAAGTGTTTTAGACGATACTAGATACGTGTAATATATTCTCACAATCTATTAAAGCTAATAATGTTTGTTTGGTTAATTCCAAATTATTTATTAGTTTTTGTCACCGACGTCCAATCTAAATTGTATCGGACCTCGTCCATTTGAGAAGTGTACGATTTAGACGAATCGGGTACGCGTGTAAGAAATTTTCACGAAAGTCTCATATACTTAGATTAATACAAAACTAAATACATGAAAGTACAAGTAGTTAGGCACAAATCAAAGGTCCTAATTTGGCGGGTGTTACATTCTCCCCTTGTTAAGAGAATTTCGTCCCGAAATTAGCTCGAAGTCGTGGTGGGAGCCGGACATGTGAACAAACGTGGGTACTTCAGTCGCATTTGATCTTCTCGTTCCCAAGTGAATTCAGGGCCGCGCCTCGAATTCCACCTGACCATGACAATGGGAATACGACTCTGTTTTAAACGCTTGACCTCACGGTCCATTATTTCCGCGGGTTCCTCGACAAAGTGAAGTTTATCATCGATTTGTATTTCATCGAGTGGTACAATCAGTGTCTCGTCAGACAGACATTTCTTCAGGTTAGAAATGTGAAAGGTAGGATGCACACTACTAAGTTCGGTAGGTAGCTGTAGTCGATACGCCACTGGACCAATTCTCTCGAGAATTTCAAATGGTCCAATGTACCTAGGGTTCAGTTTTCCTCGTTTTCCGAATCGAATGACACCTTTCCATGGTGCCACCTTAAGAAGTACCTTGTCCCTAACCTGGAACTCGAGGTGTTTGCGTCTCACGTCAGCGTAACTTTTCTGACGATCGCGTGCGGCTTTCAGCCGGTTTTGGATACTAACGATTTTCTCGGTGGTTTCGTGAATGATTTCTGGACCAGTGAGTTGGGTATTCCCCACCTCAGTCCAGCAGATAGGTGATCGGCACTTACGTCCGTAGAGTGCCTCAAAAGGTGCAGCCTTGATGCTAGTATGGTAATTGTTGTTGTAAGAGAATTCGCACAAAGGAAAGTGATCTTCCCAGTTTTTACCGAAATCAACTACGCAGGCGCGTAGCATGTCCTCCAGTGTTTGAATAGTTCGTTCGCTTTGGCCGTCAGTTTGCGGATGATAAGCAATACTCATATCCAATCGAGTACCGAGAGATTTTTGTAGTGATTGCCAAAAGTTAGAAGTAAAACGACTGTCCCTATCCGAGATGATCGAGATAGGTACACCGTGTCGTGAAACAGATTCCTTGATGTACATGCGAGCCAAACGCTCCATCTTGTCAGTTTCCTTGATGGCTAGGAAATTGGCAGATTTCGTGAGACGGTCTACAATCACCCAAATGGTATCGCAACCGCTCGAAGTTTTTGGTAGTTTGGTAATAAAGTCCATGGAAAGTTGCTCCCATTTCCATTGAGGGATTTCAGGTTGTTGGAGCAATCCTGAGGGTCTTTGGTGTTCGGCCTTGACCTTGGAACAAGTTAGGCATTTACTGACGTACACGGCGATGGCAGCTTTCATGTTAGGCCACCAATACAATCCTTTGATGTCGTGATACATCTTTTCAGAACCAGGATGTATAGAATATCGAGATTTGTGAGCTTCAGTCATCACCAAATCTCGCAAGTTTCCGAATTTGGGTAACCATACCCGGTTAGAGAAGTACCGAGTTCCATCAGGTTTGATTTCAAATTGTTTATCCATGCCTCGCAGGGCTTCATCGATGACGTTTTCAGGTTTGAGTGCTTCGAGTTGAGCGGCAAGAACCTGGGTGACGAGATCGTTGCGGATGGTAATACTGAGGGCTCGGACTCGAAGGGGTTTCACTCGTTCCTTTCGGCTTAAGGCATCGGCAACTACGTTCGCCTTGCCTGGGTGATATTTGATTTCGCAGTCGTAGTCACTAAGTAACTCGACCCAACGACGTTGCCTCATGTTTAGATCCTTTTGATCGAATATGTGTTGAAAGCTTTTGTGATCGGTAAAGATGGTACTTTTCGTACCGTAAAGGTAATGTCTCCAGATTTTTAGCGCGAATACCACGACACCTAATTCTAGGTCATGTGTCGTATAGTTCTTATCATGAATTTTCAGTTTTCGTGAGGCATAGGCAATGACTTTCTCCCGTTGCATTAACACGCAACCAAGTCCTCCGTGTGAGGCATCGCAGTAAACCACGAAGTCATCGGTGCCTTCGGGTAGGGACAAGATTGGTGCACTGCAGAGTTTGTGTTTCAGTAATTAGAAGGCTGACTCTTGTTTGTCGGTCCAATCGAATCTCTTGTCTTTCTGAGTCAGTGAGGTTAAGGGTGAGGCTATTTTGGAGAAATTCTCAATGAATCGTCGATAGTATCCGGTGAGACCTAAGAATTGTCGTACCTCAGTTGGTGTGGTTGGCGCTTCCCAGCACTTAATGGCCTCGATCTTGGCTGGATCAACACGTATCCCTTGACTGTCAACGACATGCCCTAGGAATTGTACTGTTCGCATCCAGAACTCACACTTGGAGAACTTGGCGTATAACTCCTCGTGTCTGAGTAATTCCAAGATGGTTTTCAGGTGTTGGCCATGTTCGGTTTCATTGCGAGAGTAGATCAAGATGTCATCAATGAACACGATGACAAACTTATCTAGATAGGGTTTGCACACCCGATTCATAAGGTCCATGAATACAGCCGGTGCGTTGGTTAAGCCAAAAGGCATTACTTGAAATTCGTAATGTCCATAGCGGGTTCTGAAAGCTATTTTTGGGATGTCGGAGTCTCGAACTCGAAGTTGATGATAACCCGATCGGAGGTCGATCTTAGAATAAAAACTCGACCCCTGAAGTTGGTCAAACAGGTCATCAATGCGAGGAAGTGGGTAACGGTTTTTGACAGTTAACTTGTTAAGTTCACGATAGTCGATGCACATGCGGAAAGAACCGTCTTTCTTTTTCACGAATAAGACCGGAGCTCCCCAAGGTGAGGAACTTGGTCGAATAAATCCCTTGTCCAGGAGTTCCTGTAATTGAGTAGACAACTCCTGAAGCTCGGATGGGGCTAGTCGGTAAGGTGCTCGTGCCACCGGTGTTGCACCGGGCACAAGATCAATAGAAAATTCGACTTGTCTAGGTGGTGGGAGGCCAGGCAAGTCTTCAGGGAAATCCCGAACAATAGGCACATCCTCAAGTCGCTTCTCTTCCGACTTTTTCTCCATAACATGTGCGAGGATTGTTTGGTACCCTTTTCTCAAGTATTTTTGGGTTTTCATGCAAGAAATGATGTTTAGGCTCGTCCCACCGGTCTCCCCTTGTATGACTACAGTTCCACCGGTGACGAGAGGGATGCGGACGATTTTCTCAAAACAAACTATTTCGGCTCGGTGTTTGGATAACCAATCCATACCGACGATGATGTCAAAGCTGCCGATCTCGATGGGTATCAAATCAATGGAGAAGAGCTCATTAGCTAAACTTAAAGTGCAATTAGGTATCACACTGTCGGCCTCAATAAGTTTTCCGTTGGCCAATTCTACTGTGTACTTAGAATCTAAGGCTATCGGTGCAGTGTCAAGTAGTGGATAAAATTTATCAGACATAAAGCTCTTATCAGCCCCAGTATCAAATAGGATAGTAGCAGTTAAATTGTTGAGGAGGAACGTACTCGTGACCACATTAGGGTCTTGACGGGCTTCCCCTGATTTCAGCACAAAAGCTCTTCCTCGAGCGTTGTTGTTGTTCTTGTTGTTGTTGTTTTTCAGTTTGGGGTAGTCGCTCTTGAAATGCCCTGGACTTCCGCACCCAAAGCAAGTCTTCGGCGTGTTAGTGTTGGGGGTAGGGATGTTGGCTCGGCAATCCTTGGCTAAGTGCCCGAACCTTTTGCAATTAGTACAAGGGCAGGAACCGTCATGATGGCGGTTGCATTTGGAACAGTAAGGTTTGTTCCCGATATACCCTTTCCTCTCAGTAGATCCCGAGGAATAAGCCTTAATAGACTCAGGCTTTTTGTTGAAGGTTTGGTTGGAGGAATTGGGGCTCCCTTCCCACTTACGCTTGTTGTTTGTTGTTGGGGTTGAGGTTGGGCCATGGCGGACATAGTTGGCCGTTAGTTCGTGAGCCATATGAATGGCGCTCTGAATGGTACCCGGTTTGGATGAAGTCACCAGGTCTTGAAGTTTTTCTGGGAGTCCATCTACGTATTTCTCGATCCTCTTATACTCGGGATCGACCATGGATGGTCACAGAAGTGCCAGTTGGTGAAAACGGTTGGTATAACCCGTGATGTCATCACCCTGCATTTTGTGGTTCCAGAACTCTACCTCCAGCTGCTTCAATTCATCTCTGGGGCAATACTCGCCCCTCAACATCTGCTTTAACTCGTCCCATGAGAGTTTGTAAGCATTTGCAATACCCACAGTCTAGGCATAGGTGTTCCACCAGGTGAGGGCGGTGTCAGAAAATGTACTGGCGGAGAACTTGACCTTGTCTCCCTCGGTGCAGTTGCAAATAAGGAATACAGATTCGATTTTCTCGATCCAGCGTACTAGACCGATTGCTCCTTCGGTACCTGCAAAGCTCAAGGGTTTGCAGTTCTGAAAGTCTTTGTAAGAGCAGGGTTTGGGTTGTGGTCCATTGGTAGCTATATCTTCGCTACTAGGAACGGGTGTCCGGGTAGCCAAGGCTTGGGCCACACTGCGGGCAATTAGGTCCGCTATTTCAGTTTCGCTGAGGGTGACCTGGCGTCGGGGAGGCATGATGCTGAACAAAGAGAACAAGAAAAGAGGAATAAGAGATTTGTACGAATTTATGTTATATCTCATGTGTATTTGATGGAATATATGAGAACAGAGTGACGTGATAACCATATTCCCATATTTCATTAGATAATTAGATTAGATACAAGGCATGAGTTCTAGAGGGTTACAGAATATGATGAGTACAAAAGATGCCGGGAATTGTCTCATCCGGTCGAATTACATAGATCCTACAAAGCATAATAAAATACAGACTCAACCTAAGCTAATTCCGGCGTAGATTGAGTTGTGGCAGCAGTGCGTTGAGGCGGTCCACAGATTCTGCGAGTCTGTTGGCCGTTCGGAGGGCGTCCTCGGTTTCCCTAAGACGTGTCTCGCACTGATGGAGTCTTGATTGTAGGACAGAGATTTCATTTCGGTTGCCAATCACTTGGTTGTGGACAACCTCCATGATTTCGTCTGTTTCTCCCACCTGATTCTGAAGAGTGTTCATGGTGGTAACAGTGTGATCGTGATCTTCGGAGACTTGCTCGATTCGCTCCATTGCTGTGAGTCTCCAGTTCTCGCGAGTTTCTTGGAGTTCGATATCCATTTCATGGAGTCGTTGGTCAAGATGGTGCACCCTAGCGGCTAAGTCCGGTAGAGTGAGGTGAGTGGGATATGGGCTGGCTCGAGGCGAACGGGCGTCCCTCGTAGCCACCCTTTGGTTTCGTGTTCCATGCGGATAAGAGCGTGACGAACTTGGTGGTGTGTTTGCCATTCTGAGATAAAGTGTTAGAAAGAATGAGGCCTACTTATATATATAACATATAATATAGCCTAGTGTGTCTAGCACAAACAAGTATCGGTTCCATTTCTCTCGTGGTCAGAGTTAACTAGTGTATTCCTGTTCAATATAACCCCTTTCAGGCTTCACATCATCTTTCCTTAATTGTACATAGTTGATCAGGCTATGTTAAATTAACGTCGTATGATGTAATTCCCGAACCAGTCATACCTAATGAGGAAATACTGCCTAACGGTCATTGTCTAGGCCCACTAAATGCAACCTAGTTCGCTATAACCTTAGCTTCTGATACCAATCTGTAACACCCCCAAAATCACTGTTTAGCGGAAGCAAGCTTTGGGGTGCTACTAATCAAATATCACAGCACAAAAGTAAAGCAAACGACATCTATATGCAACGTTTGTAAATAGTTACATTTCCATACATAAAATGTTTGAAACATAGCGTTTCTGGTTACAAAATGAAGTTCCCTAGAGTCCGCGTATAAAGAGGGAGATTCTATTACATAATCATAATAAATACAAAAGATAATGCTAAGAATCTCCGTTAAATGCAAAGTAGAAATCATGCGACTCTAGCTAGTATCCTGAGGGAATCCTACTCCGTCTGTGTACCTGAGATACAAAGCTAAAAAGGTCAACACGAATGTTGGTGAATCTCACAGGTTTGTAAATAATGTAAGTATTTGAACACAAGATTTCATCAGTAAAGCCCGCAGGCGTAAATCAGGTATTTGTAATCCTGCAATTGTAAAGTAAGTAAGTTATACCGTTGCCATGAGGCTCATAATCGAAGCTTAACCCGTAAATAATAATTTGCTCCCGTGACATGCTCGTAATTGAGCAAGCATAAGTAACAAATGATAGTCGCCCGTTTATACAGAACGGTTCGTGATAGCGCTACTACCCCGGGCGGGGAGGGTCATTTCCCTAATGGATCCATTAACTAGTGTTCGCGCTTAAGTACATAACTAACGATATATGATGGAGAGACTTCCGTAAAAGTAATTAACTCATGCAATCCCGTACAGTAAAATGATTAGTTCGTACTTGTGTTCAAGAAAATAAGCAATGTATCTCACCCCGTAAGTAAAACAGTAAAAGTGGGGCTATGAGACTCACCTGAGTCCAGTAAATACGTATGTGTAATCAACCAGGTAAAGCGGTTGTAAGTCTGTGTATCGATTCTCAGAACCCTGCAACCTTCTGGCGTCCGAAACGCACAAGGTTGTAAGTAAACAAGTAAATGAGTTGGTGTCTTAAAAGATCACCCATGCTAGTTGTCCACTCAACTAGGACATGTCCAAGTGTTTGTTTAGTAAACCGTTTGTATTTTGAAAACAAGTATGGCCCGTTGGTGACGGTTTGTAAAAATAATCCGAGAGTGTTATTATTATGTGTATAGTTTTATTAAAATCGTATCTGGGATTTAAATTTGGAAAATTGGTCAAGTCGGGTTATGGACTGAAATAATGGTGCGAATTGAGTTCGCGGTGCGAGCCGAGTTCGGCTCGCAAGGCAGTGGGCTGCGAACCGAGTTGGGTTCGCAAGACAAAGTGGGTTCGCAAGTGGTAGGCTGCGAACTGAATTCGGTTCGCAACACAAGGTTCGGCTCGCAGGTCGACTCGCAGGTCAACTCGCAGGTCAACTCGCAGGTGGTTTCGGTTCATAGTTTGGGTTCGCGAGTTCAGTTTCGGTTCGCAGTTGGGTTCGCCTCGCAGGACGAACAGATCTCGGTTCGCAGAACGAGCTGTTCGAACACTTATCTATGAAAATGCATTTTCAAGTCAGTTTTTGGGCAAATCTTCGTTGAGTAAACATTCTAGCATGTAAATAAAAGCTTTACAAGTAATTTAAAAGAGTTTTTAAAGCTTCTTACCAACAAAATCGAAAATCAAATATGATGATGATGATGATGATGATCCTCTTGCTTGTGTCTTGATGATGATGAACGATTTTGATGATGATGATCTTGTTATCTCAGTTTTTAAAGAGAGATATAGAGATGAGAGAAAATAGGTGTAAGTGTGTGTTTTGGTGTAAATGAGGTGGAAGTGGTGAAAGAATGGGGTTAAAAGGGATGGGTCATGGGTCGGTTGCGGGCTGGGTTCGCGGGTCTGAGCCGACCCAAATCGGGTCTCCGGCTCGCGGGTTTGTGTTACCAAATTTTATATCACGAGTCGTTGTCGGTTGAATCCTGTAGTTGTTTAAACGTTGTTTCGCGTTATGGACTGAAATAATGGTGCGAATTGAGTTCGCGGTGCGAGCCGAGTTCGGCTCGCAAGGTAGTGGGCTGCGAACCGAGTTGGGTTCGCAAGACAAAGTGGGTTCGCAAGTGGTAGGCTGCGAACTGAATTCGGTTCGCAACACAAGGTTCGGCTCGCAGGTCGACTCACAGGTCAACTCGCAAGTCAACTCGCAAGTCAACTCGCAGGTGGGTTCGGTTGGCAGTTTGGGTTCGCGAGTTCAGTTTCGGTTCGCAGTTGGGTTCGTCTCGCAGGACGAACAGATCTCGGTTCGCAGAACGAGCTGTTCGAACACTTATCTAAGAAAATGCATTTTCAAGTCGGTTTTTGGGCAAATCTTCATTGAGTAAACATTCTAGCATGTAAATAAAAGCTTTACAAGTAATTTAAAAGAGTTTTTAAAGCTTCTTACCAACAAAATCGAAAATCAAAGATGATGATGATGATGATGATGATGATGATGATGATGATCCTCTTGCTTGTGTCTTGATGATGATGAACGATTTTGATGATGATGTTCTTGTTATCTCAGTTTTTAAAGAGAAATATAGAGATGAGAGAAAATAGGTGTAAGTGTGTGTTTTGGTGTAAATGAGGTGGAAGTGGTGAAAGAATGGGGTTAAAAGGGATGGGTCATGGGTCGGTTGGGGGCTGGGTTCGCGGGTCTGAGCCGACCCAACTCGGGTCTCCGGCTCGCGGGTTTGTGTTACCAAATTTTATATCACGAGTCGTTGTCGGTTGAATCCTGTAGTTGTTTAAACGTTGTTTCGCGTTATATGTTAAAGTGTATCTGAAATATTTTTAGCCGAAGTATTTTTTTTATCCAATTTCTTAATGATGAGTTATAAAAATATAATCTTGAATTATTTTCTGTTGCTAGGCGCGTTTCGGGTGCTCTCATCGCGTTCGAAGTGTTTTAGACGATACTAGATACGTGTAATATATTCTCACAATCTATTAAAGCTAATAATGTTTGTTTGGTTAATTCCAAATTATTTATTAGTTTTTGTCACCGATGTCCAATCTAAATTGTATCGGACCTCGTCCATTTGAGAAGTGTACGATTTAGACGAATCGGGTACGCGTGTAAGAAATTTTCACGAAAGTCTCATATACTTAGATTAATACAAAACTAAATACATGAAAGTACAAGTAGTTAGGCACAAATCAAAGGTCCTAATTTGGCGGGTGTTACATTCTCCCCTTGTTAAGAGAATTTCGTCCCGAAATTAGCTCGAAGTCGTGGTGGGAGCCGGACATGTGAACAAACGTGGGTACTTCAGTCGCATTTGATCTTCTCGTTCCCAAGTGAATTCAGGGCCGCGCCTCGAATTCCACCTGACCATGACAATGGGAATACGACTCTGTTTTAAACGCTTGACCTCACGGTCCATTATTTCCGCGGGTTCCTCGACAAAGTGAAGTTTATCATCGATTTGTATTTCATCGAGTGGTACAATCAGTGTCTCGTCAGACAGACATTTCTTCAGGTTAGAAATGTGAAAGGTAGGATGCACACTACTAAGTTCGGTAGGTAGCTGTAGTCGATACGCCACTGGACCAATTCTCTCGAGAATTTCAAATGGTCCAATGTACCTAGGGTTCAGTTTTCCTCGTTTTCCGAATCGAATGACACCTTTCCATGGTGCCACCTTAAGAAGTACCTTGTCCCTAACCTGGAACTCGAGGTGTTTGCGTCTCACGTCAGCGTAACTTTTCTGACGATCGCGTGCGGCTTTCAGCCGGTTTTGGATACTAACGATTTTCTCGGTGGTTTCGTGAATGATTTCTGGACCAGTGAGTTGGGTATTCCCCACCTCAGTCCAGCAGATAGGTGATCGGCACTTACATCCGTAGAGTGCCTCAAAAGGTGCAGCCTTGATGCTAGTATGGTAATTGTTGTTGTAAGAGAATTCGCACAAAGGAAAGTGATCTTCCCAGTTTTTACCGAAATCAACTACGCAGGCGCGTAGCATGTCCTCCAGTGTTTGAATAGTTCGTTCGCTTTGGCCGTCAGTTTGCGGATGATAAGCAATACTCATATCCAATCGAGTACCGAGAGATTTTTGTAGTGATTGCCAAAAGTTAGAAGTAAAACGACTGTCCCTATCCGAGATGATCGAGATAGGTACACCGTGTCGTGAAACAGATTCCTTGATGTACATGCGAGCCAAACGCTCCATCTTGTCAGTTTCCTTGATGGCTAGGAAATTGGCAGATTTCGTGAGACGGTCTACAATCACCCAAATGGTATCGCAACCGCTCGAAGTTTTTGGTAGTTTGGTAATAAAGTCCATGGAAAGTTGCTCCCATTTCCATTGAGGGATTTCAGGTTGTTGGAGCAATCCTGAGGGTCTTTGGTGTTCGGCCTTGACCTTGGAACAAGTTAGGCATTTACTGACGTACACGGCGATGGCAGCTTTCATGTTAGGCCACCAATACAATCCTTTGATGTCGTGATACATCTTTTCAGAACCAGGATGTATAGAATATCGAGATTTGTGAGCTTCAGTCATCACCAAATCTCGCAAGTTTCCGAATTTGGGTAACCATACCCGGTTAGAGAAGTACCGAGTTCCATCAGGTTTGATTTCAAATTGTTTATCCATGCCTCGCAGGGCTTCATCGATGACGTTTTCAGATTTGAGTGCTTCGAGTTGAGCGGCAAGAACCTGGGTGACGAGATCGTTGCGGATGGTAATACTGAGGGCTCGGACTCGAAGGGGTTTCACTCGTTCCTTTCGGCTTAAGGCATCGGCAACTACGTTCGCCTTGCCTGGGTGATATTTGATTTCGCAGTCGTAGTCACTAAGTAACTCGACCCAACGACGTTGCCTCATGTTTAGATCCTTTTGATCGAATATGTGTTGAAAGCTTTTGTGATCGGTAAAGATGGTACTTTTCGTACCGTAAAGGTAATGTCTCCAGATTTTTAGCGCGAATACCACGGCACCTAATTCTAGGTCGTGTGTCGTATAGTTCTTATCATGAATTTTCAGTTTTCGTGAGGCATAGGCAATGACTTTCTCCCGTTGCATTAACACGCAACCAAGTCCTCCGTGTGAGGCATCGCAGTAAACCACGAAGTCATCGGTGCCTTCGGGTAGGGACAAGATTGGTGCACTGCAGAGTTTGTGTTTCAGTAATTGGAAGGCTGACTCTTGTTTGTCGGTCCAATCGAATCTCTTGTCTTTCTGAGTCAGTGAGGTTAAGGGTGAGGCTATTTTGGAGAAATTCTCAATGAATCGTCGATAGTATCCGGTGAGACCTAAGAATTGTCGTACCTCAGTTGGTGTGGTTGGCGCTTCCCAGCACTTAATGGCCTCGATCTTGGCTGGATCAACACGTATCCCTTGACTGTCAACGACATGCCCTAGGAATTGTACTGTTCGCATCCAGAACTCACACTTGGAGAACTTGGCGTATAACTCCTCGTGTCTGAGTAATTCCAAGATGGTTTTCAGGTGTTGGCCATGTTCGGTTTCGTTGCGAGAGTAGATCAAGATGTCATCAATGAACACGATGACAAACTTATCTAGATAGGGTTTGCACACCCGATTCATAAGGTCCATGAATACAGCCGGTGCGTTGGTTAAGCCAAAAGGCATTACTTGAAATTCGTAATGTCCATAGCGGGTTCTGAAAGCTATTTTTGGGATGTCGGAGTCTCGAACTCGAAGTTGATGATAACCCGACCGGAGGTCGATCTTAGAATAAAAACTCGACCCCTGAAGTTGGTCAAACAGGTCATCAATGCGAGGAAGTGGGTAACGGTTTTTGACAGTTAACTTGTTAAGTTCACGATAGTCGATGCACATGCGGAAAGAACCGTCTTTCTTTTTCACGAATAAGACCGGAGCTCCCCAAGGTGAGGAACTTGGTCGAATAAATCCCTTGTCCAGGAGTTCCTGTAATTGAGTAGACAACTCCTGAAGCTCGGATGGGGCTAGTCGGTAAGGTGCTCGTGCCACCGGTGTTGCACCGGGCACAAGATCAATAGAAAATTCGACTTGTCTAGGTGGTGGGAGGCCAGGCAAGTCTTCAGGGAAATCCCGAACAATAGGCACATCCTCAAGTCGCTTCTCTTCCGACTTTTTCTCCATAACATGTGCGAGGATTGTTTGGTACCCTTTTCTCAAGTATTTTTGGGTTTTCATGCAAGAAATGATGTTTAGGCTCGTCCCACCGGTCTCCCCTTGTATGACTACAGTTCCACCGGTGACGAGAGGGATGCGGACGATTTTCTCAAAACAAACTATTTCGGCTCGGTGTTTGGATAACCAATCCATACCGACGATGATCTCAAAGCTGCCGATCTCGATGGGTATCAAATCAATGGAGAAGAGCTCATTAGCTAAACTTAAAGTGCAATTAGGTATCACACTGTCGGCCTCAATAAGTTTTCCGTTGGCCAATTCTACTGTGTACTTAGAATCTAAGGCTATCGGTGCAGTGTCAAGTAGTGGATAAAATTTATCAGACATAAAGCTCTTATCAGCCCCAGTATCAAATAGGATAGTAGCAGTTAAATTGTTGAGGAGGAACGTACTCGTGACCACATTAGGGTCTTGACGGGCTTCCCCTGATTTCAGCACAAAAGCTCTTCCTCGAGCGTTGTTGTTGTTCTTGTTGTTGTTGTTTTTCAGTTTGGGGTAGTCGCTCTTGAAATGCCCTGGACTTCCGCACCCAAAGCAAGTCTTCGGCGTGTTAGTGTTGGGGGTAGGGATGTTGGCTCGGCAATCCTTGGCTAAGTGCCCGAACCTTTTGCAATTAGTACAAGGGCAGGAACCGTCATGATGGCGGTTGCATTTGGAACAGTAAGGTTTGTTCCCGATATACCTTTTCCTCTCAGTAGATCCTGAGGAATAAGCCTTAATAGACTCAGGCTTTTTGTTGAAGGTTTGGTTGGAGGAATTGGGGCTCCCTTCCCACTTACGCTTGTTGTTTGTTGTTGGGGTTGAGGTTGGGCCATGGCGGACATAGTTGGCCGTTAGTTCGTGAGCCATACGAATGGCGCTCTGAATGGTACCCGGTTTGGATGAAGTCACCAGGTCTTGAAGTTTTTCTGGGAGTCCATCTACGTATTTCTCGATCCTCTTATACTCGGGATCGACCATGGATGGTCACAGAAGTGCCAGTTGGTGAAAACGGTTGGTATAACCCGTGATGTCATCACCCTGCATTTTGTGGTTCCAGAACTCTACCTCCAGCTGCTTCAATTCATCTCTGGGGCAATACTCGCCCCTCAACATCTGCTTTAACTCGTCCCATGAGAGTTTGTAAGCATTTGCAATACCCACAGTCTAGGCATAGGTGTTCCACCAGGTGAGGGCGGTGTCAGAAAATGTACTGGCGGAGAACTTGACCTTGTCTCCCTCGGTGCAGTTGCAAATAAGGAATGCAGATTCGATTTTCTCGATCCAGCGTACTAGACCGATTGCTCCTTTGGTACCTGCAAAGCTCAAGGGTTTGCAGTTCTGAAAGTCTTTGTAAGAGCAGGGTTTGGGTTGTGGTCCATTGGTAGCTGTATCTTCGCTACTAGGAACGGGTGTCCGGGTAGCCAAGGCTTGGGCCACACTGCGGGCAATTAGGTCCGCTATTTCAGTTTCGCTGAGGGTGACCTGGCGTCGGGGAGGCATGATGCTGAACAAAGAGAACAAGAAAAGAGGAATAAGAGATTTGTACGAATTTATGTTATATCTCATGTGTATTTGATGGAATATATGAGAACAGAGTGACGTGATAACCATATTCCCATATTTCATTAGATAATTAGATTAGATACAAGGCATGAGTTCTAGAGGGTTACAGAATATGATGAGTACAAAAGATGCCGGGAATTGTCTCATCCGGTCGAATTACATAGATCCTACAAAGCATAATAAAATACAGACTCAACCTAAGCTAATTCCGGCGTAGATTGAGTTGTGGCAGCAGTGCGTTGAGGCGGTCCACAGATTCTGCGAGTCTGTTGGCCGTTCGGAGGGCATCCTCGGTTTCCCTAAGACGTGTCTCGCACTGATGGAGTCTTGATTGTAGGACAGAGATTTCATTTCGGTTGCCAATCACTTGGTTGTGGACAACCTCCATGGTTTCGTCTGTTTCTCCCACCTGATTCTGAAGAGTGTTCATGGTGGTAACAGTGTGATCGTGATCTTCGGAGACTTGCTCGATTCGCTCCATTGCTGTGAGTCTCCAGTTCTCGCGAGTTTCTTGGAGTTCGATATCCATTTCATGGAGTCGTTGGTCAAGATGGTGCACCCTAGCGGCTAAGTCCGGTAGAGTGAGGTGAGTGGGATATGGGCTGGCTTGAGGCGAACGGGCGTCCCTCGTAGCCACCCTTTGGTTTCGTGTTCCATGCGGATAAGAGCGTGACGAACTTGGTGGTGTGTTTGCCATTCTGAGACAAAGTGTTAGAAAGAATGAGGCCTACTTATATATATAACATATAATATAGCCTAGTGTGTCTAGCACAAACAAGTATCGGTTCCATTTCTCTCGTGGTCAGAGTTAACTAGTGTATTCCTGTTCAATATAACCCCTTTCAGGCTTCACATCATCTTTCCTTAATTGTACATAGTTGATCAGGCTATGTTAAATTAACGTCGTATGATGTAATTCCCGAACCAGTCATACCTAATGAGGAAATACTGCCTAACGGTCATTGTCTAGGCCCACTAAATGCAACCTAGTTCGCTATAACCTTAGCTTCTGATACCAATCTGTAACACCCCCAAAATCACTGTTTAGCGGAAGCAAGCTTTGGGGTGCTACTAATCAAATATCACAGCACAAAAGTAAAGCAAACGACATCTATATGCAACGTTTGTAAATAGTTACATTTCCATACATAAAATGTTTGAAACATAGCGTTTCTGGTTACAAAATGAAGTTCCCTAGAGTCCACGTATAAAGAGGGAGATTCTATTACATAATCATAATAAATACAAAAGATAATGCTAAGAATCTCCGTTAAATGCAAAGTAGAAATCATGCGACTCTAGCTAGTATCCTGAGGGAATCCTACTCCGTCTGTGTATCTGAGATACAAAGCTAAAAAGGTCAACACGAATGTTGGTGAATCTCACAGGTTTGTAAATAATGTAAGTATTTGAACACAAGATTTCATCAGTAAAGCCCGCAGGCGTAAATCAGGTATTTGTAATCCTGCAATTGTAAAGTAAGTAAGTTATACCGTTGCCATGAGGCTCATAATCGAAGCTTAACCCGTAAATAATAATTTGCTCCCGTGACATGCTCGTAATTGAGCAAGCATAAGTAACGAATGATAGTCGACCGTTTATACAGAACGGTTCGTGGTAGCGCTACTACCCCGGGCGGGGAGGGTCATTTCCCTAATGGATCCATTAACTAGTGTTTGCGCTTAAGTACATAACTAACGATATATGATGGAGAGACTTCCGTAAAAGTAATTAACTCATGCAATCCCGTACAGTAAAATGATTAGTTCGTACTTGTGTTCAAGAAAATAAGCAATGTATCTCACCCCGTAAGTAAAACAGTAAAAGTGGGGCTATGAGACTCACCTGAGTCCGGTAAATACGTATGTGTAATCAACCAGGTAAAGCGGTTGTAAGTCTGTGTATCGATTCTCAGAACCCTGCAACCTTCTGGCGTCCGAAACGCACAAGGTTGTAAGTAAACAAGTAAATGAGTTGGTGTCTTAAAAGATCACCCATGCTAGTTGTCCACTCAACTAGGACATGTCCAAGTGTTTGTTTAGTAAACCGTTTGTATTTTGAAAACAAGTATGGCCCGTTGGTGACGGTTTGTAAAAATAATCCGAGAGTGTTATTATTATGTGTATAGTTTTATTAAAATCGTATCTGGGATTTAAATTTGGAAAATTGGTCAAGTCGGGTTATGGACTGAAATAGTGGTGCGAATTGAGTTCGCGGTGCGAGCCGAGTTCGGCTCGCAAGGCAGTGGGCTGCGAACCGAGTTGGGTTCGCAAGTGGTAGGCTGCGAACTGAATTCGGTTCGCAACACAAGGTTCGGCTCGCAGGTCAACTCGCAGGTCAACTCGCAGGTCAACTCGCAAGTCAACTCGCAAGTCAACTCGCAGGTGGGTTCGGTTCGCAGTTTGGGTTCGCGAGTTCAGTTTCGGTTCGCAGTTGGGTTCACCTCGCAGGACGAACAGATCTCGGTTCGCAGAATGAGCTGTTCGAACACTTATCTATGAAAATGCATTTTCAAGTCGGTTTTTGGGCAAATCTTCGTTGAGTAAACGTTTTAGCATGTAAATAAAAGCTTTACAAGTAATTTAAAAGAGTTTTTAAAGCTTCTTACCAACAAAATCGAAAATCAAAGATGATGATGATGATGATGATGATGATCCTCTTGCTTGTGTCTTGATGATGATGAACGATTTTGATGATGATGTTCTTGTTATCTCAGTTTTTAAATAGAGATATAGAGATTTAGTAGGGAGAGAGATGAGAGAAAATAGGTGTAAGTGTGTGTTTTGGTGTAAATGAGGTGGAAGTGGTGAAAGAATGGGGTTAAAAGGGATGGGTCATGGGTCAGTTGGGGGCTGGGTTCGCGGGTCTGAGCCGACCCAACTCGGGTCTCCGGCTCGCGGGTTTGTGTTACCAAATTTTATATCACGAGTCGTTGTCGGTTGAATCCTGTAGTTGTTTAAACGTTGTTTCGCGTTATATGTTAAAGTGTATCTGAAATATTTTTAGCCGAAGTATTTTTTTTATCCAAATTCTTAATGATGAGTTATAAAAATATAATCTTGAATTATTTTCTGTTGCTAGGCGCGTTTCGGGTGCTCTCATCGCGTTTGGAGTGTTTTAGACGATACTAGATACGTGTAATATATTCTCACAATATATTAAAGCTAATAATATTTGTTTGGTTAATTCCAAATTATTTATTAGTTTTTGTCACCGACGTCCAATCTAAATTGTATCGGACCTCGTCCATTTGAGAAGTGTACGATTTAGACAATTCGCGTACGCGTGTAAGAAATTTTCACGAAAGTCTCATATACTTAGATTAATACAAAACTAAATACATGAAAGTACAAGTAGTTAGGCAAAAATCAAAGGTCCTAATTTGGCGTGTGTTACATATGACGGCCCCTATTCGACTGTTTACCCGATATAGTACTGGAAACGCTTTACGGCGGAGTACAAATGTATGGAAGTCGTTAAATGACTGAAGGTAGTTATATCTCTGGAATCAGCTCTTGTTTAATAGTTGGAATCCCGAATGGGTAATACAACTTCATAACTAACTGGTATATCCTACGAAAGTCAAAACACTATAAAATGATATTCGTGAAATACGTTCAGATAAAATAGGAATTAGTAACCCTTGTAGTGTTAAGACCTTATGAATTCAAGTTTAATTTATGGATTACCCTTTCTGGTTATCCACGTGACTGCAACCTAGTAATTAGGACCTGATCAACCTTAATTATGGTAAGTAGTTATCTGTGCCCATGACATGCAATAAGTAAGAGACATTGAAACCACTCGTTGTATATATTAGGTTTACATTTCTACACTGCTTTACATTTAGTTAGATAGAGTGTCACTTTCACTGTCAATTACTCTTGACCGCATGTTGATATGAGAAACCGTGGAATTATTGTGTAAAGTACACTGTCTATCATTGAAAGGCATGGTCTGCAAATGAAATACGTTTTAATAAACTGCGAATAATCCGAGGATATATAACTGTTTGAAAAGGAGAGATTTGAATCATAAGTCGAAGTAACTAGAGCTTAAATGAATCATAGCAGGACTTCGGAATTAGATCAAAGTCATAATGACCTAGAATCCTTAAAACACCAAGTCTTATAAAATCGGCGGTCCAAACATACAAAGTTATTAATCTGCATGCTAATAGAACAGTAAACTATTTTAGGAGTTAAGAACGGTCAGACCTATGAGACGATACGGTACTGATTCATGAACCTCGGTATAAAACCAAGATAGGTTGCTTATTTTGCAACTAGATAAGTATTGGAAGTTTGCGTATTGCGCCGATCAGAATCATGATAACCTAGTTCCTAGTGACATGCCAATGGGAAATTGAGTTGGTAGGGTTCTAGAGTTTACGCCTAGTAGTTTGGTTGCCACATTAGTGTCATCCCTATTTATTCTGTCATCTCGAAACATTAATTATCGAAATCTCAACAATCACATATTTATCTTTATCTGCTTTATTGTACTTTAATTTCCTGCATTTTAATTACTTGTCTTTAACCCCCAAACCTACCTACTTTGTTCCATCCTAGATACTTCCCTACCGAAAGTGCCAACTTTAATTTACCCACACGTTTGGTTTCATAGAACGATCTTAGGTTATACTTACCGCTTACTAACCAGAGTAGGTAGTATATATAATTTAAGCCCCGCTAATTATAAATTTTAAAAACCCTTGATGGCGCCCGATTAAGTTGCAATCAACGACACCGATACTTTCGGGTGCCATCAAGTTTTTGGCGCCGCTGCCGGGGAATCACAAACGTACAATTTAAAGCCACCTTAAGTAGTAGTATTTAGGAGATCCTTCCGAACGAAACCTTTCCAGGTATCTTTCGGAAGTTAAATTGAGTAATTTAGTATTAATTATTAATTTAGTATTAGTTTAGCATTAGTTAATTAGGATAGTATTAGGATAAAATGACAACTCAAAAACCCACTTCTTACCTCATTTCAAAAGACGAACTGACGGCAATGGACGATACGGAATTCTTTGACTACTTAGTAGGAGAAATGGGATCTGATTTCTTTTCACCCTTTTCCTCTAAAGCTAAAGAAACCTCCGAAACCCTAGAAGAATTTAGGACCTCACTTTCTATTCCAAAGCATTGCCTGGACTTTGATGACACGGATCAGTTGCCTGACCTGGCATCATCTCCAGAAGATCACTTTCCAACTTTGCATTCGCCTCAAATACCAAATTTTGTCCACTTCGATAGTCCTTCCGAAGAAGATTACGAAGAAAAACCTCCGAAATTATGTGACTTAATCACCCTCATTCCTGAAACGTCAGTGTATGGCAACACTCTGTCAAATTATCGTAATGATGACATCTTTCCATTCCTTTCACAAGAACATGAATACACCATCTATCAAGTGGTGGATAAAGTTCCATCAGTTGAGCCAGAAAAACCTTGTTCTGAAGAACGCCACCTCGGCGCATCCTTTAATCCTTCTCGCAGAATAGATGTTTATAGGGCATTCGTTAGGAAATTAGACTCCTCTGACTTTCCTTTTTCATATAACCAACGAGAAAAGATTACCAATCTTTACGAACAACTCAAATTCTTATCTCGCCTGTCAAATCATGAATGCGAAAGCACTTCCACCAATTTCAGAGACCAAGAACTAAAGTTCATAGCAGATTTAGATCTACTTTTTGAATCACTTTCCGACATAGATTTTCAACCAATATCTATGATATTAATCAATCATAATGTCGTTGCAATGATCAATGAACTTGAGTTTTGGGTAGAACGGGACCAGATGATTCCTATCATCATCCCTGGTAAAATTCTATTCTTTGTTGACCCCGCTTCTTACTTGATCTCAAAATTGCAAGACGTTTTTCCTGATTCCACCAAAAGACATGACACCGCTTTCTTCGTTAAACGGAAAGACCTTCACGTCAAGCTTGTTCAAATCTTCGCTTTCACCAAATACCCCTTCACTTCCACACAAAAAGCCCTAATCAGTAAACTCGTAAGAATAGTCAATTCAACAACCGGAGAACCTGATTCGCAAGAAGATAAAGCATTCCTGGAAATCATGGATAAACTCAATCACGATCTAAATTACAAAGATCAAGGACCTCGCAATGGATTGTCAAACCCTAAGAAGATAAGAAAGGCATATAATAAGTTAATTAATGATCATGTCAATTTAGGATATGAAGAAAGAAAAAACCCTAGGGGACATAGAGAACAGTCATTATTTAATTTATAACGTCATCTGGGAGCTTTCAAAATGTTTTGTGCATAAAAACATTCGTCTAAGGGAACAAGTCTCGACCCTTTCTCTACAAAGAGATCGGAACGAATCATAAAACGATTCTTTCCTAAAAGGTCGAGGCTCGCAACTTTAAACGAACTTATTTTTTTAATTTTTGAAAGTTTCTGTTAAAAAAAAGAGAAATAATAAATATATATAATAAATAACTTAAGTTTAATATTTTAGGTTAATTATAATCGTCCTGCAAAAATGTGCGTGTTCCCTAAATCATTTATAACGTGACAAGAAACTAACAAGTAACAAGTCACAATAAATACACTTAGGATTCGTAATCATTATTAATAGGACATTAGAAGTTAACTTAGATTATTAATTTAAAAGTACAATAGGGACCATGTAAGGAATATGGTACTTGAAACTAGGACATATATTCCTAGGAGACCATTAAGACTTCCATGCACTCCCATAATTCAAAAACAAAAACACTTTCTTCTCCCCTTTGATCCCCCATGGCCGGCCACCACCTCCACCTTCACTTCCAAACCCACACCACCATGAACCACCATTAAATCTCCATCAAACTCTATAACTTTGCGTCTTTTTGAATTCCTCATTGCATATTCTTTTCGGTTGTACACTTGTTTTCAAGCACTACAAAGGTATGATCATGAGAAACCCACTTTGAACTTTGAATATCCTATTTTATGAAATTAGCTAAGTTAGTAACTAGGAATTACTACTTTTCTTGATTGAATGCTTAGAAATTACATACTACTACCACTTACCCATGCTAATTCACACATGTTTGACTTTATTAAAAGGATGAACTTTGACCTATTAATTAAGTCTATAATTATGCGTGATTAAGTATAGTTGTTAGGTATTTAAATGATCATGGTAATGATTACTCTATGTTAAGTGCACAATGCAGATGAATTAGGATTAGCAAGTTGATTTTTGAAAATCTACAAAAGATTAGCTAGCTTGCTTGAATAGAATAGTAAATTAAAATTACTTGACAATTCTTGCTCACTAGAATCTTGTACTTGCTTGACTAGTCAAAGTAGGCAAAATAACTAGAAAATCATTATTGTGAAAATAAAAGTCTTGAATAAAATCAAACACATGGATGACATAACTCTTATTGCATGACCTAGCTTGTTTACCAAATAGGAAATGATTGAAATAGTTTAGGTCATATTTACATGCATAGGATATAATTTTGGCATACGAAGTTATTTTTTTTGAAGTAAGCTTTGACCTAAAAAGTCAACTTGAAGTATTGCATTCTTAAAACAAATCAATTGAATTTTTAAACCTTACTTCAACTTGAACTTTTTAAAATCAAAACCTACCGATAATTATAGACAGTGAAATAATGACATTTCGAATTTAGGTAACACCAAACTTTGTAAATTGCATTATTTCACAAGAAAGCTATTGCCATTTCATGACTATATATATTTCACCTATTGATTGTTTAAACTAATTATTGGTTACTTGGGGACGTTTGATATTTAATGTAATCTTTGAACTGTCAAAAATTTAAAGCCCTCATTTCAAATCTTCCATTGGAAATTTCAATAAGTGCTTTAAATTTTCTCTTTCTTGAGAATCCATTACTTTAAATCTCTCATGTTCTCAGGTATTATGTCGCCGAAGAAGAAAAAACTAAACCCAGCACGAACACTTACAGGATCTCTCGCCTATCTTAGTGCATCACCTGATCATGACAAGATGGCACGCATTTGGAGAGACAAAAAGCTCGGGCGTTTTAGATATGTGGACTGGGAAAAGTTGCAAGTATTGGGATTCAGACAAAGACTAGAGAACCTACTCAGTTATCCAGTTGAGGGTCAGCAATTCGAGTCCTTCAAGAAACTGTTCAGCATCGATGAACCGATATACATGGAAATGGTTACCGAGTTTATGACCACATACACATTTAAGACAAGGAGTAGAGTTGGAGACAGTTCGATCACATTTCGATACATGGGAAGTTCATTCACCTTGTCATTGGCTCAGTTCGCACAACATTTGGATCTATACACACCTGAGGAGATACATTCCCCACTGTTCACTAATGGAGCCACTTCGATATCCATCTCGACCACACCATCCGAGGCATGGAGTAAGTTATCATCAGCAACATATTTCTCGGTTATAAAAGCTACCAAACTCAGAGATCCAGTCTTACAAATCCTACACAAGCTGATAGCTTGTTCATTTGATGGAAAATACACGACAAGCGGTCGAGTTGCCAGATTTGATATTGCCATGATGACATGCATCCTCGAGAAGAGGAATATTCAAGTTGCCCATTTAGTTGCCCAGTGGATTCTTGAAGAAAAGGATTTTGGTGCAAAGAGATCATATATGGGTCCAATAATTACAAGGCTGGTTCGCAGAATGGGATTGCTTAAAACGACAGAGGTAGAAAAATTCAAAAGCCTGCCAGTATGGAGTGCCCACCCAATAGATTATGAGTTCCTTAGGAGCATGCATATACTCAAGATTATGAGAGATAGCACCGTTTAGATCAGGGCACGATCATCAGACACAGAAAGTATGGATGAATTGGTACCAGGTCTAATTTTACCAAAAGAGGGAAGAAAGAGGCATCAACCAAAAGAGCCAAATAACTCAGATTCAGACTCAGATTCAGACGAAGATAAGGATGATTATGATGACCCAGTTGCACCACCACCAGTAGTGACACGGCCTACTAGAGCGGGACCTTCCACCCCAGCTCATAGATCTCGGGTGCCCCCTTACATATACCACTATGGGACACCACCAGGGCCAGACTATTGGTACTAGATGATGCAGATACAGGTCCGATGTTATAAGGCTATGAGACAGCAAACAGCAGGGATACCAGTGAGCCCACTTCCTGACTTACCCTGTGGATTGGTTCGAGCACCACCACACTTATATCCCCCTGCAGTTCCTACTCCAGCACCTCACCGACATCCAGTTCTTGACCATGGCCATGGGTTACCACCTCGCACAGTTCCACCTAGGCCACAAGCACCACCAGCACAGGTTCCTATTCAGAGACAGCATGTTCCTTCTGTTGCTGGTTCGGCTAGAGGTCAGACTTCGAGAGGCAGTAGGATATCCAAAACTCCTACACGAGCCACCATTGTTCAGAGTCACAGGATTCTCAGGAGCACCAGCCCTGCAGATGCACCGATTGATCCAATATCCTCTCATAGATAGACTGATTTATTCAGAGGACACTCCCAGCAGAGGACACCTGAGATTCCACTTGACAGCTTCGACATACCCGCAGGAGAATTTGTTGACCATCTGATACAGGATGGAGTATTCACCATAGGTACACTAGATGCAGAGGCTGATCGAGATGCATCAGACAAAGGCACCCACTATCAACATGATGATTCTTCATCGGATGAGATATCTCCTGGACCTATAGTATCTTTAGCTGCAGTATCACCACCAGCCGAGCAATAGATTGCTCCGCTTTCTCACCCCTTTCTATTTTCTACCAAGACTTTATTATTATTGTGTGTATTTGATGTACTGTGGATGCATAGACATCACATCTATCCAGTTATTACTTTATTAAGCTATTACCTTACTTTTCTTATCAGCAGCTATTACTTGATTGAATTGAGTGGTTTATTTGAGAAACTATAGAAGACCGAAGCAAGGGAAGCTATGGACCACACGATGAAGAATGCCGAGAGCCATAAGCTACAAGCCACGGACCAGCAAACTTCTAACGAGTAGCCAACAACGTGTACAGCAAAAGCGGTACACCGTTCCAAAACCCTCTACCCGTTTAAAGAATTGATTATCTCATCCGATATTCCAAATACTAAGTGTGGGATAATCAAAACCACACTACACTTATGAAACAATCCGAAAATAAGTAGAATCTCTAAGTGTGGGATACTTCAACAAGAGATACTCAACAAATAGATTCGAACATTAGGGACAATGTTCCTCTAAGTGTGGGATATACGGCCTTTGATGTGACCTAAAATATCATGTTTTTAAGTACATATTTCCGCACTTTTTGGACTATTAATTGGTGAAAACATTTCCAAACCATCATTATTTACTAAAAATCACCAAGGTAGTCTAAATATAGACGTTGCTGCAAAAATCGGTTAAAACGTCAAAATAACACGTAAACCAAGGCAAAAACTATCACCTTAAATATTCCCTTCTTTATTTCTTTATGTAATTAGATCTTATTTCATATTGTATAATTCCATAGGAAAATACAAGACCGGAGGTGAAAGAATCAGAAGAAACGGACGAAGAACGAAGAAGATGTGCAGTCTATAGCCCGTTGATCGTCATCCAGAACACGCAAAAGTCAAACACTTCCAAATTTGGCAAAATTAGTGTCATAGAAGCGTAACGGAGAAACGAAGCCAACAGTGCAAGAATCAAGCAAAACGGACTCCAAACGAAGAAGATACGGACGAACCAAGCAACCGAGAAGTCAACGGAGACCAAACCAAGCACCAACCCCCCCAGGACACCTAGGTACCGTATACGGTACCCTAGGTTCCGTATACGTCCCTTAGGGTGCCGTATACGGGGTTGTTGGCCTTGATGGGTGCCGTTTGACCCCCTTGGTCCGCTTGCCCCGTATGCTGCTTTGATGCTTGTATTTGGTGCTTCAAGACTTGTACCAAGGCTACCTCCCTTCCTCTATAAATACCAAGCTTCATTCCACCATTTCACACACCTCTCATTCCATTTCTCTCATTTCTTTAGCATTCTCTCTCTACCACTACTCTTAGGAGTTAGAGGAGAATTAGTAGGTAGTTTAGCATTCTCTCTCTAGCACTACTCTTAGGAGTTAGAGGAGAATTAGTTGGTAGTAGGTTCTCTCTCTAGTCCTTCTCTCTAGTTAGGGTTTTAAACCCTTGGACTAGTGAGATGATTAAGGATGGAAACCTTTACTTTTCTTTTAGATTAATTATGTAGTTAATTAGTAGAGGCTAGCTTAAGTAATGCTTGGATATTAATGAAGAAATATAAGTGTTATTCTGCTCGCAATTCCTATCGGTATTTTCTATCCTTTCTATTATTAATTTGTCATATTGTTCTTGTTTGATGTATGTGATTTATTAATATTAGAAATGTTCATTGCTATGCATTGTGAGTAGTGTGCTTGTATGTTTGCCATGATTTAGATAGTAGTAATGATGTTACATTAAAATGATTGGGATAATATCATTATGAAACAACGGAGGTAACGTTATACGGCTTTCATTTGTATAGCGCCGGAAACGGAACGTGGAAGCTATGAAAGTCGTGGGCACAATCCGTTGTGGAAATAATGATCCCAATTGTAAACATGTTGTTATTCTGTCTGTGTAAATTTAAACTGTTTGTGAACTTATAAGTTGAACCTCTGCCCGTTTATCTGTCCAACTTATGTTGTAGTTTGTATCCTCCTCCCTAGAATTGGGCCCATTACTAGAAGTAGGATTGCCAACTATTCTGTGTATGATGATCAATGAACTCAACATGGTCGTTGTTCCCTTGATTGAGACATATCTGAGGGACACGAAGCATAGGATTAGAGATAGATTAGGTTCATGCTTGTTTGTTGTTTATCTTTGGGACAACTTCCGGGATACCCATGATTTGATTATCAGGTCAGTTGTTGTGCTGCTAGTGTTCAGTCCTATTGCATGTTCTTGTTTGATTGTTGCTTAGGTACTGCATGCTAGACATACATAACCACTATCACTGCCCTGCTAATTAGATTTTCATAAACATGATAAACATAATACAGGTAGGTTAACGTGCATGAAATAGTTGTGATGATTGTAGGATTAATGATGAACAATTCAGCTGACCGTTAGACAGATTATCCCAACCGGTTCCGCGGGTTAAATCATGTTCATGTTCTTGTTCAATGAACAATTCATGCCATGATACTAACGTCCTCTGGATGTCTGTAAATGGGGACCTGGATTAGAGGATAGTTGTCGGTTGAATTGGTCTGTACATTTGGGAGAACTTCCGGTGTACTGGACACTCTATAACTACTATCCATGTGACATATTGTATATCTGATTGCGGACAACTCTACGTTAGGTATATAATAGGATCGTAGTTATAGCTCATTGAGAAAAAACATTATCTCAACTATTCTAAGTCATGGTGAACCACGTTTTCATTATCCTTAAGTGTTATATATGCTAGTCTCCCTTTAGTTTTATGCTTTATTAGTTTCAGTAGTTTAGTTTAATTAGATATAAAAACCAAAACAAAACCCTTCCAACTTATCAAAACCCCAGCTAATTACCGACTTATCAGAACTAGCTCTGTCTCAATTCTACCGTCGTGAGGAACGACCCTGGATCATCCTTACCGCTTACTCGTATCAGGTATTCATACCAGTTCCAGTAGGTAGTATGGAGGATTAGGCTCCCCCTGACAATTATAAATATTAAAACTACCCTGCCGTGTATCTCGGTGGCCGGACCAACGACCGGAGTAAAATTCGATCGACCACTCGGTGCACGATAAGTTTTTGGCACCGCTGCCGGGGACGGTAGTACGATTCGAAGCATGTTTAGATAAATTAGTTTTTAAGCGATCCTTTTGACTCGGATTCACCATCCCTGTCACAAGTTATTTGTGTCGTAGATTAGCGTAGTTAGCTTAGATTACCTTAGCTTAGTTTAGATTAAAATTCCCTTCTCTACCCAACTTTAATTCTTAAACCTTCTTCGTGTGCTGTCTTTTTCTAAAAACTTGAGCAAATGGCAACTCAACAACAACTAATAGATCAAATTGAAAGTCTTGCTAAATCAATCCAGGATAGATGTAGGGGTAATGCCCATGTAGATAACGAATGTCAAGGGAATAGTATGATTTATTCGGATAACATAAGGTACTTAGATCCTCAATTACAATATCATTATGACCCTTATGCTTTCCAAACACATCAATACCAGCCTTACTATCCTGAACCATCCAATGTCTACTCACACTCATCTTACCCTGTACACGAACCATCACCATATGAGAGTTCTGACTTGAGAGGTATGCCCATAGCTTATCTCAGTACTAATACTTCCTCACTTTCCTACAACCCACTTGAGCAAATACTTAAAGAACAAGAAGACATGCTTAGAAGATGTACTGATAAGCTGTCTGAAATAAAAACGTGAGTCCAAGTGAGTAGTAATGAAGCTAGGAATCAAGTTATAGCCGACAATTGGCTACAGGAAGATGATAGGCACTTACACACCACATCTACATCATATAACACGGACTTTCATTCTCATGAGTCCAATTGCAAAATTCCTTCCACTCCTACACCTAACCAGTCTTCTAAATCCTCACTTCCACCCATTCTTAACCTATCTATATCCGAAACCAATAAGAGTTCATTCTAGAGGAACTTTCCGAGTCATTGCAACTTGAAGCTTCCGGCCGGAGTGACGAGTATGACGAGGTAGACGAAGAGATAAAGATAGATAGCCCGGAGATGGAGATTTACACTGAAGAACCAGCTTCAGAAGGACCGGAGGAATACGCACCAACTCTGAGAAGTGATCTCATTCCTATTCAAACCGACGTGGTTGACAACATCCCGCAACAAGTTGTGGTTGACACTATCCCACTTATCTTTCCGAATGAATCACCCAATGATCTAGTTGAACCCTCAATTGTCTTAGACCAAGTAGTCAATGAGAATGTTGCTACAAGATTGGAGACAAAAACGGATATTGTCCCACTTCCATGCCCAGAGTACAACATTATCATTGACCAAAAGACCTTAGGAAGCAAGGTGGGTTCTACGTCATGGTTTCCTTTCAAACCATCTCTCCGCCATATAATATCTTATACACCATTAAGAGATGAGGATTCCTTCGACCAACCCATTCTGACAATCCAATCCAAGGAGGTGTTAGAAGTTGAGAGATTTGTGATACCTCCGCTAGAACAAGTCCCTCACTTCGAACCATATCCTTATATTGGACATACCCTGGCCTTAATCTGCTTTAAAATTTTAGGTATGTACCAATATTACCCTTTGTGTCTACTGATGGATGTAAGGAAACCCCTAGGATTGCCTGAGAAATAATGCTAGAGTCAAGCTAGAGACTCGAACAAAAACAAGCGCTTCTCGGGAGGCAACCCGTGTTTAACATAGCTTTAGTAATCGTAGTAATATCTAACTTCAATAAGTAGAAGATGAAACCCTAAAATGAATGTTCCAAGTTTTCTCTCTTTATGAACAAAATGGATGGTTTGCGGAATTACTTCTCTGAAAGTCAAATTTTTTGTCAAACCTTAATACTTCCTATTCCCAGTCGTTTGAACTTCATTGCAACATCCATTTGTCACCATTTTCTAAAGTTCTTAACATCTCTTTCACTCACAAACATGGAAACCTACTATGAACTAGGAGCCTTAGTCATCTTAAACACCCACTGACATGTTTCAAGCATTTGAGGTACTTACATATATTATTGTGAACATACAAGCGATACTAATGCTTAATCTGATAACATGATCTGTATGTCAATATGTGTATTATGCTCGAACTCGTTTAAAAATATGTGCTTTGGATATCTTTATACTTGGCTACCTGATTCAACTAATAATACTAGTATTTCCATATCTGCTGTTTGTGCTGCGGTGAAATTATAGGTAACTAACACTTTTTGTGTGAGATTAGACTCCAAGTCATACACTGGTTTGTTTCATCTACAAAGCACTTACTTTGATAGGTTCTTCGCAAACCAGTGAATCTATGATTTGGAGAATAATCACTTGTTTGTTAGATCATGTTTCTTTGATCTACTTGTAACAGACAGGGACTGACGTCTATGGATAAAGAATCTTTAAGGATAATGGAAAGACGACAAGAGGAGCTTACAGTTCATTGAGTATGGGAATCTTTGGAGTATTGTTTTGCAGGGGACAAGAGATGACACTTCTGGATATAATGATGACTTCTAGTTGTCTATGACTAGTTCATCAAGATAATCAGTTCAATACTCATCATAAGTGCCAAATCCTATAGCTAAACCTTACCACGTAATGGAACCCAAAACCATCACTACCATCCACATCACCATACCAACCTCACATTCACCCATCCATCCACCCCTTCGCACGTACAACCATCATCGTCAGGGACCATTCAAACAAAGGAATAGATATGGGATTAAATTGGAAACTGGAGATCTCAGCCGATAAAAGAACAACATTAGATTCATTACATCAGTTTGTCGGTGAAAATCTCGGGTTATCAAACACTTGGTGTTTCTTGGCTGATCCTGCTTGTGTCGAAGGGCGGCATCACTTCACATTGTTTTCTACAATCTATCCTTTTCGTCTTAGTTATTTTCGAAAGAAGTTGGTGATTTGATTGGTTGATGAATGAGCGAGGAGTACTAAAGAGATGACGACCATTCAAGAAAGAACCCATGGAGTTAAAGGCAAACAAACAAGCTCATACACCTGCAGACCATGGAACTTACATACATCTCTTAGGGAAGGAGCGTGGTCTATCTTCTCTCGAAACTCGCATGTGCCAATGATCTTCAAAGACTTAAGTGTGGGATTGCATCCCACATTACACACACTTAGCAAGAATCGTTTCCACATCTTAAACACTAAAGTGTGGGATTCACTAATAAGAATCTCCACTAGATTGACATGTCCAAAGCTGAACCATTCTTCACGGAATCAGAGGATCAAAGACTCACTTCGTCTCCTCTCATTTACCGCTCTCAGCTTCATAACGTCAATCGCTATCTGGGGAGTTTCTAAACCTTCACTCCATTTCTTAATTTAAATTTTGCTTTGTTAGCCTATTAATCTAAGAAGTAATCTATACTCTATCATAAAGCTTATCACTAAGTGTGGGATTCCAGCCCATTACATACACTTGAGTAACATTTTCTATATGTTCAAACTCTAAGTGTGGGATTATACTTTACAGTACAATCTCAACTCAAGAGAATATTAGGGACAATGTTCCTCTAAGTGTGGGATACCAGGTATAGAATACCTTGGATTGGATGTTTACAGATTTTTATGTCCGAATAGCTCAACTCAGAAAATGTTCCTCAAAATTTTCAAATTTTTCAAAATTTTTAACAAAACTAATAAAGTATGGGCCAAATCATTCAATTAGCTCTGCTATTTTTGAGTTATAATATCTTTCAAGAGGATCCATTTCTAATATGAGTTGGTTATTTAGGAATATTAGGGAAATTAAGATAGAAATTTCTTAAATAAGTAGTGATAATCTAAAAGGAGCATGGCTAGGTACATACAACCATATTTGCAGTGAGGTTTTGAGCCTTAAAAGCATTCATTTTAAATGCTACATTGTTCATTTCTTGTGTGTGCCGATGCTAGTATCTCTAAATTAGAACTTGCTCCTGACATATATTTCGAGAGCTCATTGGAGAGTACCGTACGCGGTATAGGTGCAATTAGATGATCTCGACATTCCTTAGGATTTAACCCATTCTTACATACCTTTTCAAACCCAAAACCCTTCCGATACTCATTGTTAGTATCGATGATCCGCCTAGAAAACCCTGTTGAGCCTAAACCTTTCGTTTCTTCAAAACCCTACATCTTTAACCACTCTTCCCAAATTCTGAACAACTTATCTTGGAATTTCTGAGGATTATGAAAAACATCTTGAAGAATCTCCTTCTGAATTGATCTACTCCTCCGTGTTCACCAAAATTAGAAAATCATGAGTGCGAAAAATTAGCACCAGAAGAAAAGACTTGAAGAAGTCCGTGATAAGAAAGAAGAGATTTCTGAAAGAAAAGCAAAAATATCCTTGGAAGTTCTCTGGCAAAGAAGTTCTGAAGAAACAAAAGAAAATAAAAAAAAACAGAAAAGAAAAAGGAAAGAAAATAAGGCAAAGTGCTTCAAAGTATCAATCATTCAAAGAAAGATCCGATGAAATACGAGTAGCTACCTTCTCCATTCTACAATAAGTTTTTCATGATTCTTAGGATGCCTAAGATAAGCAACCCTTTCAAACAAAAATCACCACTATCCATACCCCTTAACCCTCACAAACATAACAACCCACTTGAATGTCTTAGGATAATTAGTATCGTTCTCTTCCTAAGTGGTGGAGATCCGATTCTCGACCAAGCTTATGATGATGAGTGCTGCATGACTGGCTATTTGAGCGATTTTAATTGTGCTAGAATAATAGGAAACCCGATACACTATGAGTGAATTGAGTGACCACCTTTAGTGAGATCTCCTAGTCATGTATACTCCAACATCACGAGATTTGGAAAGTATGCCTGGGAAAGTCAGTACTTATTTCTGAAAAGATCATCTTAACTTTCCCTGTGTTCTCTAAATAATTTTCCCATATGACAAAGTGGTGACTTCTTGGAAATATTTTTAACTCACCCAAACTATTATAAAAATGTTTTCACTAGACATAATTGAGTTGTTGCTTGAGGACAAGCAATTTCTAAGTGTGGGATACTTGATGTGACCTAAAAAGTCATGTTCTTAAGTACATATTTCCGCACTTTTTGGACTATTAATTGGTGAAAACATTTCCAAACCATCATTATTTACTAAAAATCACCAAGGTAGTCTAAATATAGACGTTGCTGCAAAAATCGGTTAAAATGTCCAAATAACACGCAAACCAAGGCAAAAACTATCACCTTAAATATTCCCTTCTTGATTTCCTTATGTAATTAGATCTTAATTTGTATTTTATGATTCCATAGGAAAATACAAGACCGGAGGTGAAAGAATCAGAAGAAACGGACGAAGAACGAAGAAGATGTGCAGTCTGGAAGCCCGTCGATCGTCATCCGGAACACGCAAAAGTCAAACACTTCCAAATTAGGCAAACTTAGTGTCATTAGAATCGTAATGGAGAAACGAAGCCAACGGCGCAAGAATCAAGCAAAATGGACTCTAAACGAAGAAGAAACGGACGCACCAAGCAACCGAGAAGTCAGCGGAGGCCAAACCAAGCACCAACCCCCCCCCCTGGACACCTAGGTACCGTATACGGTACCCTAGGTTCCGTATACGGCCCTTAGGGTGCCGTATACGGGGTTGTTGGCCTGGATGGGTGCCGTTTGACCCCCCCCCCCTTAGTCCGCTTGCCCCGTATGCCGCTTTGATGCTTGTATTTATTGCTTCAAGACTTGTACCAAGGCTACCTCCCTTCCTCTATAAATACCAAGCTTCATCCCACCATTTCACACACCTCTCATTCCATTTCTCTCATTTCTTTAGCATTCTCTCTCTAGCACTACTCTTAGGAGTTAGAGGAGAATTAGTAGGTAGTAGGTTCTCTCTCTAGTCCTTCTCTCTAGTTAGGGTTTTAAACCCTTGGACTAGTGAGATGATTAAGGATGGAAACCTTTACTTTTCTTTTAGATTAATTATGTAGTTAATTAGTAGAGGCTAGCTTAAGTAATGCTTGGATATTAATGAAGAAATATAAGTGTTATTCTGCTCGCAATTCCTATCGGTATTTTCTATCCTTTCTATTATTAATTTGTCATATTGTTCTTGTTTGATGTATGTGATTTATTAATATTAGAAATGTTCATTGCTATGCATTGTGAGTAGTGTGCTTGTATGTTTGCCATGATTTAGATAGTAGTAATGATGTTACATTAAAATGATTGGGATAATATCATTATGAAACAACGGAGGTAACGTTATACGGCTTTCATTTGTATAGCGCCGGAAACGGAACGTGGAAGCTATGAAAGTCGTGGGCACAATCCGTTGTGGAAATAATGATCCCAATTGTAAACATGTTGTTATTCTGTCTGTGTAAATTTAAACTGTTTGTGAACTTATAAGTTGAACCTCTGCCCGTTTATCTGTCCAACTTATGTTGTGGTTTGTATCCTCCTCCCTAGAATTGGGCCCATTACTAGAAGTAGGATTGCCAACTATTCTGTGTATGATGATCAATGAACTCAACATGGTCGTTGTTCCCTTGATTGAGACATATCTGAGGGACATGAAGCATAGGATTAGAGATAGATTAGGTTCATGCTTGTTTGTTGTTTATCTTTGGGACAACTTCCGGGATACCCATGATTTGATTATCAGGTCAGTTGTTGTGCTGCTAGTGTTCAGTCCTATTGCATGTTCTTGTTTGATTGTTGCTTAGGTACTGCATGCTAGACATACATAACCACTATCACTGCCCTGCTAATTAGATTTTCATAAACATGATAAACATAATACAGGTAGGTTAACGTGCATGAAATAGTTGTGATGATTGTAGGATTAATGATGAACAATTCAGCTGACCGTTAGACAGATTATCCCAACCGGTTCTGCGGGTTAAATCCTGTTCATGTTCTTGTTCAATGAACAATTCATGCCATGATACTAACGTCCTCTGGATGTCTGTAAATGGGGACCTGGATTAGAGGATAGTTGTCGGTTGAATTAGTCTGTACATTTGGGAGAACTTCCGGTGTACTGGACACTCTATAACTACTATCCATGTGACATATTGTGTATCTGACTGCGGACAACTCTACGTTAGGTATATAATAGGATCGTAGTTATAGCTCATTGAGAAATAACATTTTTAAACTAAAACATTATCTCAACTATTCTAAGTAATGGTGAACCACGTTTTCATTATCCTTAAGTGTTATATATGTTAGTCTCCCTTTAGTTTTATGCTTTATTAATTTCAGTAGTTTAGTTTAATTAGATATAAAAACCAATACAAAACCCTTCCAACTTATCAAAACCCTAGCTTAATTACCGACTTATCAGACCTAGCGCTGTCTCAATTCTACCTTCGTGAGGAACGACCCTGGATCATCCTTACCACTTACTCGTATCAGGTATTCATACCAGTTCCAGTAGGTAGTACGGAGTATTACGCTCCCCCCGACTATTATAAATATTAAGACTACCCTGCCGTGTATCTCGGTGGCCGGACCAACGACCGGAGTAAAATCCGACCGACCACTGGGTGCACGACAGCCTTCAACCGCAAATTTTTACCTCCTGTCCGTAAGTCAAACAATATTTTCATTAAAAGGATAAAAATGGATAAAATTTCAAATTTTTAGATTCAAAAACATCATTATTTAGAAATCCTATCTTTCAAAATTATAAATTACAGCAAGAAACGAGTTTTGACAACGAAACAAAACTGTTTTAGAATAAGATACGGACGAAAAGGGCAACACATGGCTAGGCACACATTGACCAAAACATTCGATTCGTGAGGATTGAGCCCATCATTAGCATTCATCTCTAAAATGCTTCATTTTTCGTTTCATGTGTGCGTTGATGTATGCATTTGAATTAGAACTTGCTCTTGTAATGCATTTCGAGATCACACCGATGAGTGCCATACGTGGCATAGGTACAACCCATCTTGATAACTTCTAAGGAATCCAAACGCCCTTCCACCATCAAACATCCACCCACTCAACCTTCACTCTTCACACCCAATCAAAACCTCCTAATATTCGTCCCGAACCTACAGAAGTTTCATTTTCCGACGAACTCTCAAAGATACTCTTGATTTTCCAAGACTTCCGCAGCCTAATACAAAGCCATAAAATATATCGGAGCGTTCCCCAAAGGATGAGCATCATCCGTAAAAGGAGCTCCAAGAAAAAGAAATTCAGCAAAAGCTGTCAAAAGAAACCTAAAAGCCCATGGATCAAGTAAAAGGGCCAAGAAAAGAAAAATTCCAAAGAAAAAGAAAGAATAAAAACTCGACCCTTGAAGTTGGTCAAACAGGTCATCAATGCGAGGAAGTGGGTAATGGTTTTTGACAGTTAACTTGTTAAGTTCACGATAGTCGATGCACATGCGGAAAGAACCGTCTTTCTTTTTCACGAATAAGACCGGAGCTCCCCAAGGTGAGGAACTTGGTCGAATAAATCCCTTGTCCAGGAGTTCCTGTAATTGAGTAGACAACTCCTGAAGCTCGGATGGGGCTAGTCGGTAAGGTGCTCGTGCCACCGGTGTTGCACCAGGCACAAGATCAATAGAAAATTCGACTTGTCTAGGTGGTGGGAGGCCAGGCAAGTCTTCAGGAAAGACTTCTAGGAAATCCCGAACAATAGGCACATCCTTAAGTCACTTCTCTTCTGACTTTTTCTCAATAACATGTGCGAGGATTGTTTGGTACCCTTTTCTCAAGTATTTTTGGGTTTTCATGCAAGAAATGATGTTTAGGCTTGTCCCACCGGTCTCCCCTTGTATGACTACAGTTCCACCGGTGACGAGAGGGATGCGGACGATTTTCTCAAAACAAACTATTTCGGCTCGGTGTTTGGATAACCAATCCATACCGACGATGATGTCAAAGCTGCCGATCTCGATGGGTATCAAATCAATGGAGAAGAACTCATTAGCTAAACTTAAAGTGCAATTAGGTATCACACTGTCAGCCTCAATAAGTTTTCCGTTGGCCAATTCTACTGTGTACTTAGAATCTAAGGCTATCGGTGCAGTATCAAGTAGTGGATAAAATTTATCAGACATAAAGCTCTTATCAGCCCCAGTATCAAATAGGACAGTAGCAGTTAAATTGTTGAGGAGGAACGTACCCGTGACCACATTAGGGTCTTGACGGGCTTCCCCTGATTTCAGCACAAAAGCTCTTCCTCGAGCGTTGTTGTTGTTCTTGTTGTTGTGGTTTTTCAGTTTGGGGCAGTCGCTCTTGAAATGCCCTGGACTTCCGCACCCAAAGCAAGTCTTCGGCGTGTTAGTGTTGGGGGTAGGGATGTTGGCTCGGCAATCCTTGGCTAAGTGCCCGAACCTTTTGCAATTAGTACAAGGGCAGGAACCGTCATGATGGCGGTTGCATTTGAAACAGTAAGGTTTGTTCCCGATATACCCTTTCCTCTCAGTAGATCCCGAGGAATAAGCCTTAATAGACTCAGGCTTTTTGTTGAAGGTTTGGTTGGAGGAATTGGGGCTCCCTTCCCACTTACGCTTGTTGTTTGTTGTTGGGGTTGAGGTTGGGCCACGGCGGACAGAGTTGGCCGTTAGTTCGTGAGCCATACGAATGGCGCTCTGAATGGTACCCGGTTTGGATGAAGTCACCAGGTCTTGAAGTTTTTCGGGGAGTCCATCTACGTATTTCTCGATCCTCTTATACTCGGGATCGACCATGGATGGGCACAGAAGTGCCAGTTGGTGAAAACGGTTGGTATAACCCATGATGTCATCACCCTGCATTTTGTGGTTCCAGAACTCTACCTCCAGCTGCTTCAATTCATCTCTGGGGCAATACTCGCCCCTCAACATCTGCTTTAACTCGTCCCATGAGAGTTTGTAAGCATTTGCAATACCCACAGTCTGGGCATAGGTGTTCCACTAGGTGAGGGCAGTGTCAGAAAATGTACTGGCGGAGAACTTGACCTTGTCTCCCTCAGTGCAGTTGCATATAAGGAATACAGATTCGATTTTCTCGATCTAGCGTACTAGACCGATTGCTCCTTCGGTACCTGCAAAGCTCAAGGGTTTGCAGTTCTGAAAGTCTTTGTAAGAGCAGGGTTTGGGTTGTGGTCCATTGGTAGCTGTATCTTCGCTACTAGGAACGGGTGTCCGGGTAGCCAAGGCTTGGGCCACACTGCGGGCAATTAGGTCCGCTATTTCAGTTTCGCTGAGGGTGACCTGGCGTCGGGGAGGCATGATGTTGAACAAAGAGAACAAGAAAAGAGGAATAAGAGATTTGTACGAATTTATGTTATATCTCATGTGTATTTGATGGAATATATGAGAACAGAGTGACGTGATAACCATATTCCCATATTTCATTAGATAATTAGATTAGATACAAGGCATGAGTTCTAGAGGGTTACAGAATATGATGAGTACAAAAGATGCCGGGAATTATCTCATCCGGTCGAATTACATAGATCCTACAAAGCATAATAAAATACAGACTCAACCTAAGCTAATTCCGGCGTAGATTAAGTTGTGGCAGCAGTGCGTTGAGGCGGTCCACAGATTCTGCGAGTCTGTTGGCCGTTCGGAGGGCGTCCTCGGTTTCCCTAAGACGTGTCTCGCACTGATGGAGTCTTGATTGTAGGAAAGAGATTTCATTTCGGTTGCCAATCACTTGGTTGTGGACAACCTCCATGGTTTCGTCTGTTTCTCCCACCTAATTCTGAAGAGTGTTCATGGTGGTAACAGTGTGATCGTGATCTTCGGAGACTTGCTCGATTCGCTCCATTGCTGTGAGTCTCCAGTTCTCGCGAGTTTCTTGGAGTTCGATATCCATTTCATGGAGTCGTTGGTCAAGATGGTGCACCCTAGTGGCTAAGTCCGGTAGAGTGAGGTGAGTGGGATATGGGCTGGCTCGAGGCGAACGGGCGTCCCTCGTAGCCACCCTTGGGTTTCGTGTTCCATGCGGATAAGAGCGTGACGAACTTGGTGGTGTGTTTGCCATTCTGAGACAAAGTGTTAGAAAGAATGAGGCCTACTTATATATATAACATATAATATAGCCTAGTGTGTCTAGCACAAACAAGTATCGGTTCCATTTCTCTCGTGGTCAGAGTTAACTAGTGTATTCCTGTTCAATATAACCCCTTTCAGGCTTCACATCATCTTTCCTTAATTGTACATAGTTGATCAGGCTATGTTAAATTAACGTCGTATGATGTAATTCCCGAACCAGTCATACCTAATGAGGAAATACTGCCTAACGGTCATTGTCTAGGCCCACTAAATGCAACCTAGTTCGCTATAACCTTAGCTTCTGATACCAATCTGTAACACCCCCAAAATCACTGTTTAGCGGAAGCAAGCTTTGGGGTGCTACTAATCAAATATCACAACACAAAAGTAAAGCAAACGACATCTATATGCAACGTTTGTAAATAGTTACATTTCCATACATAAAATGTTTGAAACATAGCGTTTCTGGTTACAAAATGAAGTTCCCTAGAGTCCGCGTATAAAGCGGGAGATTCTATTACATAATCATAATAAATACAAAAGATAATGCTAAGAATCTCCGTTAAATGCAAAGTAGAAATCATGCGACTCTAGCTAGTATCCTGAGGGAATCCTACTCCGTCTGTGTACCTGAGATACAAAGCTAAAAAGGTCAACACGAATGTTGGTGAATCTCACAGGTTTGTAAATAATGTAAGTATTTGAACACAAGATTTCATCAGTAAAGCCCGCAGGCGTAAATCAGGTATTTGTAATCCCGCAATTGTAAAGTAAGTAAGTTAAACCATTGCCATGAGGCTCATAATCGAAGCTTAACCCGTAAATAATAATTTTCTCCCGTGACATGCTCGTAATTGAGCAAGCATAAGTAACAAATGATAGTCGCCCGTTTATACAGAACGGTTCGTGATAGCGCTACTACCCCGGGCGGGGAGGGTCATTTCCCTAATGGATCCATTAACTAGTGTTCGCGCTTAAGTACATAACTAACGATATATGATGGAGAGACTTCCGTAAAAGTAATTAACTCATGCAATCCCGTACAGTAAAATGATTAGTTCGTACTTGTGTTCAAGAAAATAAGCAATGTATCTCACCCCGTAAGTAAAACAGTAAAAGTGGGGCTATGAGACTCACCTGAGTCCAGTAAATACGTATGTGTAATCAACCAGGTAAAGCGGTTGTAAGTCTGTGTATCGATTCTCAGAACCCTGCAACCTTCTGGCGTCCGAAACGCACAAGGTTGTAAGTAAACAAGTAAATGAGTTGGTGTCTTAAAAGATCACCCATGCTAGTTGTCCACTCAACTAGGACATGTCCAAGTGTTTGTTTAGTAAACCGTTTGTATTTTGAAAACAAGTATGGCCCGTTGGTGACGGTTTGTAAAAATAATCCGAGAGTGTTATTATTATGTGTATAGTTTTATTAAAATCGTATCTGGGATTTAAATTCGGAAAATTGGTCAAGTCGGGTTATGGACTGAAATAGTGGTGCGAATTGAGTTCGCGGTGCGAGCCGAGTTCGGCTCGCAAGGCAGTGGGCTGCGAACCGAGTTGGGTTCGCAAGACAAAGTGGGTTCGCAAGTGGTAGGCTGCGAACTGAATTCGGTTCGCAACACAAGGTTCGGCTCGCAGGTCGACTCGCAGGTCAACTCGCAGGTCAACTCGCAGGTCAACTCGCAGGTCAACTCGCAAGTCAACTCGCAAGTCAACTCGCAGGTGGGTTCGGTTCGCAGTTTAGGTTCGCGAGTTCAGTTTTCGGTTCGCAGTTGGGTTCGCCTCGCAGGACGAACAGATCTCGGTTCGCAGAACGAGCTGTTCGAACACTTATCTATGAAAATGCATTTTCAAGTCGGTTTTTGGGCAAATATTCGTTGAGTAAACGTTTAAGCATGTAAATAAAAGCTTTACAAGTAATTTAAAAGAGTTTTAAAGCTTCTTACCAACAAAATCGAAAATCAAAGAAGATGATGATGATGATGATGATGATGATCCTCTTGCTTGTGTCTTGATGATGATGAACGATTTTGATGATGATGTACTTGTTATCTCATTTTTTAAAGAGAGATATAGAGATTTAGTAGGGAGAGAGATGAGAGAAAATAGGTGTAAGTGTGTGTTTTGGTGTAAATGAGGTAGAAGTGGTGAAAGAATGGGGTTAAAAGGGATGGGTCATGGGTCGGTTGGGGGCTGGGTTCGCGGGTCTGAGCCGACCTAACTCGGGTCTCCGGCTCGCGGGTTTGTGTTACCAAAATTTATATCACGAGTCGTTGTCGGTTGAATCCTGTAGTTGTTTAAACGTTGTTTCGCGTTATATGTTAAAGTGTATCTGAAATATTTTTAGCCGAAGTATTTTTTTTTATCCAAATTCTTAATGATGAGTTATAAAAATATAATCTTGAATTATTTTCTGTTGCTAGGCGCGTTTCGGGTGCTCTCGTCGCGTTCGGAGTGTTTTAGACGATACTAGATACGTGTAATATATTCTCACAATATATTAAAGCTAATAATGTTTTTTTGGTTAATTCCAAATTATTTAAAAGTTTTTGTCACCAACGTCCAATCTAAATTGTATCGGACCTCGTCCATTTGGGAAGTGTACGATTTAGACGAATCGCGTACGCGTGTAAGAAATTTTCACGAAAGTCTCATATACTTAGATTAATACAAAACTAAATACATGAAAGTACAAGTAGTTAGGCACAAATCAAAGGTCCTAATTTGGCGGGTGTTACACAAACTCTCTCCTAATACGTGCCATATCAAAGTCTGAACAATATTGATTACAAATAGCTTGATGGAAATCAGGCCATCGAATAGCTTCTTTCTGCTGTTGAGTCAAATGACCAGTAATCGAGTCCCACCAAACCATGGCTTCGTCTTTTAAACACTGAATAGCATAAAAACTTTGGATTCTTCTTCACAGCGAGTAACATCAAATTTCCGCTCCATATCTCTTAACCAATTTAAAGTTACAGATGGATTTGTACTACCTCTAAACTCCGGTGGTTTACTTGCCATGAACGTTTTAAATGAACACTGTTTATTCGACTGAAAGGGAGGAATATTACCAAACACAGGTATCTGTTGCTGAGAACGTTGCTGAGATGATGCAGTTTCCGTCTGCCTTTTAAATTCTCTGAGATTAATCACCTCATCTTCTAACTGAAAAAGATAATCATCTCTATTCGATTCTTCACGAGTAGGAATAGAAGTACCCTCATGATCATGTCTCTCATTATGAATATCAGAAGGGGGAACATCGATCCTTGAGACATTATTAGGGTTGGTGGTCGGTTGTTCATTATCTGCCATATCTGTATTTACCACAACAACTCAACATTTGTTAATCGTTTGCACCTATCTACTAACAATTTCACATACAATGCTAAATCCCATACCCAAGAATGTTTGACGTAACACACTCTAGATTTGGGATTGAACACTTTATAATGCTCAATTCACCCAAATCTATGCTCTGATACCAACTTATAACACCCCTCTTTCTAATACAACAATACTATATTATTTTAATAGGAAGCGTATATTACAAAATACATTTCATTACTTTATATTAATAATGTACATAAACAGTTTACTTATTCAGATCACACCAAATTAAAACTGTTTAACAAATACTTAAAACGGGGTATTATATTTTACAAAACAAGGTTTATACAAAACCATATCAGAGTCGCAAGTCGTCAAACTTTCCCTGCCGAAGCATCCACTTCCTGACTACCCACATAGTAAACAAAATCTGCAGGAAGTAATATAAGGGATTAGCACGAAGCTAAGTGAATAGATTTATCACACACAATTCAAGTTAGCTTAACTATGAGTTTACATCAAATAATCGTAAACACACATATTTCAATGAGGATCGGTGGCTCTTGGGATATCATAATACCCGGGGATTTCCAAAGAACACTTAACGTCAATCTGTATGGCCAATACAGAATAGACCGATAACTATTGGTTATTAAACTCATACACAGGTCTCAAACACAACAAATGAATCAAAACCTGTGTAATTCACACAATAACCAAAAGTCCAACTACACGTTGACCTCAATAATCTGATACACATATATTCACATATCACGTAGATTCATAGTCAATAATCAAGACTAAACAGTCTAACACATATCTACGTTTACTTGTTGCAACCAAACAGTTACAACTAAACCGAAGGGTGAGTTCTAAATCCACTCACCGATACCTCTGACGTCTCCACACTCAGAATTCTTATATCACTGAGTCTTAGGTTGATCTGAAACAGAAAATCAAATATAAGTTAGAAATTCGTTCCATAATCATCATCAGAGCATATTTATCAAATCAGGTAATCCCTGAAGTCTAGTCAAACAAAAGTTCATTCAAAATGAAATCAGAAAATCCCGAAATGACGTTTAAAACTGAAAAATACCATTTTCGGGCCCTAAATGACCCCGAATGGCCAAAAACTGTCTAGACTCTTAGAATAGAGCCGGGGTCATTAGGTCGTTTCCGAGTGACCATGCGAATTTCAATCCAATCCGAGTTAGTGAAATTGTCACCTGTCCGTTACCCCGAAAACTTACGCATTTTCAAAATTTGCGAAATAAAAATCTTTAAAAATTCTCGGTTCGCAGTGATCTGGTTTCGCAGGTCAACTCGGTTCGCAGAAAACTCGGTTCGCTTCCCAGTTTTGGTCGTTTCGCACATTTCGGTTCGCAAACCATCTCGGCTCGCAGAACTCATTTCGCACAACGAAACTCAACTCGCTTCGCGAGGTCAACTCGCATCGCAGAGACTCGTTTCACAGGACAAAACTCAACTCGCAGCATCTCAGTTCGCTTCGCAACCTGAGCTCGGTTCACAGGACGAACTGAGAACTGCGAATTTCGCTGTTCTTACGAGTTTTTCGAATTAAAACTCACCAAAACTTCAAAAAACTCAATTCTATGGTTTCTAATACTTCAAGTAGCATCATATAACATCTAATAACAACATATCAAGCTTCAATTTCGTGTAAATCAATCAAAACCTATAAAACCCAATTGTAAAGCTTTGAAACTCAACTCACTTTCTTTTCTAAATGGTGATGAAGATGACAAGATGGTGATGGTTCTGATGTTTTAAATTCGAAATCACAGAATCACTAACTAATTGCTAATTTGCTTATGGTGTTAGTTTGAGTTTGAGAGTTTTTGTCAATTGAACAAATGAAGAAGAAAACTTGAAATGGAAAGGGATATTAAGGTCGGCTTCCAAACCGACTTACTGTTTAATTGTTTAAATTTTTATCCCTTTCTAGATCTATTGTCTGGAACCTAAAAATCATTTGCGAGAATATTAATTTTATTTTACCGTCATCTATAATAATTTAAAACAACTAATATTTCATTATTCACAATAATTCTTAAGACTTATTTATCTAAGTTTCACAATATAATAATAATATCAAGTAATTTCTAAAACAATTAAATAATCAAATTAAATTAAGAAATTACCAGACTAGTGGAGAGGATGTTACATTGTATCCCAGACTCACGAACTCACTAGAGTGTTTCTGAGGATTATCACGTATTTTACATCTATAACAGTTTTATTTGTGTACTAGTTTTATCCCCTTCTAAATCTATTGCCTGGAACTTAAAAAATCATTCGCGAGGAAAACTACTTTAATTTACCGTCAACTATGTTAATTTAAAACAATTAACAATTTACTAGTCACAATAAATTATGTGACTCTTTTCCCAATTATTTTCAATTACCAATTTACAATATTTCCTAACATTTCAATTAACCATTTCAAGTCAGGAAATAATATTAAACTACTGGACTCATAAAGTGGGTGTTACAAATGTCCGACGATATCTTCTATGAATACTTGCAATGGAAAAATTGTCTGAATGTATGGAAAGGTCAATACACTAAGGGTGATCACGGACACTCGACCATTATACTTGAAGTTGTTGCTTTATACAACATGTGGATATAACATGCTTTTTTGGAATAGCGGGTAAATAACGATATTAACGTTTTAAACCACTCTCCGTTGTACGATTCCGTTAAAAATGACATTGGTCCACCCGCATCATTTGATGTCCATGGACATCACTACACAAAAGGGTATTATCTTGCCGATGGTATTTATCTGGATTGGGTCACTCTTGTCAAAGGATTTACGTGTCCTACTAACGAGAAACGAGCCAAGTTCAAGAGATTTCAAGAAAGTGCACGAAAGGATGTCGAAATGACTTTTGGTGTTCTTCAAGGTAGGTTTGCAATTTTAAAAATTGCGACACGATCTATGAGTGTCAAGAAGATGCGAAGACAATTGTACACTTGTATCATATTGCATAACATGATACAAGAAGATAACGGATTCGCAATATCTTCTATCGAGTAAGAGATGATCGATGACCCTACTAACCGACCTCGACGGCAGTGACGGAGCCAGGATTTAACGATAGGGTAGGCCGAAAAATTCGTCAAAGATTGATACGTACTAACATTATGTTATCAAGTATAAGAATGTACAGTACAAACTGTTAATGCATGTCAAAGGTGTAAGAATACAAAAATGTATAGTATAGATTATTAAACATTAAAGGAGTAGTTGATAACTTAATATGTTAAACTAGTATTTGAGGCTTGAATATGTATTTTTTGTAAAATACATTGAAATTTTAGCTTTTTACAAATATTATATGAAATATATATTTAATTACATGTTTAAGAATGAAGTTTAAATTCACATAATATTTAGTTGAGGGGCTAAAAGAAGATATAAAGTATTAAATGAGGGGGCTTAGATGGAAAAAGGCACAAGAATTCATCTCCTCCCCAAACTTCACCTGCAAGGTTGCAATCTCACGGTCCTCACCTGCAACTTAAAAATACAGAAAAAATTTCTCATTAAAACACAATCAAATACCTAATACACAACCACAATTAGGGGTGGCCATGGCCAACTGTCCCCCCTACACAGCTCCGTCCCTGCTCGACGGGATATTAGGCAACGGGTAAAAGACCGAGATCAAGAACAAAAGAAACATGTGACAAACAAGTGCATGATGAACTACATGCCGAATTCACCGAGCACATTTGGACGATTCTACCAAACTTACTCATCTTACCATTACCTCCCGCTTAATAATTCATGTTGTTTTTATTTTTAATTATTGTGTTTTTTAGTTAAGTATTTTTATTTTTATGTAAGTGCATTTTGTTTAGTTATTGTATTGTATTTTTTATAAATTAAATGTATTTGTTTTTATTAAATAAATGAAAATAAAAATTAAATTGGTGGATCCTTGGATCAAAACTGAGTGTTCTGAGTATTTAGGGTTTACCATTCTGCGCTAGAATGCCCCGTATAATTGCAAATGGTATAATCTTAAACTATTGACAATTGACCATTAAACATATTATATATGGAAAAGTTGAAAACCTCTTTGATAAAAGTTGTTAGCCACTACCAGCCCATAGTGTCACAATTTTCAAAACCATCGATCAATTTGTTTCTTTCTTGATTCCAAGTAAAATATTTCTATATATAACTAAAGATACTATTATAAACCTCATCATTCAATCCCAATTTAGTAACTTTATTCAATTCACATCCTAATTATCCCACCATTTACGATCACTAATTTCAGCACCCTCTTTTTGATGGAAACCAATTACAATATTAGCTCAACATCGCCACCAATAACATCATCATCATCATCAAGCGGCTCACTTGGCGGTCACATAGCTCGCCGGTTAGTCCAGATCGGCGTAAAGGACGTGTTCTCGGTTCCCGGTGACTTTAACTTGACTTTACTTGATCACTTGATCGCTGAACCGGGTTTGAACCTTGTTGGTTGTTGTAACGAGCTGAACGCTGGATACGCGGCTGATGGGTACGCGCGTGCAAAAGGTGTTGGTGCTTGTGTTGTTACGTTTACTGTTGGTGGACTGAGTGTACTTAACGCGATTGCCGGCGCGTACAGTGAGAATTTGCCGGTGATTTGTATTGTTGGTGGACCCAATTCCAATGATTATGGGACGAACAGGATTCTTCATCATACGATTGGGTTGCCGGATTTTTCGCAAGAATTGCAGTGTTTTCGGACTGTTACTTGTGCTCAGGTGAGTGTCTGAGTATTCATCTATTTGATCAATTATTATTATTATTATTAGTATGATATAAACTTGAGTAGGCCTAACCTACCTACAAGTAAGTATTTTTTTTCTCTATCATAATTTCATTCCATCAACAATCTTTAAGCCTATATACTTGCACTTTATCATTTTCCTATAAATTTGGAGATGATTTTATTTTTGTACATGTACTACTTAGTTAGTGATTATTAAAATTTATTTTCTTAATCAAATATAACTATTAATTAACTTAATTATACATTCTAATATCTATGAGAAATCTCAATTTCAGGCCGATTGACCCAAAATTGAAGTATATATATGTTATATATGAAAAAGTATTGTTTTAGTAGAAAAACGGAAAATGTTAAGGGTATCTAACACCACCTAAATTACGTGCTAGCAAAAATTTACATAAGTATCGTGTTGTTCACAGCAAAACATATCCATTGATGAAACAAAGTTTGTTGTTAAGTATTACACTCATATAACCTTAATGGGTTGGTAAAACACAATCGACCAAACTTTAAAATTCATTAGCATTTCACCTTGTGACATTTGGGAATTCATGGTATTCAAAAAGGATGCTATAATGTAAACAAATGTTTATGATATTAATTATATTTTTTTAAACTTAAACAGGCAGTAGTGAACAATCTTGAAGATGCACATGAGCAGATTGACAGTGCAATATCAACTGCTCTAAAGGAGAGCAAGCCAGTTTACATCAGTATAAGTTGTAATTTACCTGGAATTTCTCATCCTACATTCGGTAGAGAGCCTGTTCCTTTCTTTCTTCCACCGATGTAAGCCCTACGATCTTTCATTTATAGGCAGATTTATTTACAATAATACATTCATTTTTTATCCAACCATCACCAAGGTCACCTAGTGGTAAGGATTCTGATGCCCTTATAAGAGGTCTCAGACTCGAACCTCATAGGTGAGCTTTTCAGGGTGGCCCGGTTAGACCGTGTATATCTGAGTTAAAAAAGACACGCCCTTCTCGGGTAACCTATACAGCGTCAAATTTCCTCCGTTTACATTCATTTTTGGTCTAATCATTAGCAATTGTATTACAGATTAAGCAATCCATTAGGACTAGAAGCAGCAGTGGAAGAGACAGCCAAGTTATTGAACAAAGCTGTGAAACCTGTGATTGTGGCAGGCAGCAAAATGAGGGTTGCAAAAGCTCAAAAAGCATTTATGGAGTTTGCAGATGCTTCAGGGTATCCAATAGCCATAATGCCATCAGCTAAAGGACTTGTACCTGAACAACACCCTAACTTTATTGGCACGTATTGGGGTGCGGTTAGCACCAACTTTGTTGGGGAGATTGTGGAATCAGCTGATGCTTATATATTTGTGGGACCGATCTTTAATGATTACAGCTCGGTTGGTTACTCTTTGCTGATAAAGAAAGAGAAATCGATCATTGTGCAGCCTAATCGTGTCACAATTGGAAATGGCCCGTCCTTAGGTTGGGTGTTTATGACAGATTTCTTGAGTGCGCTGGCTAAGAAGCTAAAGAAGAACAGCACTGCGTTAGAGAACTATCGAAGAATCTTTGTGCCTAGTGGTGTGCCTCTGAAATGCGAAAAAGATGAACCTCTTAGGGTCAATATCCTCTTCAAGCACATTCAAGTATGGTTGATTCTTCAAGGAAACCTTATGATTATATTTCCCCAATTTCGTTTTTTTGTCTTTTCTTCTTTATTGATTATATGTATGTTATTAACAGGAAATGTTGACTGGAGAAACAGTAGTAATTGCTGAGACAGGTGACTCCTGGTTCAATTGTCAAAAGCTACGTCTCCCTGAAAATTGCGGGTAAGCAGGGTTCTTTATGGAACTGTTACAGTAATGTGTGAAAGGGGTAATTTAATGGGTTGGGTTGACCTGCAACTTTTGTTATCTGCACATACTGAATTTTGTATGAATGATCAGCGTGTCAAATCTATGATATTTCAATGACGATCTAATATTTTCTATACGATAAAACATGAAGTTTTTATTTTACGCTTAAGTATGCATTTTGTACGGTTTTTGATCAACTTGACCTGTATATTTGTAGGCAATTTTATTTAGCTGTTTCCCATTAGAGACGAAAATGGTCTGAGTCCATCAATTCATAAGTAATTGGGTCGAAATTTCCATACCTAATATGAAGCTTAGTATATCCTCTTATGAATTGTATATGTTATACCACTAATGAGAATGACACGCTTAGTATTTTGTCCAGTTATGAATTCCAGATGCAGTATGGATCAATTGGATGGTCTGTGGGTGCCACTCTTGGTTATGCCCAGGCAGCTAAAGATAAACGTGTGATTGCCTGTATCGGTGATGGTAGTTTCCAGGTCAGTTATAATCTTAGTATATCTTCCCTTATTAGACGGGCTATGAACATTTTGTAGAAAATTCATGTAAACGATTCGGGTTCAGGGTCCTGGCTACTTACGTGAGCCCAGTTGGTCAAATGGGCTATAATTTCAAGATAATAAAACTTGAGATCTTGACCAATTAAGTGATGCTTTGCATAACCAGGTAACAGCACAAGACATTTCAACAATGATTCGATGTGGACAAAACACGGTTATATTCCTAATCAACAATGGTGGTTATACAATTGAAGTAGAAATTCATGATGGGCCTTACAATGTGATCAAGAATTGGGACTACACCGGTCTTGTTAATGCTATCCACAACGGTGAAGGCAAATGTTGGACTTCAAAGGTTAGATCAGAAATCAAATTTGTTGTTTCTATATGTCCATAGGTTAACACAAATATATAGAGTTCACGCTTTTACCCATGCCATACTGTTAGGTATTTAACTTTCTATAGTTAAAATATTGGGACTGAATTCATCGTCTCTCTTTGGAGCTCACTTTGAAATGTACATAAACGTTAATCACTTAATTGTTATTGTAACAGGTGAAAACAGAAGAGGAGCTGGTAGAAGCTATTGCAACAGCTACAGGGGAAAAGAAGGATTCACTGTGTTTTATAGAAGTTTTAGTGCACAAGGATGACACAAGTAAAGAGCTACTTGAATGGGGTTCTCGAGTCTCTGCTGCTAATAGTCGACCTCCAAACCCACAATAGATGTGCAAAATCTTAGGTCCTCGGACTTGAAGTTATTGTGTCTATGAGCAAATAAGATCATTGTAGTCATCTGTTTTATGAAGTTATAATAAAATGTTTTGAGTCCTGATTGTACATAACTGCAGAGTATCATCTGTTTACATTGTCAGATGATAATGAGCTTTGTGCTAGTCCTTTGTAGGGACTATCTGTCTATCTGTAACTGATCCCCAAAATGCAAGTAGTTTGAACTTTTGCTATAAACATCAACATATGTTACATCTACATTACGAAATGTTTATAAACATCAACATACGATTATGAGCTTTGTTAGTTGAGCTCCAGACGCTTTGGGTATCAGCTAGAAGGCCTTGATACAATAACTTTTACTTGTAAATGTCGTACTTCTTAGTATCCATTTGACTAAAACGTGTCAACTTTACGTAGGATCTCGATCTGATTTGATCTTGTTAATTAGATTGAGAACAAAATTCAAAAACCATACGAATACAAAAGAAGTAAATTTTGATGTTTATCTGTTTTGTTACAACACATGAAATATAATATAATTATTATATGCAAGTACCACGTATGATATTTCGATCTCATTCTTATCTCACGAGTCACAATACATGGACATCTAGATCATAACGATATGCTATGCTATTTAAAAAATGTATCACACTTAACAACCAATTTATCAATATCACTGTTTATAAATTTTGCAACAATAAATTATATAGTCCACAGTTTTTACTTGAGCACTTTATTGCTGTTGTCATATACCTACTACTTTCATATCTATCTTAAAATGTCCAACTCATCATCCTTAAAAACAATCATCTTCCTGATCATTATGCAGGTGGTATGCAGTTATGTTAATGGATGTTTTACATCCATCATCAGCTTCGGTGACTCGTTAGCAGACACCGGTAACCTAAAACAACTGGCCTCTAAGTACAACCATGCCCTCCCCTTTTTCCTGCCACCTTATGGACAAACCTTTTTTCATCAACCGACCGGCCGTTGCTCCAACGGCCGCCTCGTTATCGACTTTGTTGGTAATTAACTTATTTAGTGACGCCTCGTTATCGATTTTGTTGGTAATTAACTTATTTAGTGACGACTCGTTATCAACTGTAATTTACATATTAAATGTCAGAGTATTGAAATATATATGCATGTTTTTATTTGTTTTGTGAATCAAGCTGAGAGCCTTAAGTTGCCACTGGTGCAACCTTATGTTGGCCGCGACACCAAACGTATAGGAAAAGGAGTGAATTATGCGGTCGCTGGTGCGACCGCGTTGGATGCGTCGTTTCTTGAAGCAAGGGGTGTGTATAACAAGATGACGAATTCGTCCTTGAGGGTTCAGATGGGGTGGTTCAAAGAATCATATGCTACTTTTTGTGGCACTGCTTCAGGTACTACATATAACTAAATTCGACATACTGCTTCAGGTATTACTCTCGATCATCTATTTCATACAAAAAATTCAATCAAACTTGAATTGAAAAGGTTAAGTGCAAAAAAAATTACAATTAACTTCAATTAGGTGTAAGGAACTATTTATTTCATGCTATTCTATGTAATTTTTGGTATTTTTTCTGCGTGTCATCTATGTAAGGTGTCACTTGTCATCCTTACAAGTTGACACGTCATCAAAATACATTGACAAAAAATAATGAGTTTGTTACACGTAATATACGTCCGAATAGTTGGATACATACTATAAATGTCAGATCATAATGAATTGTTTTTACGCACTTGCCGTTAGAGCACCTGCAATGCAAAGTTTAATAGAAATGTAAAAGTGTATGTGGCACTAGTTGAATGCATTGTAAAGCTCCACATATTAATCCGTCTAATATATCGTTCCTCTCTACTCACGTACTATTATACTATGGGTGTGGGCCACTAGACCATTATTACCAATTAGAATAATAAAAGCCATCACCGTTAAATGTGCATACACTACCAGCTACCAAATTTTGACTATATTACCACATTTAAAATATTTTAATATGATATAACACACTGACTTGACAGTGTATTAAACTTATGCATTGTAGAAACTTTTATAACATACGCTTAGGTGGCGAGTATTAAACTCATTTGCATTGTAGATGCTCTTAATTGAATATAAAGGTAAAATTAACATTCATCCAACCTATCTTAAACCTAACAAATTCTGAGGGGACATTAAAAGTGGGACCGGAAAAGGTATTTATTTCTACTTGTTTACGTTTGATATAATAAACACGTACACTGTATTTTGATTAGGTTGTTTGTTACAAAAATTAGTAATTCACAAATAATCAATTACAAGAGACTTTAGTAGTAAAGTGAATATTTGATTTGATGAATAATGACGTTATCGAGCATTCGTAGACTGCATGAATAATTAAAGTTGATAAGAGGCGGAGGTGATGGTAGTGTATAATTAACATCTCGAAATAATTGAAAAAAATATAAAATAAAAAATAAAAATTAAAGGGTTCCATGAATTGTAACAAAACCTGGATGTGGGACACATGGACATGAGTCATGTGCTCACTATATGGCATGTGTTGGTTTTATAATGGCCTGCGTAGTTTTGACCAGAATTACACGAAATGGCCACATATCCAAGACAAAAGCTTCGCGACAGGTGCAGATTCAGAAAATTTATTGCGGGGGCGGGGGCATTTGACACTAACTGGCAATAACTAAGGATTGGATAGTCTATTAAAATGGGTCGGAAGTCGGATCAAAATAAGTCGGATACAAAGAAAACATATATAATATTCAGAGTCACTTTTAAAGAACAAATACAAAATATACTAACAAGACATTTCAAATTAGTTTTTTCGAGTTCATATGATTCAAATTTGACGTATTCAAGTTTTTAGAGTTTATCGGTTTGATTTATGTAGAATTGCATGAACACATAAACATTCTATAAAACAAAGAAAAGAAAAAAATTAAAAGACATAAAAATATACATAAGCGGTCACTAAACCTAAAAAAGGGGAGTCTATATATATCATTAAATAATTTAGTTAATATAAAAGCTAAGTGTATAATTAACATTAAAAACCACATTTAATAATCTAATCTAATCTAATATGTACTATGTAGATGAATTCACAAATCTTAGAAAACCAGAAGAAAAGAAAACAGTTAGGACATGTAGTCGAATGCGATTGCGAAAGGTAAGAAAGAATCAGAAGAAAAGTACGTTTGATTGGTAAAAGATCTTTGAAGTTTGTTGGTGGATATTTTGTATTGCTTGTACGTATTCGAAGTGCTTCTGTACAAGTCAGGGGCACTTAGAGTGCGTTTAGTTGTGGAAAATTTTCCACAATTTTTCATCTTAAAATTTCTAACAAATGAAAAGAGTTTTCATTTTCTAATGAAAATTTAGAAAATGTGTTCAAATGTTGTTGTATTTTCTATTTTAAAAAACTAGTTAAGGTTAAAAGGGTTTGTAAAATTTTAGAAAAGTGAGGGTGGTATTATAAAGGAAAAAAGTGGAAAATTTTAGAAAAGTAGGGGTGATTTTCCAATTCCCCCTTATAACATGGAAAATGAGTTTTCTATTTTCTATGAAAACTTTTCTAGAAAACCTCCTTTTGAACACATTTTCTACTTTTTTTACTTTTCCTACTCGAAAACTCAATTTTCAGTTGGGTCTTAACATATGCGCCATATAAACTACTACATACTGAGCCAAGATCACTGGGGCCCGTGACCCTGTATTAATTTATTGGATCCGCCCCTGCAGCCCTGCTTCCCAACATACACACTTAATTATTCAGTTGGGTCTTAACATATGGGCCAAATAAATTACTACATATTCTCGACTTAGTTCGCGAAGAAGGGCTGATTGCCACAGATTATTCTCGACTCGGTTTCATAATATTCTTTCTTATTTTATATTTCATGTCGCCAAGCACTACAACTCCAGAAACTTTGTGCAACCCTATGTCACGAATTTGCAACAGCCATATGACATAATTAATTCATGACACAATTCTGCTTACGACTTTGCAATTGGTGGTCGGTGAAATATTTTAAAAAATGAGATCATAATAGGGTATCATGTCCATTTTTTGACTTGGTTATTTAACCGGATGATTTTGGTTATGTAAGTGTATTTTGGTCATGGCAGTGAATGACACTTGGTAAGTTACTAATTGCAGATTGTAAATCGATAATCGGACAGTCTCTAATACTCATGGGCGAGATAGGAGGAAACGATTACAATCATGCATTGATGACTGGTAAACCTATAGAAGAAATCAAATCATATGTACCTCATGTTATCAGTACCATTGCCTTGACAATCAATGTAAGCACCTACATATATACTTTTGGATTTTTAAAAACTAATTGATGACTTTAGCGTAGTTTGAAAATGCAGGACCTAATTGACCTTGGCGCAAAGACGCTTGTAATTCCAGGAAATCTACCAATTGGATGCTCTGCAGCATATCTCACTATGTACTATGGTTCAAAGAAGGAAGAATATGATAATGTAACTGGTTGTCTCATCTGGTTAAACAAGTTTGCTGAGTATCATAACAAGCTGCTCACAAAGAAATTAAATCGCCTTCAAAAGCTTCATCCTGACGTGAACATCATTTACGCAGACTATTACAATGCTGCCATGCGATTTTATACATCTCCAAAAACATACGGTACTTAACTACTTATCATGTCATTTTCAAATTAAAGCATAGCTTCTAATGTCTAAGTTTCTGTAACGGGATGATGTATGTGTAAAGTACTTGCACATCGGACAAAAATCCTCAAATAACCTTCTGGGCGTAATTTGTATTTTTGGATTATATTACAGGATTCAAAAATGGAGCTTTGAAGGCGTGTTGTGGAGGTGAAGGACCATTTAACTCTAATCCTTCAGTAGCATGTGCAAACTCGTTATCAACGGTGTGTGCTAATCCAAATGCTTATGCTAATTGGGACGGTATGCATTTAACAGAAGCAGCGTACAGATTGATTTACAAGGGCGTGTTTCAAGGATCATATAGTACACCACGCTTTAATCTGATGTGTGCTAGTCCATCGTTACAAGACTCTGATCACAAAGCAATGCAGAGTCAAATGTTACAAATTGTTTAAGCAACGTTTTGTTTTTTCTTCCTTGTAATATGACTTAGAGGGTGTTTGGATTAGCTTATTTTTAGTATGTGACCCCTTACTTATTTATAAGTGCTTATACCTTCGTAAATAAGCAGATTAGCAGTTTTTCAGGAGGGTGTTTGGATATGCTTATCTGCTGTCAATATAAACAAATAAGCATATAAGCACTTATTTAAGCAATGCCAAACACCCCATGTATATATAATTTTCAATACATTTGAAGCCTTTTAAAACGTATTTTGAAAAAGAACTTCTTACAATAATACAATACTCTTTCTTGCAATTTTTGCAATTATGAAATGCAAATATTCATGTTCCAACAATGACTATTTCGACTGATTTCTATATCAAATTGTTAAGTATTAGACGCCATGCTTTGATTTTAAACCTTGAATGAGAAACTTTTATGATTTATCACTATTATTAATGACGTATAAAGTATGTTTTGAATGGGTGGTAATTCGTACACCAACTTTTTTAGTCATACACCGCTAACGCACTCTACAGTTTTGTACAATACCATATCCTGAAACATATTTGATGGTGTACAGCTAAAAAGGGGTAGTGTACGAATCATCACCCGTTTTAAATAAGTTGATAACCAAGTCAAAATTTCCCTCTTCATGAGCATGTACGAATTCTCAAAAACTAATTCAAAAATCAAAATCAATAATCTAAATTGACTGTTTAACTTACTAAATTTATTTCAACTTGGGTTAGAATAATGCTACGTAAACCTATAAATACTTGCATATATAATTCATTCATTGATTATATATTTATCTCTCCTAATTTGATCGGTTGAATTTTACATATGTCATATTCTTGTTGTTAGACCAATATCATGTTTAGATCTATCTACCATTTGTCTTCTACTAATTAGAACTCGACTATGTTGTATTGTAGTAGTTACTAATGAACTTTTTTAGGTTGTAAAGTATAAAGTATGACTCACATCTAAAAATATTTATGTGATTCTTATTATGTTATACGTATATAATTATCTGATGCTAGATTCAAACCGAAAATAAACTTTTATGTCTTCTATACATTCAATTCTATTGATCGCCTTTATCTCTTTTAGAAAGTGCACCGATCATCTCTCACTTTCAAGAAAGTGCATGCTGCTCGTCCTTCGAACCGACGTCCATTACCAGCTTTAACCTTCAACTGGAAATCCATGCTTGGCACACCAAGGCAATCTTGTCTTTTTTACTTGTTTCCTTTTCACGGAGTATTAAAAACTTCACAGATCGTCATTTCATAACAATGAAAAATCATATTATTAACCATATGACTAATTTAACTATTTGTCGTCCGAGTAATGTTTTTTAGATCGCTCGTCTTCTCTAAAGTTTTCCACAAAATATAGTACATTATTAAAAGTTTTGAACATACATACATATATATATATTGTCAAGACGTTTTTCAATCCAACTCGTTCAAAACCCAATATACAAGCCCAGATGAGGTTCCAATTTAAAATCAATTGGTGATAGACGGAGTTACCCATCCGCTTACATACAAGCTTTTGTTTCGTTACTTTTCCGTTGTAGGACTTGGTTAGCATCCAACATATATATTGAGAGAAGAATTACATACTTCGTCCCACTTTAATTGTCCCTAAGGATTTTTGTTGGATATCACATAAGTTGGATGAATATCAATTTTGTCTTATATTGTATAAAAGTTTTACTGAAATTATTTGTGAAATAAATATAATTGAGAGTAATAAATAACTTATAATAAATGAGGGTACGAGGATAACTTGAGGAGTTTAAGGACTTTTAATAGTTATTTTCTGTAAGTTCTAATATTTTTGTGACATAAAAATAGTAACTTAATATCTCTTCGTGAGTTCCATGTTAGTTATAGATTAGAAAGTGGATAATATCCTTAATTAATTAATAATAATAAGTACAGTAGTAGTGATAAATAAACTTAAATTAGACACGCAAACCTTTTCTTAAAGTAGGTTTAAAAAAACTGGTGTGACTCGTGCTCTATTCAACACCACCCAAATGTATAGTAATCCTCCAACATTACCTGTGCCAATTATGCCCTTTACCCCTTTGGCATGAGTCTGACTCACTGAAAGATCGATGCCACCCTCCAACCTCCAAACTGAGCTATCTTCACCTACTACCAAAGCAGTTATTATCATTAATTCCTATCAATCAATTCATAATATTTGGTGATACGATTCCGGAATACTAATTATTACTTATAGGACTGTACGTCAATTGATGGTGTTTTCCTAAGAATACAAAAGCTGTAAAGAAACTAAAGTAAAGTCAATTGGGGCATGACACGTGTTTACAGCTGATTTTGAAAGAGATTATATATCGTAACCCTTAAAGTTATGATTAAGGATAGTATGTTATAAACCTTCTAAATTACAGCTAATGATTCCTGTGAACATTAATCAAGATATTGGCACATTTTTAGCTACGGAAAGCACGTGATCGAGCTGAGTATACGAATGGGAAGTAATCATCATGCATTCATGAATAGTAGACGACTGATTTTTTTCATACATCGTTAGTTACGTTTTATTGTTGTTTTGTACGGTATAAGATCATGAAGCATAATTAGTGACGCACGAATTAAATTATTGGTGTAAGAAAGAATCAGAACCTTATAAATATACAACGTACATTATCATCTTTGTATTGATATGAACTGAGTTTGCATTGTATTATACGCAGAGTTGTAGAACTTGGCCAACTCTGTGGAGTACTCAACGAGTACTTGTGATTCGGAGGTGGTCCAAGACGAGTCGGTTTGACTCGGATTGAAAACTTGGTTAACTTCGGTCGACGTGAAAAACTTGGAAAATGTCAAACTCTATAAAAGTCAAACTCGGTCAACATTTTATTATGTATTAATATTAAAGTATTTAGTCGAGTTAAAGTTTGATTTGCTTTATTTTCCTTTGGTCTATCTTTATTTTATTCCATAAATTTAATAATTTCTACCCTCTAATATATATTTAAACAAAAACAAACGATTTTGAAGATTATTATTTAAATGTAAAAATAAACGTTTATCCAAGTACTCTCCGATTATTCCCTACCTGGAGTGAGTATTCGCTACAAGGTACGAATTGATCAGCCTCCCGTCTAGCGAATTAAACAACCTTTGATTATATGCATGTTTAGCGACAACGCTAAATAATGGAATATAATTTGTTCAATATCATAAACCAATAAAACTTGGACGAAAAATGTATATTTACTAAGCATAATTGAGAATTACTAGATTCTAGGACATGCAGCATCATATCGCAAAAGTTATAGTCATGTTCTACTATCGTATTATTATTATAGATGATATGATTTTTTCGATAAAATTAAATTGTAAGACATTATGGTCTTATCTTATCTCTTATCCATTTCGCTGGATAATTTTATATTTGTGTCGCATTCCACTTAAGACATCCGATTGACATTTGGCATATATAATTGAAAAATGACATCACTTTTCACCAAATAAAAATAATAATTAAATAAAAAAATACCTTGTTAGCTTAGGTATTCAAGAAGATTCATCACAGTCAACACAAGTTCAACTTTACTCAAAAACAGTAAAAAAAAATGGCAATTTATGGGATTATACACCTTATATTCAATTAGTGGACTATATCTTCAAATTATCAAAACATATCAAATGAGTTCTCATGATTTTATCATTAAGAATGATATGTTGATATTTTCATGAGAATATGAGTTTTTCTAGGATACTATTGTAACTTCAGTTTGATCCCCACCTAAATATTAATACTCGCTCTGTCTCATTCAAAATGTGCACCTTGATTTTGCACACATTTATAGAATTTCCCATTAACTCTACTTTTCGAATTTGGTGTTTGAAAGGTAGAAGTGAACACTTATTTGTGATAACCAAAATAGTAAGTAGGACATTTGGAGTGAGACGGAGAGATCGGAGTCATAAATATATAAAGGTTTTGTTAAGTTTTTTTAATTATCCATCAACTTGTGAATGTATTGGATTGTTTTAAATTCTTTACCACAAATATTAATAACTTTAGCTCAAATTTAAGACAAAAATGCTAGTTATTAATTTTTCATATATATATATATATATATATATATATATATATATATATATATATATGGGTTTGTCTAACGTGTGCCCTTAGGGCATATGTTAAGACATGAATATTCTTCTCGAAAAATGAGAAATGCATTTTTTAAGAAAAATCTTGATACCTTTTTCATTTTTCAAAAAAAATATTTTCAACTTTTTCAACTTTCGAGAAAAATATTTACCCCTTAACATGTGCCATTTAAGCCTTTAAGGCGCGCGCGCGCACGCGCGCACACACACACATATATATATAGAGAGAGAGAGTATAGGGGATCTAAAAAGAAGAAATATTTTTCAGAGAAGAGGGAGAAGCAATCCTAACTATCCATATTTTTAGATCAAATAAGGGCATGATAGTAATTTTGCTGAGTAATTAATAAGTGTATTAACAATCCATTAACATACCATTGATTAACTCTTCACCCAATACTAAATTAATTAACAGTTAATTTTATGCAATTCAAACTCATTGACACATTCTATAATTTTAAACTATATTCATCATTCATTAAATTCACTCACCATGCAACGAGAATTAAATACGACATGTTCCTAACGAATAAACTGCATATGATTCTTAATTTAATAAATAGTACTTATTTAAACTATGATTCAATAATATTTACGATTATGGTTCACTAACCAAACTAAATTTCCATTTGACGCCGAAGTAACTAAGGTCTTTATGATTATGATGATGCCATTCAAAACAAATGTTTTGATTATTTTTAACCAGCATATACATGACATATTTATATATGCATTGCATGATTCACTATTTTTCTATATGATTCATTATATAGTATGTGCATGATTCATTTTTTTCTAATATCATGCAAAAATATTTAAACTGTGAATCATTATATTTTAAGTATGATATCAAGTATTTTAATTATGATTCACATTGAGATATTTAACTATGATTCTAAATTTTCTAAATGAGATTTTAAATTAATAGAGGATGATTCAATATTTTTTGTACTAAAATTCATGTAATCTATAATGTTCCATCAACTACTAGGAGCACATCTAAAGTACACTCTTTGTTCATGAAGCTTATTCAAAATACTTTGATTCTCAAATCATAATTTTCAGTAAGTTTTCACTTTATACCTTATAGATCAATGATTCACCTTTTTATAAAAATGATTTAATATTATTATACTATATGATTCAGATTATTTTATAAGTGATTCAATATAACAATATCATTGTTAACTTCACCGATGTTTATATGTAAATAAACAAATACTTCCATGTGTAAATTTTCATGAACAAATCTAAAAGGAAAAAAAGATATATATATATATATATATATATATATATATATAGAGGATGAGGATCATGGGAGAAAGGTTTTTTAGTGGAGAAATGGGAGAAGCAATCATGACCATCGGATATGTGATTCAATGGGTAGGATTAGTCAAAGCAAAAAAGTGAAATTTTGGGCCGAAGGTTATATGGATAGGGGCATTTCTGTCCTTTCGTTGCTTTATAGAAAAAGGAAACAAAATCAAAATCAATATTGTATAGAAACCGATTGGTTACATGCAGAGAAAAAAGTGGCTCGCGATTCTCCGTATTCTTCTTAATTGATTTCACAAAACTAAAAACCCTACTCGGATAATCAAGAGAGCTAACATCTTTTCTCCCAAAATCCCACCAAAATATCTAAACTTTCAAAATTAGATTATAGGCGACTTGAAGGAAGAGTTCGAGGCGGACAACGGTTTTTTTTTATTCGGGAAGATGGTTAAAGCTAAATTAGTTCAACAATCGGCCACAAAAGGTAGTGAATTTCGTTTTGTTAATGCTATCTGCATTATTTTTCTGAAAGGGTGATTCAGTGTTTATGTTTTCGTTTTCTTAAGATCGGGTGTGATCATTCTTGAACGTAAATATTTGAGGATTGTCGCAGGGGTGTATTCGATTTTTGTTTAGCATTTCTTATAGTGTATGTAATAGTGTTAGCCGATAGTGTTGATTATTAGTTTTTTTACTGCGCAAAATTTATTTTGAGAATCTAAAATGTGCTTGAACTTAAGTTGAATCAAAGCTATAATCACGTCTTACAGGAAAATAATATTTAACTTGAGAAGGTGCTAATATTCATGTACTACAATAGGCAACATTCACTTTAAAGTATCGTAGCTTTGTGTGTTGTAGAATCATGGTTGTAAGTTGTGATTCTAAAATGTTGTGTTTTGTAATCTTTAGTTAGTAGTATGTATAAAGAAGAGTGATAGCAACTGCACTATTGCCTCGATGTCAATAGTTTTTATGATACACCATTTAAATGTTAGGCATGAGCTAGGTAGGTCTGTTGTGTTGCTTATTATGAATCATGGCTTAATACGATTTTTAGGAAGCTAATAAGTTATGTTGATTCAGTAATCAACTACTAGATGTAGGTACTCGATATACTATTTGCTGAATTTGCTTCTAATCTATGTGAGTGTACTAGTTAATAAATGTGTGTCAAACCGAATTTTATGCTGACGGTGTTAATCTGAATGGGATTGTCAAAGTAAATGAATCAACGACAATTTTTCAGTAAATCAACAGACATGCTTAGATGTTGCAAATTTATGGTTGTGTTAGTCTAAGATTTCATTTATGAGCATCGCTACACACATGGAAAAACAAATTGTTGTTGCTATATAAATTTTAAAAATGCAGAATCAACATACTTCTTTCTTACATGGGTAGGCCATGCGCGTTGCTTATTTTGATTCGTGGTTTATTAATATTTTTTTGTAGACAAGGCCCAGCTGAAAGATGTTGATTCTGGCGACGATTTTATGCCACCGGCTCCAAACGCATCTAAAACTCAAAAGCGTAAGAGGGGATACAAGGGAAAAGGGGACCATCGAGTTTGATAATAAAGTCAAAAATGGTGGTAGGCCTTCGATTGGCATGAGGAACCTGCCAAAGGTGATTGTAGAATCATGCTTGCAGCCTTTGGCATCTGATGTGAGCTTCAGAAGTATGCAAGTAGTCGGATTTCTTGCTTTTTTCTTCCACTAAACTAGGTTAAAAGCTGGCTTTATTTGAAAGAATCCCAAATGTAATGGAAGTATATGGAATGGTTTGTTGTTTTTCAAACTCCTATGGTTTACGCATTTTGGGAATCATACAAATTGTCTACTTAAATTTTGGTTTTTTGGTTTTTTTAATTGAGATGATCCGAAAAGTAATTTAGTATGTGGTTGAATGATGTAGCTGAATCAAAGGTGTCGAAAGACTGAATCAAAGTGTTAATATACTGTAGTAAATGGTGAAAAGCGCTGAATCTATATATTGAAACACTGAATCAGTGTGCTATGGTAATTTGGGTACGGTATGGTAATGGGTAAGTATAATATAACTCATGTTGCATCATGCTATTGCAATTATATAGAAACATGGTTGTCAAAGTTATCGACTTTGTTGTTGTAATTAACTCATAAAGCTATTCTATTTTTTGGCTCATGCATTTAGTTGATGACTCCCGAATCTAATGGAATGGAATGGGAATCTAATAGAATGGAATGGGATGGGATGATACAAAAAGTAATTTAGTATGTGGTTGAATGATGTAGCTGAATCAAAGTTATCGCAAAGACTGAATCATAGTGTTAATATATCGTAGCAAATGATGAAAAGCGTTGAATCTGTATATTGAATCACCGAATCAATGTGCTATGGTAATTTGGGCACGGTATGGTAATGGGTAAGTATATTATTGCTAATGTTACATCATGCTATTGTAATTATATGGAAACATAGTTGTGAAAGGTATCGACTTTCATGTTGTAATTAATTCATGAATCTATTTTATTTTTGTGCTCATGCATTAAGTTTGATGACTCCCGAATCCAATGGAATGGGATGTGATGTTTATTTGAACTTCTGCCTTTTCTTGTCTACTGCAATTTAGGGGTTTTTTTTTTTTTTTTTTTTATATTTGAGATTATCCGAAAAGTAATTTAGTATGTGGTTTAATGATGTCGCCGAATCAACGATGTTGAAAGACTGAATCAAAGTTTTAATATACTGTAGCTTATGGTGAAAAGCACTGAATCATTTTTAATGGATCATTGAATCAATGTGTTATGGTAATTTGGTGACGGTATGGTAATGGGTAAGTATATTATAGCTAATGTTGCATCATGCCTCGACACTGTCAAAGGACATTCCAATCACTTGTCTGATATCATCGGGGACCTCGGGCAACCAATATGGTACGCCTTCGGGGGAGACATGCATAATACCAACTGATATCGAGTTCGTTAACATTTCAGTTCTTGTTTAAGATGTTTGAAACAATCGGGCAACGTAAACTTATCTACTCAAATTTACAACAAATATGCTACCAGTAATGTCCAATACATGAAGTCATGGCTCATAAAGGTTACTGAATCAACGTAATTTTTTAAACGACAAACATTGGTAACTACCAAAACATGAATAACGACAACAAAAAACACGCACCAAGAACTTGCAACTAGCAACAACAGTAGTACACAAAACGAAAATCACCAACATCACAAAGTATCAGTTAGTACTAAAGTTTCCAACATGTAATGGAAGTAACTTACTCGCATCGGATGTGCTATCAAAATCATCGAATTCATCAGTTGAATACGTATTTTCAAGTTCCATCATCTGTTCATCGCTCGCCATTTCGATTAACCTAAAATCAAAGACTACTAAAATTACTTCCGAATGGACCTCAAAAACCGTCACAGTACTTGTTCAATATAACTCAAGAACTCGATCCCAGTAATCGGTATACAAGAAGTAGATTGCGTTACAATATACAGCCAAGTAGCGTATTAATCAGAATATGCGCAGATCATGTATAAATCAAAATATACGTAGATCATGTGTGGATCAACTAAACCTGGAGGAAGGATTATGCGTGGATATACAAAAAAGGAGAACGGATTATCTAAGACAAAAATGGAGAATGAGATTATGCTTGGATCAAATAAAAATGGAGAATGGATTGTGAACATTATTGATTATTGGTTGATACTTTCCTAAAAATGTGGAGTTAATCGTGAGCTAAGAAAACCGTCAACATTAATGAATTTGAATTTGATAATATTAAATTAAAATGCCTAAAATTAGAAATGACTAAAATACCCTTTGACCTAATATTAGATTGATTGGTCAGGATTGCTTCTCCCCTTTCGCTATAAAACTTATCTTCTTTTTAAATCCCAGAACTATATATATATATATATATATAAATGAAAACCCCCCTACAGATTTCATTGCTAAGGAGGATGAAATTTGAAAACCCATTCATTTAGGAAGCATTCCTTAAATGTCAAACCACTAACAAAAAGCTCCACATTCATTTATTAATTTTGTACGGTACGTTGTCTAAAATAAATGGTGCCTAATTGTACAATTATGCCCCTTAGCAGTTTAAAAATGTAACTTCAAATTTGTTTGAATTTACAATCTTGCCATCAAGTGTTCTGAATCGTTGATTGAATAAATGAAAGGTCTAGATCATTTCTCTATTTTCTCCACCTAAAAAACTTCTCCATAGATCCACATCATATATATATATATATATATATATGCTAAATAACTTTGTTATAACAAAAAGTTACATTGACTGATACAAGTTTTGAAATTTGATAACGTTAAAATGTTTGTGACAATGATTGTTGTACTAATTAGAATAAGATATCGTAAAAATATATCGAATTTTATAGTGACATTTACACATTACACACTATCACAAATATTAAGTTTAATAATTACTATATAAATCAAAATTCACCCTACTGCGAGAGGCATACATACCTCGTTATAATCAAAAGAATTGGTTACGCAACAAATATTGCTATTAACAACATTTTAAATTATACAAAGTTGTTTCAATAATCTTTAACTAGCAAAATGAAAAAAAAGCTTATCAGATTATTGAAATTGGTTACTTATATGTAATATCCAGGGAGAATTACATCTATATACGGCAATGCCCTTACAGACTTTAAAATTACGTCAATATCATTTTAAACATTCAGAATGCTTAGATTAATACTGGCAAATTCTGCCCATTTGCTCTAACTCTGGGTAATTCTGGGTATAATAACATAAAGTTTGGGTTCTTATGGGCTCGAGAAATTTTAGGAATGAGCTTAATTGGGTAAAACTCAAATAATGAATGGATCTAACCATCATGTTATATTATTATATTATATAGTTAAAATGTATAACTTATTTTGGAAGAAATATATATCTTAGAGAATTGGAAAAAAAAATTATGACATTTTTAAATAACCCGTTATGACCCGAGCCTGTTTAGACCCGCGCCCAATTAGACCCGAGCCCATTTAGACTCGCGCCCAATTAGACCCGTAGCCTATACCCGTCCAACCCGCCCATTTTGTCAACTCTAGCTTAGATTATCTAAATGAACATATTAATAAAATAAACTATTTATATAATAAATTTCATTTTTCAAATACTAAATAATAGGTTATTGACTTTATTACCCTTCAAATTATTCCCCCAAAGTCACAAATTGAAGCATGTTATAGGTTTCTATTGAGACGTCTTCAATTTGGGTCACTGGAGCATCAAAGCATCTAATTATCAAATATCAACTATCCATGTGCATATTTGATGAAATTGATAGATAAATTTAGGTAGATTTGTTGATATGGGCTCAAAGTTTCTCAATTCTCGGGTTTTGCTCTCAGATTGGAGTTCTCTGTCACATATTACTTTCAATTTTACTTTTAATTATAGTTAGGGGCGGAGCTACTTTGGTGCAATCGGGTCACACGTCTTTACAACTCAAATTTTTTTAAATGTATTTATATGTAAGTTTAGTGCAATTAAATTGTAGATTTGCTATTTGCCCCACCTCTCTCAATGTTAAGCTTTTTGTTTTGTGCATAATCTGTTTTCTTTTACTAATAAAAAAGAGGGTTAATTATTTAGGGAGCTGATTTTGGCAAGTAAGTTTTTACTTGTCACAAGAAACAGTACAACTGTTTATGTCTATAGTACAACTGGTTAATGTATTGTTTCCTTGTGACAAGTAAAAGTTTACTAGTCAAAATCAGCTCCCATTATTTAATCTTCATGAAAATCAACCTTTAAGATTAAATATTGACCTTCAATATTTTAGGCAAATATAATCAAGACCCTGTATGATCATTAGTATGGTAGATTAATTAAGCTTTTGTATAAATGTCTTCCAAGTTACATCCCCTTAATTTAATTTGGTCAATGAGCTCCATTTAATGTACATATAAGATTAAATTTTAAATTTTTAATTAATTTCATACATCTTAAATATTTTAAAGAAGAGAGATATAAGTACTACTAGCGTTATACCCGCACAATGTGGCGGTGAAAGTAGTGACGGTGGATGGAGGTGCGAGTGACGATCTTAAAATAAAACTTAAACGCAAATATTTTGTAGATTTATTGTATAATGTTTGTGTTATGTATTATTTTATCTGTATGATAGATATAATAGAAACAAATCTGATTTATTTATAGTAATCTACGTGTTAATGAAAATAATTTGGTCAAATATTATATATATTAATTATTAAATAATAGAATAATAGGTATGAATGTGATAGGGGTATTTTAGGAACTTCAATTATTTTTAAGAATTTTAAAATTCAACGTTGGACATGCTTTATAAGTGGTTATAGATTATAGATATAGGATCGTACGTATATATGTTTACTTAGAAGCAACACTCTCTTTTTATCGCGATTTAATCATTATATGATGTATGTATATGTCTTATTAAAAATTGATCATCATTTGTCGGTTCACACCATGAACCACTTTTGCATTTCACCATCATATATAGTAGTATATTTAGGTGTAGATTGCAAGGGAGGCTTTACTTTAATTTGGCCCTTTTAAGTCATCTTTGTGACATTAACTCGATATGTACACTTAGTAGCTAGATCTGAGTTCGCCTTGCAACACTCGAAAGACGGAGCTTATACTTCAACCTGAGATAATGGAGCTTATTTTACTGCCTATGTCACAGTTCAATTGTCCACTTTGACTGAACACACAATTTTAGAATTGTTCAATAACAATATTTTTCACCAATCAAATAGCATATCTACCCACTAAAATCTTTTTTAATTGATTAAATACCAAAGTAGAAACCTATAATGGGACAACCCAAAATAGTAACTTACAAACTTCGAATGGAACATAGTGAGTATTTACTTTTAGTCTAGGCGCTAACCATTATGATGCTTCTTGCAAATTCCTATGATGCTTCAAAACTATATAAACTAACGACAACTTTATTAATAATTGAATACGATTACAAAGCTTAATTAAAAGTGAATACATAGAGGTCCTAAATACTAAAACTAACAAACACTAAATGGTAAACGGGCTTTAATTAAACAAAACAAATGTGGGCCTATAGGAGATGAACTATTACGTTAACATCCCCTTTCAAACTCACAATGCTAATGTCGGATACATTAAGAGTTTGTCAAACAAAACGTAAACAAAAATATGAAACGAAGCATAACTAAGCTTTGGATGTAGTACCAACGATGACCACCAATGCTAGTGCGGAACCTAAAACCAATGACCACCGTACCAAACAAAATGCCAATTTCAATGCAAAACCAAAATCAAATCCAAAGCGATACCGAAATCAAGCCAATGCGAAGTCAATACCAAACCATGTCAATGCCAATACCAATGCCAATGCCAATGCAAAACCAAAACAATGTCAATCCAATGCAAAACTATTCCAATGCGAAGTCGAACCAAACAAATATGCAAAACAAATAACGACCTGAACAGATACTAAACATTGCATAACCAAAGAAAACATAAAAATAAAATAAAATCCTTAAACAAAGCAAAGCTAATTAATTGATAAGAAACTTGCCAAACGAGAACGTATAAAACTGAACCAAAGGAAACCGATCAACATCAAAATATTCAGCAACTTCGACAATGAGTATCTCCCAAATGCTATTTTTAATCGAAAATTTGAACGGTCAAATCTTGTAATTGTGTGTTATAAACCTACAGTCCAAAATTCATGAAGATCCAACAGCTAACGAACTCTCTAAAGCAATTTTATCACAGTTGCGCACTAAATAACGAACAGATTACAACAGCAACTTCGACAGAATTCTGGCAATTACTCGAAGCTCCTATTACAAATCCGAACGGTCGAAACTTATATCTGTATGTCTAGAAGCTATAGTACAAATTTTTAGGACGATCCAATGCCTAACGAATCTCAGATCGTAAGTATCCTACACCTGCACAGATTACTACGAATTCCAAACTAAAACAACGAAAAACGAACAAGCTCAAACGTAAACGGGATCCCTCCGTATCGCCAAAATTTAACCGATGACCGGAGGATGACTAATATACAATTTCTTGTACCTAAAGCTCGGATATCATGTAAAAACTAACGACCGCTTTGTTGAATGATATAATTCAATTACAAAGCTTAATTAAAACTAAATACATAGAGGTGCTTAAATACTGAAATTAACAAACCTTAAATGCAAAACGAGCTTTAACTAAACAAAAAAATGTCAGCTTATAGGAGATGGACTATTATTTTAGCAAAAACTACTTCATTCGTTCTAAATTATTTCTCACGAAGTTGAAAATAAACATTTTGATATACAGTAAGTAATTATGTTAATTGCAACTTTGACCTTGACATAACGATGGTTTTGATTCCAACCTTTAATTAAATGTATGTTCTTTAAGATTTGTGATTAGGGGTTATATTTTGTTAACTAAAATCATCGAGTAGATGATTATTTAGTATATATAAATAAAAATAATAAGATAGGACAAATAAATTTGAAGATGTATGATAATAAAGGTACCTACAATGTACAACTTGAAAGGTGATTGTAGTACCTTTATTAATAAGGAACATGTAACGCTAAAAAAAATACACTTACTTTAAATTTTTCATACTTTTCATATGAATATCACTTAATTTTAGCTATAAAAAAAGACATCACCAAAAACTACACATTAAGACCAGTGCCAATCATTTCATCGGTTGGCAATCGAAGAAAATAAAAAATGACACCTCGTTCTTCGGTTGTTTCATCGGTTGTCACATGACGGTTTGGCGACGAAAGGCGAGGAGTGATAGTGGGCCCACTTCTTCGTTTTATCTTTCAGAGCTAGCCGTTGAGTATAAAAAAGTACAAAAATATAAAATGGTAATACGTTCGTTAATTTGAAAAAAAAAATATTAAACCTTTTATCCAACCCCAAACACAATATAAATACACATACAACTAATGTTTAATTCACATGCTCTTCTCTTCCATTCTCTCAATTATTCTATGCAATTCAACACTTTTCTTTTATCAAATCCTAAAAATGGATTCAAGCTCATCTTTGAGTTCGTCCGAAAATGATTATATGCAATACTATTTAGCGATCACACAAGGTTTCGATCCGGTTACGATGCTTAATATTATTGATATGTTGGACCAACAAGATGAAGAAGATGTTGCCGAAACTTCTAGTCGGCCCCAGGATCACCAGGAAGATACTTACATAGAAATCGTCAAGCAACCGGCGAACGTGTGTATCAAGATTACTTTGCCCCAAAACCCATGTTCCCCCCGAATTACTTTCGAAGACGATTTTTGATGAGTCGTCCATTGTTTCTCAGTTTATGTGACTTTACCTCCTTATTTTTCTTATTTCCATCAACGCTATGACGTTATTGGTAAAATTGGTTTCAGCGTTTACCGGCCAAAAGGTAACGTCCGCCATACGCTAATTGGCATACGGTATCGCGGTCGATTCTTTTGATGAATATTTATACATGGGTCAACAAACATCATATGATTGTTTGGATAACTTTTGCAAGTGTATACTTCATCTATTTTCGATCGAATACCTTAGAAAATCAACAGTCCAAGATGTTCAACGTTTACAAGCCAAACATCAAGAGTTGCATGATTTTCCAGGTATGTTCGGAAGCATTGATTGTATGCATTGGTCGTGGAAAAACTTTGCAGTAGCATGGAAAGGACAATTCACACAAGGTGATTATGGCCATCCAACTATCATGTTCGAAGCGGTTGCCGCTTATGATTTGTGGATTTGGCATGCTTATTTTGGCCCGGCCGGTTCAAACAACAACAACAATGTACTTAATGAATCGGATTTGTTTAAAGATCTACGACAAGAAAAAGCGCCTGTAGAACCGTTTACTATTACGGGCGAAACCTTGACAAAATGATATTACCTCGCAAACGAAATTTATCCGGAATGGGCGACTCTTGTTAAGTCATTTAAATGTCCGATTGAGGAAAAGAATAATATTTCAGACCTACCAAGAAGGGACACGAAAAGATGTAGAACGTGCATTTGGAGTGCTTCAAAGACGTTGGGCAATCCTTAAGAACCATGTAAGGCAATATAGCATCAATAAAATTAATCGAATCATGTACACATGTGTTTTTTTCACAACATGATCACCGAGGACAACGTACATAATATATGTCAAGTTGAGGAAGACTATTCATCGGACCTGAGAAACACACCAAGATGTTCGTGCGAGGAGAGGGTTGCAACACAAATGTCCATGGATAACCAAATGGTTCATTATCAACTTCACAATGCTTTTATCGAACACATTTGACATCTCACATGTGGCTTCCGTCGTTAAAACCGTGCTTAGTTTAATTTATTGTTGTAAATAAATGTAATGCTTTAGTTTAAATATCATAATGTTTTGTGTTAATTACTGTAAGGTTTTTTTAATTATTGTAATGTATTATTTATTAATGTAATGGTTTTTATTTTTAATGAACGAGTTTCAATTTAATTTGTATTTAAATAATAATATTAATAGTCAGTGGGTTTTAGAAATGAAACTGAAGAAATGAGGGTTGATAGTGTTTAGTTAGTTTTTCATCAATTGTGAACAAGCTGCGTGATGCTAAGTTGATACAACTGAAAAAGCAACTTAAGAAAGGAGGGTTGAAAGTGGTCTAACGAAAATAATTTTCAACGTATAATATAATCCATAAAAGGAAGGGATGTAGTAAGTCATTAATCAAGTGAAAATTGTACCCAATTATCTTTGTTGACAAAAGTTTTTTAGAAGGTGCTTCAGAGTATCAGCATTCGACACACTAAGAATATACATTAAAGTGATGAGGAACAATATACTTAAGGGTTTATTGTTTCGTCATGTATTGAACTTTTCACGTTTTACTATAGTATAAAATATTCTTTTAATTCTATTGTATGTATTGAATTTGTAAATATCGTTTATTGTATATATTATTTTTGGGTAAGTCAGAAAAGGGAAACTTTCCTAATTTGATCTTACCCAAAAAGGAAAGTATACAAATAATAGATGATATTCACAATTTCAGTACATACAATAGAAATTTTCTAAGTTCAACTCATACAATGGTAAAAGATGTAAAGTTTAATACATAACGAAAAAATAAACCTTATACATAACTTATCAAGTTTTAATTGAGTAGGGGTTTTCTAAATAACATTATTAACGAGAGAGGCTATAACATATTATAAACTGTGTATATCTATATTAACATTATTATTTGAATATTTGTTAATAAGTCGGTAGATCGTAAGCCTAACATATATATGTATCCCTCTTTATTGAAATCATTTGGCCTTGAAAATTAACAAAGACGAAAGCCGGCAATTTAAAAATATATGAAAACATATCTAAGTTGCAAGATACATGGCTTTTTGGGCGACTAGCTAACACCTCCGCCCTCAAATTCAAATGCCACTCGCACACCCATATATTCATCATTCTTAAATCTTGAAGTTTACTTTCATATATTTATTGGTGAATTTTCGGATAAAGGTTCATTTTAACTCTAGACGTTTTTTACTATGTCAGGTGAGTTGCTTGAAATCATCCTTGTAGAATGGTGTAACATCCTCTTTGTGGGCCTAAAATAAATTACAATATTTTCTTTATTTTAATTTATTATTTAATTGTATTTAGAAATAATTGATATTATTAGATAATTAAAATAAATAGGTCAATTGATTAAATAAGTTATTGTGATTGATAAATTATTACTTGTTTTAAATTATTTTAGGTATCGATAATTTAAATGTTTGATCTCGCAAAATGGTTTTAGGTTTCAGATAATAGACTTAGAAAAGGAGTAAAAATTATAATATGCCTACTGGGCTGAGGTTGTTAGGCCGACCTAACCACCTCATTTTCTCTAACTCTCCGAGATCACACATGAACACACATACACTCTTAAGAAATTCTCAAAAATTGATTTCTTCAAGTGAAGGCTGTGATTTGGGTTGCAATTATTGATTTCATTTTCATCCCTTTCATCTTGTTTCTCCATTTCAATTGTAAGTTGCATTTATTTGAGTTCTTGAGTTACTAAATAAATTAGATGAATAATTGAATGCATGAACTGATTTTGATGTTAGAATGATATATGTTACTGAAAATTGCTTAACACTCATCATCATCATCATCTAGTTATCACCTTGAATGGTAGGTTGATTTTTGTTCTAATTACACTTATATGCTTGGGTTTGATTAATTAGGATGAATGATGAATGCATGTGTAGAAATTGAAACTTGATGATATTAATTGTTGTTGTGTTATGTTTATAGATGATACTTGAGGTCAATTATTGGATAAATTTATGTTTGGTGACTGAATTGTGTGAAATTGGGTTTGTGATTCAAGCTGAAAGTGTTTCAGGTCTGGGTTTAGTTGCTGAAAAAGTGACAAACGCGATCCAGCTATCATCACAGGATCGCGTTCCCTAGTGTTATTTTGTATCGGTCTGATTTCCATCTTAGGAACGCGATCCATCTCCATAACCCGGATCACGTTTGCAAGTGTCAAATGATTACAGTAGATTTTGTTCTTTGTGAACGTGATCTAGACCATTTGCTCGGATCGCGTTCCATGTGTAAATTTGTATCAGTGAGGTTTTGAGCTGTTGAACGTGATCCAGCTCACTCTTACCCGGATCGCGTTTGCATGTTTAGACACCACTTCCGAGTAAAACAGTTTTACTTAAACCTTCTCAGTCGTTCACACTCCTGGAAGTAAGTGATGAATCAAGACTATCATGGAGTGTTAGTAGATTGTCTATGAAGATGAGACATGGCATGGAGAATCTTGCAACACTCATGGGTACTTAATGGGCATTTAAGTATAGGAGAGACCCGTACTTAAAGAGATCACTTCATGGATTAAATCAAGAGTGATTTTAAGATGATAATATCCTCTATTCTTGAAATTGAGATGCATTGATTTTCTAGTTAAGTCTGTTATACTTTAACATATTTTAACGTTGTGCGTAAATGTCAGTCATAAAGGGTATGATAGGTATGACATTATGAGTTGACTAGTACTATGTAGTCGAAAATTATTTGTTCCTTTTTGCCTAATGGGAAAAGCGATATCTTGGGCCCTCTGATGATTAAAGATTGACTCTAAAGTGCTAGGCATAGCCGAGACTGAGTTGATGGTTCAATGGTCTCATAAAGTCAATGTAATCGGAAATTAGAAAACTAATTATGAATCTTGAGATTTATTAAAATCCATGTCTCGATTCATACGATATCTAGCAGAACAAAGAAATAGTTGATCACTTATCTAAAGAGATAACTCTAGGATAAGAATCAGAGTTCGGCAGTCGCATTGGATGACACTATCTGCTTAGTTAATGGATAGGCTTAGACCAATAATTGTGACAATCATCCATTTAGGGTAATAATCTTTACCTAACTTCATGCATTACCTAGAGTAATTCCCTGATTAGTGAATTCAAAACGATTTTTATGTGTTAAGTTTGTGAAACTTACTATGTGATACGTGATGTATTAGATTCGTAGTTATGTGTATATATAATTACGTACTAAATGAACGTATTAAACTCGACAAATTAAATACAACAAAGTTGGTGATACAAAATAATTAATAATTCAAAAATTATTAATTACAAATATTATTAACTTATAGTATTGAAATAATATACGATATTATACATTTTATATTAAACGTGACGAGCGCGTCATACACGAACAGAAACAATTATAAAACGTACCTAAAGGTCGAAAATAATAAAAGTATTTATTTTCCCGTTCCTGTTTTAGTATTTGAAACATTACCTCAAAATATAATTTCCAAATTCAACTGAAATCTGGCACACAATTTAACTGTACAGTCCCACTACGGCGAATAATTTTATTAATAATTTTTAAATAAAATTATTTCATTTTTGTATTTATCAATTTCAAAGTTTAAAATAAAATTTAAACAAACGAATAATTGAGTGGGACACGGGGTACAAATAATTGGACCCGTACACGGAACTAACGGGTTAAAAACCCAAACCAATACACAAATGTAAAATATCTGGCGACATGGTTCTGTATACAACCATGCCTCCAGTTGAAAGTTTTGAATTAATATACACTCCTTCCTTACTTGATCATCCACACACATACTTCAATTATTTGAGAGCAACTGGCTTTTGTTCATCTGTTGCTTGGCTCCATCGACACCAAACAAGCAGCAGCTCAGTGGGAGTGGGAGCGAGGATCAAGCACCATATACATCTTCACCTCTTTCATCCTTACATTCAAAACCATCAAACACAAACAAAAACAAAATGATCACATAGTTATTATCCTCATCATCGATCGTTCTTCATCATCATCTTGGTCATCTATATCATAATCTTTGTAAGGTTCAAAAATATATATATATCATACTTATAAGTTCATATAAATTTTGATTGTATAATGTTAGTATGTATGTAAACATGTTGTAGTAGGAATTGTATGATATATTATGATGATTTATACAAAAACTGAGATCAAACACCCAAACGTATACCTATATGCATCACAGACCAAGAACAGACCAAGAACAGGGGACGAACACAGACTGGACCGAGCTAGGAATCAAACCGATCGGTTGGTTTTAACCAGCCGATCGGCTGGATTCAATGATCCGATCGGCTCGTCACACTTAGCCGATCAGCTAAAGTGTTTTCGAGCCGAACGGTTTGTTAAACATTCACCCGATCGGCTAGGCTATCTGTGTACTGACTTTTTCGATGCGTTTAAATAATACACCGTCGATGCGTATACCTCGTAGTACAAATTTATTAAACGCGTACGAAATACAAATATTAAGAAGTTGTAAAAGTTATAAAACTAGATGATACAAAGTTTGGGACAAAATTGTACTCGACCGCGGGATGTTATTTTGACACGGACAATTAAGAACATAACTTTTTAGGCCAAACGGGCCGAATCTATAATGGGTCAAAAGTTGTATTTTGTTAACGGGCCAAAATGATTTGTTAAACGTAATTGGGCCAAATTATTTTGGGCCACACATATTTGGGCCAAACTACTAGACTTTAATATTGGGCCAAACCAATTGGGCCGAGACCAACGGGCTACGAGATTTCAAAATGCAAACTTTAAACCGGATTATATATAAGTGACGAGTAAACGGGACAAATGAGAATTAGTAACACGACAAATAGATTATACATATAGTGGACGATTATAATTTATATATAGTTATATAAATGAACTACGACAATCGTATTAAACAAAGTTATTTTTATAACTACTATAATCATGTTTTTAAAACATAAACAACAACGATAAACAATATATATATATATATATACGCGACATTAACAAATGAATAATATATATATATATATGTACACGACAACGACAAATAATATATATATATATATTAGAATATATATATTCAACTAATAAGTATATGTAAATATATACTTGTACGCAACGATTAATTCAACGCAAATATCACCAACAACTAAGATGTTATAAACATTTCAACTTAACGATTAGTCCATATACTTATGTAAAGTATAATTAATTGTGTCTAGGTATCTGAGAGACACGTTTGGACTACTGTGTATTACTAGTTGTACTAGCTGAAGACTTGCTACACGTGAGTTCACAGCCCCTACCTTTTACTTGTTTTAAATGCTTTTAAAACCAGGGGTGGAAAACATAGAACTATGTGTTATTGCATGCTACTTGTTTATATAATTGCTTGACATGATTTTATATCAAACTGATTTATATAATGCTTTATATTCAACTGTTAACTATATGAAATGTTTTCATAACTTTTTGGGAATAAGACAACGAATCTTGGTACGATCCTAGGTTTACGCGAGGTAGTTGTAGTGCACATAAGTCCCAGTGCTTGCAACCTATAACCATTAGCTAGGTGACTCGAGCCACTGAGTATACAGATAGTACTATCGATTTGACAACCCTCCCACTGATATAACTCGTTGGTCATTCCAACCACACGACGACAGTCGTAACGAGGAGTGTATACTTACCGTGTTACTGAGGCAACAACATCAACTAGTCGTGGATTGGTTATAGTACTAGGAGTCGTTACTTTAACTTTAAAGGTGTCGCTCACCTTAGAGGGATCATAGTCTATATTTCCCACATAACTAAACAACAAAACTACAACTTGATATGGGAAGAGTATTCCCTGTGATAACTAATAGGACAGGTGTTCCTACACATGATTTCTTTTTAGGAAATATTTACCTTGATTGGATAAACTTGATTTCCCGACAAAACAACTTTTATAGGAAATGTTTACTTGACTGTTAAACCTGTATTTCCTACAACTATATATATGGAAATGTTTACTTGATTGTTAAACTGTATTTCCTGCAACTATTATTAGGAAATGTTTATGATTAAACTTGTGTTTCCTAGCACATCGACTGAATTGTAGTAAGAATGACATTCTTACAGTAAAATAGGAAATGTGTTCTTTAATAAGAACACTTGTGTTACCTGCTATACATATAAACATTATGTTTGTGTACATGAATCATTTATACAAAACTTGGTTTAACTACATTTATACTAAACCTGTGAATTTACTCAACATTCAATGTTGACGGTTTACTATGTTTTTCAGGGAATTAGGACTCAGGTACTTCTGCATGCATAAAGGACGTAGGCAACCCAGACTATTTATGATGCCACTTTTGGGATACTTGGATTTCCTTTGTATTACCAATTCCATTGGTTATACTTACGAAATCCCTCTTTTATAAACTCGTATTTTGTAAACTTGTGTTGTTCTACAACACCACTACTTGTACGACTTTATAAGTCGTACCCTTTTGTAATAACGCTTAAACTTATGGCATCTTAAATTAATATGTTCTGTATGATCATATGCTCTGATACAATGAATGCACTATTGTAATGTCAGCACCCCCGCTGTTAAACGGTAAACTTAAAATGCTTCCGCTAATAAACAAATGCTTCCGCTAATTAACTAAAGCTTCCGCTAAACCATTAATAAACACGATTACCGATTTTGGGGGTGTGACAATAATAGTTGATGAATTGTCTAAGTGGGAGACTGTTAAAATAGTGACCAATATGATAACTAATAGGTAAGTACATCATTAAAAGTGGAGTCCTTTTTGGGTCGCCCTCAAAGAACAGTAAGAAATAAATGAGAGATAATATTAATTGGAATTAATATTATATTTAGTTTATTAATTGAATATTAATTAGAAACTAAAAGAAATGAAAATTATGGAAAATGGATCCAACTGACGGTTGGATGGTTCAACCGGCGGTTGGATGCTAGGGTTGTTAAGGCGGTGGAACGGCTGGAAGAATATTAATCACAATCCAACCGCCAGTTGGATTGCAAATGCAGTTGTCCCACATCGGCTGGAGGACCTAAATGTGGGTCTCCTCCTCCCCTATAAATAGGTGCCTAACCCTTAGTTTTCCATGCACCTTTTGAATTGAATAATTTTCAATTCCAGTTCTCTCTTTCTTACTCCTACTCCTTGTAAGAGTTTGCGACATAGAGTCGTGACCTTAGGAGACTTGGGAATTCTCTTAGTTCTTTTGGGTGTGAGCCATTAGAGGTGTTCTAGTTTGGGCACTCGCCTCCAAGAAAGAAGGTTCTGCTAGTTCGTCTACGCGTGAGAAATTGTTTTCTCAAAGGTTAATATTTTTCCTCTTTATCTATTTGTTTTATTGCTTTTATTTATTTAAGTTAAGATCCCTTAAGGTTTAGTTTCCTAATTGCCTTAGATTAATTTTTGTTATTATTCCGTTGCGCATATTAATCTAGTTAGGGAATAGAAAACCCAATATGTCTTTCTCGATGAGTTGCCTGGTTTACCTCCTATTACAGAAGTAGAATATAAAATCGATTTATTCCCTGGTTCTACTCCTGTAGCTAAGGCTCCTTATAGATTAGCTCCCTCAGAAATTCGTGAAACGATGAGTCAGATTCAAGAGTTGTTAGATAAAGATTTTGTTAGGTCCAGCTCTTCTCCATGAGTCAGATTCAAGAGTTGTTAAAATTAGAGTGAGTTCTATCACATGAATGCTCTTAATTATGGTTAGGGGTGTTCACAGTTCGGATTAAACCGGATTATCCAAATGGATAACTCGGATCGGATTATGTGGTTTGGATAATTGGATTTTTGGATTGGTTCGGATCAGAACCATACTTATTATATTAGATCACGGATTGGTTTATAAATTACAAAGCGAATTATCCAAAAAATCAAATAAGAAATAAGTATTAATTTTTCAAACATTATATATATAGGTATTTTATAGTTTCTTTTGCATTTGCATACTATATTACACATAAATATATAAATGTATGCTAACTTTCATCATTTATAAATGTGACAGTTGGCAATGGATCAACACATTTTGTATTTTTGTTGAAGAATTGAATATGATGCTAAAGATTGTATTAAATTTTTAGAAATGTGATAGATAATTTCACAAACACTATATATGGTGAAGATGATATTGATTTGAACTTGTACAAATCAAAGTTAGTATCATCTATTTTTGTATATTTTTGTAATAATATATAACATATTTAACAAGTTTGTATATATTTGTGTATGTGTTTGGATATCCAAAATCAAACTGATCCATCCAAATAATAATTCGGATGGATTGGTTCAGTTTTTGAATTTGTTTGGACGGATTGGATTCATATTTTTAAAACCATAATCTATTTGGATTCATCTATACGGATCGGTTTTGAACCGATCCATCTATTTGAACACCCCTAATTATGGTAATGACACAATGTGGGAGTGCATGACAAATATCTCTCTAATTTTAGGAAAATGCTAAACTTTTGATAAGAAAGTATTAATGATACTCGAAATTTCCTTTTATGAATCTAAATATTATTTAGTACATGTTCTTTAAAAGGAAGCTTCAAGTATACTAAATGCAAAGACTATAAAAATTTAATGCAATTGTAAATTAAAAAGGAATGTTTAACTTTAATTAATGCATTTATAAGTTTTTATTGAAAGCCCTGATGGTTTTGTTTAGCATAATCCTTTATTGTATCAAACAAAATCATATTAATCAGTAATACATGATTTTGAAGCATTGATGCGCACATTATCATATTAGATTTTAAACTCGTGTACATATACGGATCGTTGATTTTAATATGTAATCTCATACTCCCTCCGTCCAATTTTTATTGTCCCGTTTTAATTTTTTAAGTCTTTCTTTTTCAACTTTGACCTTAATTTTTTTTGTTTGTGTTATATAATATTTGATGCCAAATATATTTTTGTTTGTGTTATATAATAATTGATGCAAAATATATGAATGGACTGGATTTTAAATGTATTTCATTAGTATAATTTTCTACAAATATTATATAACACAAATAAAAAAATTTAAGGTAAAAGTTGGAAAAGAAATACTTTAAAAATCGAAACAGGACAATAGAAAAGGGATGGAGGGACTATTATATATATTGTTTCTAATAATAAAATGTGTTAGTTAATATGTATATTAAACATTTAGTTGGATTTATGATAATATTATTTTATGTAAATGGATTTATATAAGTAAAAATTAAGTTTTTGAAACCAAGTTAGGGAAAAAAGTTAATTATTTTAATTATATATTAACCTTTTCAAGTAATTATATTTCTACTCGGTAAATTAATAATAGAATTATTACAGATCGATTTGGATGATGTTTTAATTAATGAATTAGATTTCATTCTATCTGTAAAAGATTAGTTAATTATAAAAAGTTCTTTCTTTAATAATATAGAGATGTTATTTTAAAATTTACTATAATTAAAGTAATTAATTGACAAGCCAAACTTATTTATAATATATCATAAATGTGTTTTCTATATATGATTTAAGATTCTAAACATGAGTGATATCAACTTCATAATACCTAGAGATGGTGGTACTAGGGTGGGAGTGTGGGCAACTGCCCCAGAAGCTTTCTATCAGATAAGTGTAATTTTTTTGTGCATAAGCTAGACGACTTTGTCTCTTTGCCTACACGATGTTCTAAAATATTCAAAGTGAAAACAAAAAGGTAAATGCGTCTCAATTGAGCAAGGTTGTTAGGATCGGGATCCTACGTAAAATCGTTTTTGCCTTTGCAAGATCGAGATCGTAAGATCGGAATCGGGATCGTAGATCCTACCAAAATATCGTTTTTAACAAAGATATCTAAATTCTTGTAGAAAACTAATATTAGAGATATTAATCGTAACATCCAAACTTTTATATTACAAAAGTGATGCAATTTGTCAACATATGTATTTCTCAAACGGTAAACGTACTAAAATAAAAGATCGCGACATAACACAATTGCACCAAAGTTTGAGTATATATTACAACTGAAAATTACTAATATTCGTTTTAGAAGTTTTATACTTTTGCTTACTAAATTCAACAAACTTATTTCCCTGTATGTGTTTGCAAGTTTAGCATTTATATTAAAAAATCTTGAGATAAATAGTAGTTTGATGTTTAAAATTTCAATTAATATGAACTAGAATATAACCCGCATGATTCACCGGGCTACGTCATAAAAATGTTTTTAAATTATTTATGAAATAAAGATTGAATTCATAAAAAATTAAACGTATGATGTAATATTTTAAATAATTTTAAGATAACAAATTAATGCTTCATATATAAATCAATTAGAGTAATTATTTTAAGCAACATGGATGGACAACCTTTCTTACTGTTGTTTATAAGTCATAACGTCAAAAACGATATTTGGGTGTTAGGAAAAAAAATCAATAATGTACTACACTTGTCCTAATGAAATTGATTTTAATTCTAAGTCAGTAAATCATGTTTGATTTCTACTTATAAAAATATTTTCAACCATAATAAGCTTCTGCATTTTATATCCATACATACGTAGAATATACATACGTAGAATGCACGCATCATCCTCCAAGATGATAGAATGGAATAATTATTGCTAAAAGATCCAAGTATCAGAACTACCCTACTAACGCTGATAAACTTATTATTCATAGACTTCGACACACACTCAGACAAACATCTATTTAGTTATTTGTTTGTTTTTTTCAAAAGAAAAATCTCATAATCTCACCTATGGTACAGGAAACATGATCTATAGAGTGATGATGGGTTCCGAAAGGAAGCTTAAAACATGGTCAAGGTTATTAGTATTGATATAATGATGCATACTATTACCGCTCCATCAAATCTTTAATCTTATTAAACAATAATACTTATTATCTTACAAAGTTAAATAATCATAACGTTGAACATAAAACATATCACATCACATAATAACCGAATCATATGCAATACTTTACACGATCAAAAAGAAAAAAAAATAAGTACCTTGCGGGCTTGCGGCAACAATACTTACCTTGGATCACTTTATGTGTTGAAAGTCATAACTACCTAAAAAAATATGATGCCTACACCAATCAATACCTTAATTATGAAATTTAGTAATAAAAAAAGCAACAAATTAAATTGATTCTTGTGAATAAGAGGTTTAACGAAGGAAGAGAGATAAGTAAATAGGGAGGTGGCAAATGTCATTCTTCATTTCTACACCTTCTTTATTTCTTTACCCTTATCATTTCTTCACTTTTTTCTTAAATTTTTTTCAGTGTTTTATTATTTTTTTCTTATAAATAATTTTTTCTAAAAAATCTACGAAGAATAGTCTGAATAGATATTCTAAAAAATGTGTATCTTGTTTCTTTCACTTCAATTGCAAATACACAATAAAAAATGATACGATTCAATTTCATGAATAACATTTGAAATTTGAAATAGCATGGAATAAGAATACATCGTAGCTTTAATTATAAAACCTATTAATGAGAAAAATCAGGATACTTTACTAGCACACTATCATAAATCAAAATGCTATTATGTCTCACAATTTAAACATGGAAACATTAATCTGGATATTAAAAGGATATAATTAGGTGTTTTTGATTTGAATTATGAGTAATTAGGGGGAATTAGGTAAGTTAAGCTAATAGGTAGTAACTTATTGCATGAACAAAATGTGAAAATTAAATCAATGGTAAATAAGTATGGAGATTAATGAATTGAAGGGTAGGATTAATTTTGGGGGAATTTATTTATGGATGTCTACATAATTAATAATTTGATGTAATGATACATAATTAATTTTGGGTTCCGAAAGGAAGCTTAAAACATGATAAGGTTATTAGTATTGATATAATTATGCATACTATTACCGCTCCATCAAATCTTTAATCTTATTAAACAATACTTATTATCTTACAAAGTTAAATAATCATAACGTTGAACATGAAAAAAAAATCACATCACATAATACCGAATCACATGCAATATTTTACACGATCAAAAAGAAAAAAATAAGTTCCTTACAGGCTTGCCGCAACAATACTTACCTTGCATCACTTTAAGTGTTGAAAGTCATAACTACCTAAAAATATATGATGACTACACCAATCAATACCTTAATTATGAAATTTAGTAATAAAAAAAAGCAAAAAATTAAATTGGTTCTTGTGAGGAAGGGGTTAGGAAGGGAAGGGAGAAAAGCAAATAGGGAGGTGACAAGTGTCATCCTTCATTTCTCCACCTTCTTTATTTATTTACCCTTATCATTTCTTCACATTTTTTCTTAAATTTTTTTCCAATGTTTTATTATTTTTTTCTTCTTCCATTTTTTAAGTTTTTTTTCGTTTTTGAACTTTTTTCAACATTTTTGTTGTTGTTTACATCACGTTATTATATGTAAATACAATTTTATATATAGTATTACAGAAAAAACATTTATGTGATGTACCATAGTCATACCTTGAATTAAATAATTTTTGATATAACAAAATTATAACTTCAATGCACCGTAAGATTAAAATCATGATGCACCGTATTTTCTAACTATGATGCATCAAGATTTATACACAAATAATGAATATCGTATATTAAAAGTTGGATCATCATGTATATAACAATGATGCACCATATTATATAACTATGATGAACCATGTTTTATAACTATGACGCACCATTTTTAATTCAATAACGATGTTTTATAGTGTATTTTGAAAGTCGATGCTGATATTTTAAACACTCGATGTACAATGTTTTATAACTATGATAAACCATGTTTTTATACCTATGATGCACCACTTTTTAATTCAATAACTATATTTTATAGTATATTTTTGAAAGTCGATTTATGATATTTAAACACTCTATGCATCATATTGAGAGATAATTTGTGCATAATAATTTATTATGTTAGTGAACAATAATAATTTACTTTTATTGCATCTTATTTTTTATATTCGCCTGTATCATAATATATGATATATGATATATGATGCATCAAAAATGTGAAAAGGATATAAAGAAGAAAAAATGAAATGGTAACAAAAGTTTTTAAAAATGGTAAAAACTATTTTTTTTTCATTTTTAATTGTTAAAGATGATAATTTTTTTCTTAAAAAATGTTTACAAGTTATTTAATTATTTATTTTTGATAAAAGTGTTATAGAAATTCTTACAAGTTAAATTGGATCATATTTTTGGATCATATGCCCTATTTATTATCATAGAATACATAACATAAAGTACTGAATGCAAAGTTGGATCATATGCTCTATATAACATCATTTTTTTTTATCAAAGGATCACTAAATATAGGGTGATAATAAATGAAAATTTACACTTGTAAATTGGATCATATGCCCTATTTATGATCATAGAATACATAACATAAAGTACCGAATGCAAAGTTGGATCATATGCTCTACATAACATATTTTTTATGAGTTTTGCTAAACAAGGCCCTTAGGACTCTTGTTAATACAATTATACATGCATATTTTATTTGTACATTTGAATTACAAATTAGAAGTCAAAGGAGAGAGAAAGTTAGTTATCATTTTAGTACAATTATTTAAGCATGTCTACAATGTTTATCAAGAGTATTAAGGGCTTTGTTTAACAAAATCCTTTTTATCAAAGGATCACTAAATATAGGGTAATAATAAATGAAAATTTACATGTGAAATCGAAGAAGAGTGAGGAGGTAGATTTAGATGAAAATATATCATCCTTTCTACCATTGAAACAAAAGGATCAATCACATAGCATACATCTTCTTATTTGAAGACAATAAAATTAGCCAACAACAAAATCACTTATTTAGATAATAAAACTTGCATCATAGAAAAATTATCAATAAAACAAAGTTTTCTTTCTTTCTTTTGAGATACTTATGGGTTGCTAGCTCCCAAGTTTTTGCGTGAAAGAAGAGAAGAGAAAAGATTAAAAATGATAGAAAATAAGAGAAGAGGAAGAATGTCTATACGTTCCCAAGTTGGAAAGAATTGTAAAGAAGGGAAATGAAATTTATACGGAGCGGTGTTCCCGAGTTGGAGAGAATGGAAGGAAGTAACATTTTATAACTTGTTTGATTTTCCATCCTTCCATGTCTTCCCACTTTTGGAGAGAAAGTTTGGAGAGAAAAGAAGCCAAAACCCTTCTCCCACTTCTCTTCTCTTATCTCCGTAAATAAAACTATGGAAAACAATGTGATTGGCATTTCTTTCCAATTCTCTTCCCTTCTTTCGAAAAATCAACTCGGGAGCAGGCCCTTAGAGTCAATAGGAATCACAAAGGATCAATAGGAAACTGAAACATTCATGCATACATATTTTTTACATAATCAATAGGAAACTAAAAGTCTAAAACTCATTAGATGTAGGATCACAAAGGATCAACAGGAACGGACATCAACTTGTCTATTGTTTCCTCTAATTTCTTGTCTCCTGATATGATGGTTTTGTTTTTTAGAGAAAATTGAATAACACAAAATGCTAACTACATAATAAAAACATAGTAGAGAACAAACTGTATGGGGATATATTGATAAAATTAAAAAAATAAGAAAACTAATACATTTACCTTCTTTATGGCTTCAATCGACAAAAGAGAAGTAGAAATTGAAATAGACAAAATAGAACATAAAGAAGAGTAATATGTGCAAAATTAATAATTTGTTATAATAATAAATAAATAGGATAGGATAGGATAGGATATCTATATGGAACTTTCTCCAACTTTTAGACTCAATACGAACTAAGGTTACATTGCTTTTTTTTTTAAAACTTCGATCGTGAAAAACGTGTGATAACTTAAGAATTGCCAACTGTAAACCATCAAACTTCGTACCCATATGAAAAATTTTCTGGTACCGCACCCCTATTAATACCAATTATGATATCGAGTTGCACTAGATTCTGTAGTTTTTATTCTACCAGAAATGGTAAAGTTACAGTTTATATCACGTATATATTCAATCACGTGTATATATGTATATTGTCTCCAATAAGACTTGAACTGACAACCTTTTGATTGATAGGCTCTTCACATACTCTTAAGTCAAACGTCAATTTGGTGCATTGATATATATAAGTATAGTGTTAGTTACGTTAAAAACATATATAAATTTTACAAATTAAGCTTTTGAACAACAATACATTAACTCAAACAAATGATGATAATGAGAGCTCAAAGATTTCTTTACTTGTAGGGTTCATTTGTGTTTACTCTAGCTATTTTAAACAAGTATAAGGAAACGATAATGATAAGGAAAGCCACACGGTTTTCTTTTTTCTTAATGCAGTAATATAAATTGTAAACTTGTACAACTCATTTTCACTTTCCTTTCTTTATTTGATGAACCACAACAAATTAGATGGTTGACGAACTACACGCATAACAACTTACTTTGGTAGTTGAAGTAAGGGTCGTTACCGTACATGGGGTGTATCCGAAATTTACTATTAAGTGTTTGAGAAAAGTTCATTAGAGTAAAAGGATTTTTAAAAGAATGGAAGTACGAATGAAAGTGTATCATGTGTACAAAGAGAATGCTCACATGTAAAAAACACATGTATCCCTTAACTTAAATATCTCACAAACGACAAATCAAAATATTATGAAAATTGCACCATTAGATTCAGCGTCCGATCCTCTTCGATTTGCTGTCCATCATGGCATACTTTTGACGAATTTTTTTCTTTCACGTTTTTTGGTGGGTTTTACAAATTGCTAATACATGTGTTAATAATCCTAAACAACTAAGCAATTTAATAAGCAGCTAAGCATCCTAAACCTAAACACTTTAATAATAAGCAGCTAAGCGCTTTAATAATCAGCTACAATATCTTAATAAGCAGCTAAACGCTTTAATAATCCTAAACATCCTAAACTTTAGAATCGATGACTACTTAACAAAAGAGTGAAATTTGAATGAAACAAAAACTAGTTGAAGTTGACATCCGTCATTTGACGCATTCTCTGTCTTATAATTATACGGCTAGCCACTTTGACTCTTGAAACTCTTTTGCTCAACAAGTGAAGAAACTGTAGCCTTTACCAACCGTTTTACTAACAAAAAGTTTGGTAAGGAAAGGATAAATTGTTATTAGGATGAAATTTTGTAAATTAATCCTATATTGATTAATTGGTTTTTGACTTTGTGATAGTTATTTCACATAACTTGACAAAATATAATTTAAATAGGCTTTGGTATATTGTGGTTGTCAAATATTATTTCATCCTATTTAGAAAAATAGTGAGGAAGTGGATAGGATTGAGAGTTGGTGAGTTTTGTCTTTTATTCATTTTTAGATGATACAAGGGCATACTTGGAATATCAGCAAAAGGATGCGGCAACTTTGATCCTTTCTTATAAGATCATTGGTAACGCTTAAAGGTGGTACGCGTTCTCACCATCCAGAACGTCAGAACTCTCCTAGTGGAGCGTTCTCAGCGGGGCGTTATCGAGCGTTGTGCAACGAAGAACGGGAAGAAAACGAGCATTTTTCGTGGGTCCACCGACTTTTCTTTTTCTTTTTTGTTTTCTTTCTATGGTTTTAATAGGAATAATAAAAAAGTTTTTTTAAAAACTTAACCATTTGAAACGGTAATAAAAATAAAATAATCTTGAAATCAACCCACCCTCCACCTAAAGTTCATTTTTCAATTTTTTTCCCCTCACTTTTCTATCTATATATACACCAACACCTTCACCATTTTATATACACAAACATTTTACACACTTCCAACTCCAACACTTTGACCATTTTTATCAAAAATTTATAATCTTACTTCATCAACTTTCACCACCATTTTCATCACAAAATGGATTCGAGAGATTTGATTTGTGAATCTTCTTCCGACGATGAAGTTTTTTTTGAACTTGTGAAAAAAAATATAAAGCTCAACAAAATAGCGACGCCGGTCAGAGTTCAAGATCACCACGCAACCGAGGCTACATCCATAGAGATCGTGAAGGTGCCCAACAACGCTTGTGGGACGATTATTTTGCCGAGCACCCGAGATATCCTCCAAATTTGTTTAAGCGACGCTTTCGTATACGTCGACAGTTATTTGTTCGAATCGTACAAGGTATATCCGACTACTCTATCGAACCTATTCCCGAGCACTTTCAATATTTTAAACAAAAACCGGATGCACTTGGTCGGCTTGGGTTTACCACGCTACAAAAATGCACGTCCGCCATTCGCCAGTTGGCGTATGGCACATCTGCTGATATGTTCGATGAATACTTACAAATGGGTGAAAAAACCTCAACCGACTGTCTAAACAACTTTTGTAAGTGTGTCTTTGATTTATACTCGGCGGAATATTTGAGAAAGCCGACCGCTACAGAGATTGCTCGGCTATATGTAGCACACGAGCAGAAACATGGGTTTAAAGGAATGTTAGGGAGCATTGATTGTATGTATTGGCAATGGAAAAATTGTCCGAATGCATGGAAAGGGCAGTACACTAGAGGTGATCACGGGCACCCCACTATTATGCTTGAAGCTGTTGCTTCATACGACATGTGGATATGACATGCTTTTTTTGGCATGGCAGGTTCGAACAACGACATCAACGTTTTAAACCACTCTCCGTTGTTCGATTCTATCAAAAATGACACTGGTCCACCCGCAGCTTTCACTGTCAATGGACATCACTACACCAAAGGGTATTATCTTGCAGATGGTATTTATCCGGATTGGTGTACACTAGTCAAAGGCTTTCACTCCCCTACTGATGACAAACGAGTCAAGTTTAAGAGATTTCAAGAAAGTGCTCGAAAAGATGTGGAACGGGCTTTTGGTGTACTGCAAGGAAGGTTTGCAATTTTAAAAATTGCGGCGAGATCTAGGAGTGTCAACAAGATGCGAAGACAGTTGTATACTTGTGTCATACTACACAACATGATCCAAGAGGATAACGGCTTCGCAATATCACCCATCGAGCAAGAAATGATTGACGACCCTGCTAACCGACCTTGTCGTGATTTTAGGACTCGTGTTCAAGATCGAGAATCTAGGATAAAGGAAATACGGGATAAACGTGTGCACGACCAGCTGCGCAACGATCTCACCGAGCACATTTGGACACTACCACCAAACTTTCGCAGCTTAAATCCATCGATGGCTTAGTTATTTTATTATCTACGTAGTATTATTGTATTGTACTTCATTTTATTTTAATTATTGTATTGTATCGTATTTTATTTAAAATTATTGTATTGTATTTTATTTTTATAAAGTATTGTATTTTATTTTATTTGAAGTATTGTATTGTATTGTATTTTATTTTAATTTATTGTATTGTATGTTAATTAAATTGTATTTGATTTGTGAAATAAATGAAAATTATAATTTAGTTAGTGGGTGGGTGGGTCCCAGAAAAGGGGGAAAAATGAGTGTTCTGGTGTTATGATTAGGAGAGTGAAAGGGGGCATTCTGCTGATATGCTGATGTGACACTGATGTGGCACCTGAAAAGGGAGCGTTCTGGTGTTACGAGTATGAATGGTCTAAATGTGATGATTCGTACATCACCAGTTCACCACTAAACATGCTTTAAGTTGTTGTACTGTACAACAATCTAAAGCATGTTTAGTGATGTACGAAGAAAAATCGATGGTATACAAATCAATACCCTTCTTATTACTTCCTAGTACTAGTCAAATACTCACTCTTTCCATGTATAGTGTTTTCGTACAAAACAGTTCATGAATGGATTAATTGACAAAGATGTTACTTTATTTTGTAATTATTAAATTATTAATTTATCAATTGAATTACTAAATTAAGTTTTTTTTAAAAAATTAGGTTTTTTTACGTTGTAAAATTTATTTACAAAGTAACTTAATTAAATAGGTAAATTAAGTAAAGTGATTTTGATGTTAATATTTTTTAGTTACATGACCAATATTAATTTTAACTGATAGTCTAGTAACTTAATTTAGGGTGTGAAAAAGAAATTACATCTTTGTCTATTAACCCGTTGACCAATATTAATTTTCTTGACAAATCCATTTTATACAATTATTTTTCTGATTAATTTAGGGTTAGTTTAGGGTGTGGAGAAGAAATTACATCTTTATTGTGCGCACTAATAAATTAAATTGAAGTCTTGTTAATATGCATCAAATCCGAACGTTGATCATATAATTTAATAGCTGAGTAGTTTACTCATTTCTTCAAAATACAACTGTCTCTCATAATATTACATACCGACAGTGTAAAATATACTTTCAATTTATACTTCTTGATAACATATTAACATTACATTTATGGTATATCTTCACCTAAAAATAAATACTCCGTAAATATATAATAAAAATACAAAATATGATTTATATTTATATTATAGATATTAATAAGTAATAATTATTATAAGATTTTAAATAAACATAGATTTATGAATATATTTATGTACTATAATGGTTAATACAGACCTAGTGACTAATAGTCTAATATCACATACGCAACGAAATGCCCAAATTAATTATGATTTCATACTTTGATTGTTATTATTTAATATTTAATAATTTGTGTCTATTTTATGGTAAGCTTATGAAGAAATTTATCCAAACCAAAATGGACTGGGCCACCTAACATCATCCACTATTTGTATTGGAATGTAGTAAATATATACAAGTGTACAACTAAATTCAAGGGTAATAATGTCAATTCACAAAACTTTAATGCAAGACTCATGTCTTATTCCAAATGTACATCACAAGCAACAAATTTTATTTTGCTCTATAAATAGATATGAAGATAGATGGATCACCAACCAAGTTTAATTTCATCAAATTAACTTGGTTAACTCATCTTCTTTTTTTTTTTTCCATCATAAGAATGGCCACTTCAACAACCCTTTACCTCATTTTAACTCTTTCATTAGCTTATAATGTTTATGTTAATGGATGTTATACATCGATAATAAGCTTTGGCGACTCGCTCGCTGACACTGGAAACTTGAAACATCAATCCCTTAAAGCCGATGGAACCGCACCCCACTTCTTGTTTCCGCCTTATGGTGAAACTTTTTTCCATAAACCCACCGGACGTTTCTCTAATGGGCGTCTGATTGTTGATTTCATTGGTAATGCGTTTAAACATACACTTTTTACATGGTTATTATTATGTATTTATTTTAGTGTGAGATTGAATTGGTTTTTATTTGTTTGTTTTCAAAGCTGAGAGCCTTGGGCTGCCATTGATACCGCCATATCTTGGCAGCAACGTAACGGGGTTGAGACAAGGAGTGAATTACGCGGTGGCCGGTGGGACGGCATTGGAACCGTCATTTCTAGAAGAATGGGGAGTGTATAACAGTAGGGAGAATGCGTCTTTGGGAACTCAACTGGGGTGGTTCAAACGATCGTTGCCTACTATTTGCTCCACTGCTTCAGGTAACAACGTCAAACCTGCATGCACCTAAACTGACGTATATTTATATGTATTTTTACTATATGAATAGATACATACAAACTGGTCGTAAACGTCTACTAACGGTACCAATTAAAATAGTTGGACAAACTTTTTATTGAAGTAAATGAATTTTAATCGTATTGGATCGATGAATATGTTAATGGTAGGGGCCGGTAGCCCGGGAAAGATATTATTATTATTTGAAATATGTAAGTGTTCTGTTTTCTTCGTTTTATGAAAATAGAAAATGATATAATAATTGCACTGCAGATAAGGTATAGATCGAGTATAGTTGTGTTGACTGTTGTTACTTATTATTTTAGAATAATAAAGTTTAGTATAAAGATTATAAAAGCATCCGGCACATCCTTTATTACCTTAAATCTAAGAATGAGAAATTAATTATATATTCTTCAAAATATTAATGACATACTTATTTCGACTCATATAAAAACGTCTACATTTATTTAAAAATAATATTAAGAAAAGTGACGATCATCACCATTAATAAAATCTCATCTTTAACTTTTGAAAAACTTTTGATTTGTTAAGAAGCTTAAACTTGACTCTCAGTTTGAAACAAATAAATGTTGACGCCTTTTAATTTGGGACAAATGGAGTATATAATAAGAGGTGATGTTAATATTTGTCTCAAGGAAAATGAATGATATAATAAGAGTTGATATTAATATTTGTCTCAGAGAGATCTAATAGACATATAAATATGAAGGTTATTTTAGTAATTAAATGTTGTTGTTTATAAGAAAAAATACACCCTAATATATAATGATTAATGATATTATATATATAATGATTAATGATATTATATATTATACTAGTATAAATTAAAAAAGAACAATCTATTATACATAAAAGTAAATACACTAATGAAAAAGACAATGTCAAAAGTGAAAGTGAAAGCAAAAGAGATACAAAACTCTTTAAAGTTAAGCAAGTGAAAACTGATTAAGAATCTTAATCATGCACCACTTATTAAGTCTCCAAATATCTTGGTGTTGTACTTGAAAACTCTATTTTTTTTCCCATTGACATGTACTGACATTTGTACCGAATTAATTGTCTAGGTTATATTTTTGAAATGCCTTTAAATTATTGTTCATTTTCAATCTCAACCCATCAGAGGGGTTTCAATTTCGGTGTGGTGGAGAAATATGTTATCAATGTAATTATTGCATATTTTTTCTAGACGGTGTGCACATATTAATTAGGACGGGGGTATTATGATTTGAGAGACGATGTATCTAGAATGTAGATTTATCCTAATACTTAATTTTGATTAGCAAACTGTTCAGTTTGATTAAGAAGCTGGAACAATTAATCGTAAGCAACTTATTTTTAAGTAGGCAATTATGATATACATACATAAAGATATAAGCGTAGCACCGTCCAGGGCTTTAGAATAATCTACATAGTGTTGTCTTAAGATTCTAAGGGAATTTAAAAGCATAAAACATCACTTATTCTTTAACACGCTAACTTTCATTTCTAGAAAAGGTGACGTGTGGAAAATTCGATGGAAAATATTTGTATAATTAGGTCGTATGGTAGATTAACAAGGCCCCATGTCTAGATAACATGAACTTGCAATCAAAAATATATATCATTATTGTACTTATATTAAATTGTATCATTAATTATTTATATGTACCAATGATATATTGGCAAGATCACTTATACTCGTTCCATGGTAGTGCTCGTCGTGATCTCACACAGAGTTCTATCATTATGCGTAGACGGTTAGCTAGGCGTGTATTGATGATGCTAACAGAGAACACGTTTTGTGGTTTTTTTATCGCTCTTTAAATTTAAACAAGTTAAATAAAGACTAATGACGGGTTCAAAATTAAGTGTCATGACTTGAATGCTTATAGGTGACACGTTCATGTGTTAATGTAAATGTGAGTCGTGTACAACGTAGTCTCATAGCTAAAGGTGCTTTGATATAAAAAAATCATTAAAATTTCAGTACTTTAAATTGTATATGTATGAGGTTTACTTTCGTGTAGATTTACATTATAAGCAATTTAGAATCTACTCGTGCAACAACTTTTACTTGGATCATAGAAACCGTGTATAGTATTATAATTTATCAGCACTAATGTAAGAACAAGATGCTTTTTATCAATACGAAGATATGATCCTCCGTTTGTCTTTATATAACTTTAGAAATTATAATAATTTAATCTCCATTATATCCTATTAACTTTTAGATTTTGTTGTTATTCACCATAAGACACTACTAGAACTTCAAAGTTGCTTTACGTGTACATTTTAATATCATATAAATAAATAAACAAGTACATCTAATCAAAAATACGAGCCTTTTCGAATAACCTGAACAGATTAAACTAGCTTACTCCGTTTGTAAATAAGTGCAATATCTTACAAGATTGTATTATTTTTGTCATGTTAATTTAATCACTACTTTAGATAATTAATCATTGTGCAAATGCAATCATGATAATTGCAGATTGTAAGCGAGTGATCAGGCGTTCTTTGATTCTCATGGGAGAGATAGGAGGAAATGACTACAATCATGCATTACAATACGGAAAATCTATTAAAGAGGTTGAAACATATGTTCCCTTTGTCGTCAAGACTATCATCTCCGCAGTGAATGTAAGTATCCAATCAAAATACACTTTATTATTGTCGCACTCCTTTACAACTGTATAGTTGTAAATACAGTTGTTAACTCATGCTTATGTTTGATAACACAGGAACTTATTGAGCTAGGTGCTGAAACGATTATTGTCCCAGGGAACCTACCTATTGGATGTTCTGCTGCTTACTTGACAATCTTCTATGGCTCTGCTGAGGTCGAATATGATAATGCAACTGGATGCATTACTCAATTAAACAAATTTGCAGAGTACCACAACGGACTTCTCAGAACAGAATTAAACCATATTCGAGAGGTTCATCCTGAAGTCAACATTATTTATGCTGACTACTACAATGCTGCAATGCAAATTTTCCTATCTCCATATGAATATGGTACACAACATTCCACCTTTTAGACATGCATATGTTTGGGACGAGATACTTACATACTTAAAATTTAATTTATATGTTGAAAATTTTTAGGATTTACAAATGGAGCACTAACGGCATGTTGTGGAGGTGGAGGACCATATAACTATAACCCATCTGTAGCATGTGCAGACCCATTATCGACTTCATGTGATCAACCAGATACATATTTCAATTGGGATGGTTTGCACTTAACGGAGGCAGCGTATAGAATAATCTTCAAGAGCTTATTTGAAGGGTCCTACACTACGCCCCGGTTCAATTCCGTGTGCCCTACATCAAGGCTACAACCGGTTGGAGTACATTTGTCTAGCTCTATCTAAGGAATTTGAAAGTTTATTATTAATTCTTATTGAAGCCTTTTATTCAAGTAATTAAACTTGCATAAAGGGATATTTTGTTTAAAGTATAGACTTCATATAGTAAGTCATGTAATTAAATCAGTGTAGTTTGATATGTATTTTGTAATCGTAACATAGTATTATTTTTTATACATACAAGTATCTTCAAAAAAGTTACATATTGTCGCACCCCCAAATTCATGATGCGGAAGCGATTCGGGTTGGGGCATGACTAATCGGATAATCAACAACACAAAGATACATTATGAATGACTCTATATGCGTCATTTACAAAATACATTGATTTGATAATTGTTTACAACATTTGAAGCTATTACCGTAGCTCGTGTTCTGAAAATGATAGATTTCAATACATAATTACTTTTACAAAATATAATAATGCAAGAAAATCTATGATGTTTGCATGATGACTCGAACTAAAAGTATCCTGATGGGCAGTCCAACCTACTGGTGAGTACCTGAGAATACATGCTAAAAAATAATCAGCTAAAATCTGGTGAGCTCACAGGTGTATCTGATAAAATAATGTATGAACCACAAGATTTAAATATGAGATTGCAATCAAGCAAATAAAATGAAGGTATACTACTGCCATGAGTCCATAGTTTGAGCTGAGGGGTCAGGATCTACACTCAAGGCCCGAGCGAGGTGCCTCCGAGCGAGTGTCTAATCTATACTCGTGTAAACAAATGATAATGTGTCCGTTTGAAATCACAGTCATGGTAGCGCGACTACCCCGGACAGGGATTGTCAATCCCATATGGTACCATACACTAACATTCATGCTAAATCCATATAAACAAACTATGTGTGGAGGACTTTCATGATTAGTCAATTATCTCATGCAGTGAATATATCGAGTTTTGTACTTGCGTTCATATGTAAAACTGAAAATTGAGCATGTATTCCCACCCCGGGAGTAAAAGCAGTAAAATGCGGGGCTATGAGACTCACCTGAGCCTGATGCGTTTATACCAATAAACGTGCGTTGCTACACCAAGCAGTATGTTCGAAGACTGTAACCTGAGGGCGTCCACGACGCGCGATGGTTAATACGTGAGTAGGTATCTCAAAAGATCACCTATGCTAGTTCATCACACAACTAGTTCATCACACAAGTTCGAAAATCAGTTTTTGATAGTTCTCCATGTTTCGCAATAACATGGAGAAATGGTCAGCTAAAATCTGGTGAGCTCACAGGTGTATCTGATAAAATAATGTATGAACCACAAGATTTAAATATGAGTTTGCAATCAAGAAAATAAAATGAAGGTATACTATTGCCATGAGTCCATAGTTTGAGCTGAGGGGTCAGGATCTACACTCAAGGACCTGAGCGAGGTGCCTCCGAGCGAGTGTCTAATCTATACTCGTGTGAACAAATGATAATGTGTCCGTTTGAAATTACAGTCATGGTAGCGCGACTACCCGGACAGGGATTGTCAATCCCATATGGTACCATACATTAACATTCATGCTAAATCCATATAAATAAACTATGTGTGGAGGACTTTCATGATTAGTCAATTATCTCATGCAGTGAATATATCGAGTTTTGTACTTGCGTTCATATGTAAAACTGAAAATTGAGCATGTATTCCCACCCGGGAGTAAAAGCAGTAAAATGCGGGGCTATGAGATTCACCTGAGCCTGATGCGTTTATACCAATAAACGTGCGTTGCTACACCAAGCAGTATGTTCGAAGACTGTAACCTGAGGGCGTCCACGACGCACGATGGTTAATACGTGAGTAGGTATCTCAAAAGATCACCTATGCTAGTTCATCACACAAATAGTTCATCACACAAGATCGGAAAGCAGTTTTTGATATCTCAAAAGATCACGTTGCGCGAATAGATTAGAATGTCATCAATGAATACTATGACAAACTTTTCGAGATATGATTTACACACTCGGTTCATGAGGTCCATGAATACAGCCGGTGCGTTTGTCAAACCGAAGGGCATGACTTGAAACTCATAGTGCCCGTAACGAGTTCGGAAAGCAGTTTTTGGAATGTCAACATCGCGAACTCACCGGTCCAGAAATCATTCATGAAGTGGGAGACAGCCAACTCACCGGTCCACAAATCATTCATGAAACCACCGAGAAAATCGTTGGTATCCAACAACGGCTGAAAGCCGCACGTGATCGTCAGAAAAGTTATGCTGACGTGAGACGCAAACAACTCGAGTTCCAGGTTGGAGACCGGGTATTGCTTAAATTATCGCCTTGGAAAGGCATCATCCGTTTTGGTAAATGCGGGAAACTAAACCCCAGATACATAGGACCTTTTGAAATCCTGGAAAGGATCGGTCCAGTCGTCTATCGATTGAAACTACCTGACGAGCTCAGTAGTGTGCATCCTACCTTCCACATTTCTAACTTAAAGAAATGCCTATCCGACGAAACACTCATTATTCCCCTCGAGGAAATCCAACTCGATGATAAACTTCATTTCGTTGAAACACCAGTGGAGATCATGGATCGCGAAATCAAACAGCTTAAACAAAGCCGTATTCCTATCGTCAAAGTCCCGTGGAATTCGCGGCGTGGTCCGGAATTCACCCGGGAACGAGAGGATCAGATGCGACTCAAATATCCACAACTTTTCTACGACTCCACTTACACGACTACTCAGACTTAAATTTCGGGACGAAATTCTCCTAACAAGGGGAGAATGTAACAACCGCCAAATTAGGGCTAGTCATTAGGTCCTAATCATTTTTGTAATACATGTAATTAGTAATGCGTTAGGCTATATTGTGTATCAAATAATATATATTTTTGAATATATACAATTACGCGATTTGGTTAAATCGAGCACGTTTCAAATCGAAGGTAATTCGATTCAATTAATACGGACGTTGATTAACAATTTTATTTAATAATATAACATTATTTAATGAAACTATTATATCCAAAATATTATTTTGATAATATTTCAACTCAAATTTGTACCGTACAAATAATGACTACGCGATTAAAATGTTGAACGCATAAAACAAAACAAAAAAAGTTAAAGTTACAACTTATAACTCAATTATTAAGTATTTGATTAAATACTTCAATTAAAATATCGAATAAATATTCGTATTTCAACACCTTTAATTAAATGTACGAAAAATTATTCAAACGACCGGGAAAATGAACACCGCACGAAGCACAAACATGGAAGAAACAAAAACTTGGTGAAGCCCACACTGTGGACCCCACCAAGCCGTCCCAAAGGAGAAAGAAAAGGGGGAAAACTCCACCTCCTTTTCTCATTTTCATCATCATCACCCTCTCACTTCTCTCTCTTTCTTCCATTTTCTTTCAAAATCACCACCACCCTACAACCACCTAAATCCACCAAAAACCACCACTAAACGACCTTAAATCTCGGAGTGTATTTGGAGAAAAAGAACCACCACGTCACAATCTACGTTTCCATCCTTTCGAAATTCTCCGGCGCAAAGTGTGTAAGTTCCCGAAACAAGTCCCGAAACACTCCGATTTTCACTTGTTTGTTGTTTGTAATAACTTGAAATGTCCATCTAAGGGTTGGGTAAAAGAATCGGACCATACGGAAACCGTAAAACTCGTTTTTGGCTCAAAATCCGTCGAACAGACATAAGTGTCACATAGGCCAGACCAGTATAGCGTCACTTCGTGCGTCACTTAAGTGCTGCATTAAGTGATGCATAAAACCCTAAATTTGCGTCACTTGCCTAAGTGCCGCATAAAACCCCTTTTTCCCGACACTTACATCCGTCACTTGTCCAGTGACGCCTAACACTACTTACCGACACTTCTAGCGTCACTTGCCTAAGTGATGCCTATAACCTAAATCTGAATTGTACCGTTACTTGCCTAGTGACGCTTAACACCTTTACCCGACACTCACACCCGACACTTGTTTAAGTGTCGCATCTCATGTGTCACTTCCTCAAGTGACGCTAGTACCTCAGAATTTCTCATTTTATGCGACACTTCCTGAGTGTCGCATAGACCCTAAGTGTTGCATGAAACAGATCCCATATTTTTACTAAGTGTCGAGACCAAAAAATTATCACTCGATTTCACCCAAATTCAAATTTTAGATATGTCTTTCATTAAATAAATATAGTGGAAATAAAAATTTTGGCTCGACCCCAGCCAGGGGCTTTGCCCTTTGGACCCCGCCAGGGGTTGCCACCCCTGGAACCCTGCTAGCCAGGGGCGCTGCCTCCGGACCCCCGTCACCTAGAATTTGTAAATACTTTTAAGTATAACACTCCAAAAATCATAACAATATTAATGAGATTATTATTACAACCAGTCACCAACGGGCCGTACACGGTTTCAAAACTCAGACTTATTAATCAAATCAAATCATTGGACATTACTAGTTGGATGAACAACTAGCATAGGTTATCTTTGAAGATACCTATTTATTTTATTTAAATTTGCGCGTCATAAACGGCTGACATGTTACAGTCTTCGGACACCCCATTTTACTTCACCACATTTGCTTCATTGCAACTCTTCAGGCTCAGGTGAGTCTCATAGCCCCGAATTTTTACCATTTTTACTCCCGAGGTGGGAATACATGCTCTAACTATTTTACGCGTGAACACGAGTACGAAACTCGCTATATTCTGCATGAGCTGTTTTCTAATCACTTTTAAGTCCTCTACGATCATAGTTCTGGTAATACTTTATGTAGCGCGAATGTTAGTGTATGGTACCATATAGGACTGACCATCCTCGTCCGGGCTAGCAAGCACTGACTAGTTAAACGGACGCATTAACTTTTGTTCATACGAGTGTGGTTTAGACACTCGCCCGGAGGCACCCACGATTAGGCACTTTATTTTGATCCTGACACCCACGTTAAGCGCAGACTATGACCTCATGGCAGACATATACATCATTTGATTCATTTCAAATGGTTACCATTAAATCTTGCGGTTCACACTTACATGTTTATTATGCAAACCTGTGAGCTCACCAGCGTTAGCTGACCTTTTTAGCATGTGTTCTCAGGTACCCAACAACAGTAGGACCTGTTCACTCAGGATGCCCATAGCTCGAGTCAGAATACACATCGGGAGATTATTTTGCATTACTACATTTTGTAACTAAGTTATGCCGATTAATCACTAAACATTGTAACTATTGGGCTTTTGTAAACATTTATACATTGTAGAACTTTATATTATCAATGTATCTGTAAAACGACGCATATAGAGTCGTTCATTATATGCCTTGTGTGTTTTGATTATTGATTAGTAGCACCCCAAAGCTTGCTTCCTCTAAACAGTAAATTTGAGGGTGTTACAGCAGCCTACCAGCCGCCGCTGGCCACCAGGGCGCCGCCATCGACCACCTGGCTGGCGCCGCCGGCTGCCTGCCCCCAGTCCCCCGTCCGCTTTTTCGTCCTCGCTCGTACTCGCAGGGTACACGTGCTAGGCCTTTTCCGCGACTTCGGGATACACGTGCTGGACCTTTACGCGCTTTAGGGTACATGTGTTAGAAACTTTTCCACCTTTTTCTAACGTGTGCACCAAGTTGCTAATATGCACTGGATTTCCCCTATAAATAGGAAGCCCATGGTTCATTTGAAGATATACCTTTGATACACACACCCCATACACTTTCTACCTTCTATATCTTTCTTATTCTTGAAAAATTAGTATTTCTTCCTTTAGATAGTTTAATTAATTAGAATAGCTAATTAACTAACTAAGGAAGATTTGTACGGAGGTGCTCCGGGATGCATTGTAGCTACGATTTATTTGTATACCTTGCCAGGTTTTAATCTATCTTCCATATTTTAATATGTTTGTTCTTTATTTTTTAAATTTAAATATGCATGCTAGAATTGCCATGGTTAACTAGATAACTCAATTGTCTGCTATGATAGTCGTTTAGAGAGTTTTACAAATGTAATTGTGTTGTATGTTATGAGATTGCGGATGATTTATATTATAAATAGATGTAGGAATTAATCTTTATCGTTTATCTGCCCAACTCATGTTGTGACTAAAACTTTATCCAAAAATGAACGTAGCTAACTCATAGGGTATAGGTCACTTAGTTATACTATACTAGATTGAATCGTTGAGCTCGACATGGCCGGTGTTCTCTAGACCAAAATAGGATCCAAGAGACACGGAAATAGTAGATTAAGATTAAATTCAAATAGACGATATTTTTTAGACAACTTTCAAAATATCCTCGACTTAAATAATACCTTTGTATGCTTATATCAAACTGTTGCTTTGATTGTCTTATTGCATGTTCTTGTTTGATTGTTGCCTTAGAATCATCATAATAGTGAAATATAATTGGCATTAGATATCGTGACGTAATATGACGGCCCCTATTCGACGGTTCTCTGATATAGTACTGGAAACGCCTACGGCGAAGTACAAATGTATGGAAGTCGAGAACGACCGAAGGTAGTTATATTATGAATCGAATAACAAACGTGTTACTTAAGTTTCCATTCGTATTACAAACCATCCTTGTATTCTTGCATACCTGAGTAATGTGGATAATTCGTATGAATAAGTGATGACATATTATCCGGCCGTCTAGACCAGTTAGTCCAACCTATTCAGGTGAGGGTAAATCTCGTTCATAAGATTGTTTATTCAACAAACTATGCCATGATTCGGACATCTCTGACGACCGAGATTGGGGAATAGGATTCGAGATTAACTGTCGAATAATATGGGTATACATTGGAAAGAACTTTCGGTGTATGCTTTAGTATATGTTGATACCCCCGTGATATTCTATTTTCCTGATTGTGGACACCTCCGTGTTAACCCGATGGAAGGATCGCAGTAATAGCTCATATTAACTTACGAACTTATCCCCATTAGAACTCTCCATATTCAACAACTCATAAACCGCTTCATAGTAGACAATCACTTTAATTGCTGAACGCCCGAAGTAACCTCCACCTTTCAGTTTATTTTAATTTAATTTAGAATAGAAAATCCAAAACCAAAACCAACTCATTTCTCCCTAGCTAAATACATAAAAGTTTCTAAATTCCTGATATCGAGTAAAAAGTCATTTTTTTACTACCGATATCTCTCTCATTCTAGAATGATTCTTGGCATTTTAAACTCAAAAACAATACAAATCAATGATATTAAGCCAAGATGGTCAAAATCAAGTAGTACGGTAAAAATCAAGCAAAATGGATGAAAAACGAAGATTCCACACACGTTTGAAGATTCAAGGCTTAAAAACGAGATTTCAAGACAAAAGTGCCCATCATCAACATCCATATCATCCAAGATGTTCGTTTTCAAATTACGAATCCAACAGAAGAAGAATCAACAAAAACGGATAAAGAATGAAGATTTTACGCCCGCCGGAAGATCCAAATGATTTGTACGCAATATCTGGAGATAGGAGACATATTTTTGGGATATCTTTACATCAAAGTCTTCGTTTTTGAATTACGAATCCAACGCAAAAAGAATCAACGCAAACGGACGCATAACGAAGAAGATACACACGGATTAAGCAACGCAGCAAAAGACGACAGACCGGGGCGGGTGGTAGCCAGCCGCCGCCGGCCAGCCACCAGCCGCCGTCGGCCTGGTGGCAGGAGGCGCCGCCTCCCCTTCCCCCGTCTCTTTTGCACTTTTCCGTCCTTGCGTGTACCCGGTGCACCACCTTTCGCTACTTTTACGTACCCGGTGCATCACCTTTCGCTACTTTTTCGTACCCGGTGCACCACCTTTCACTCATTTTCTAATGTGAGCCTAGGGATGCTAATGTGAGCCATATTTTTCCTATAAATAGGAGCCCTTAGACCTCATTTGAAGCAATCTTTAATATCATCTTTTAGCATCATCACACATTTACTTAAATACCTTTATTTTTTTGTAATTTTTAATTCTTCCTAGTTAATTAGGCTAACTAATTAACTAAGCAAGGAAGATTTGTACGGAGGTGCTCCGGGACGCATATATTAGCTACGAGTTATGGTACTTCTCTCCAGGTGTTAATCTATCTTCCATATTTAATATTTTTGTTCTTCCTTTAATAAATTTAAATATGCATGCTAGAATTACCATGATTAACTAAATAACTCAATTGTCTACTATGATAGTCGTTTAGGAAATGTTTAAATATGTGATTGTATTGTATGTTATGAGATTGCGAATGCTTTATATTATAAATAGATGTAGGAATTGAATCTTTATCGTTTATCTGCCCAACTCATGTTATGACTAAAACCTTATCCAAAAATGAACGTAACTAACTCATAGGGTATAGGTCACTTAGTTATACTATGTTAGATTGAATCATTGAGCTCCACATGGCCGGTGTTCTCTGGACCACATTAGGATCTAAGAGACACGGAACATGAGAATAGAGGTAGATTAAGATTTAATTCAAACATACGATATTTTTGAGACAACTTTCGGAATATCCTCGACTTAGATAACACCTTTGTATGCTCAAATTGAACCATTACCTTGATTGTCTTATTGCATGTTCTTGTTTTATTGTTGCCTTAGGATTGTCATGATAATAAAATATATTTAGCCTTAATCGTCGTGAAATATTGTGACGGCCACTATTCGACTGTTCTTTGATATAGTACTGGAAACGCTTATGGCTGAGTACAAATGTATGGAAGTCGAGAACGACCAAAGGTAGTCATGTTATGAATCGATTAACAAACGTGTACTTAGGTTTCTATTCTTAGTATAAATCATCCCTGTTTTCTTGCATACTTGAGTAATGTTGATAATTTGTATGAATAAGTGATGACATGCTATCCAACCGTCTAGACCGGTTATTCCAACCTGTTCCGGCGAGGGTAAAACCCGTTTACAAGATTGTTTATTCAACAAACTGTGCCATGATTCGGACGTCTCTAATTACCGAGATTGGGGAATAGGAATTGAGATTAACTGTTGGATAATATGGACATGCATTTGAGAGAACTTTCGGTGCATGTTTTAATATATTCTACAACCCATGTGACATTCTATTTGCCTGATTGTGGACACATTCGCGTTAGCCCAATAGAAGGACTGTAGAATAGGACACATTAACCTACAAATTTATCCTCGTTAGAACTCTTCTTATTTAACTTCACCTAAACCACTTCATAGTAGACAATCGCTTTAAATTGCTGAACGCCCGAAGTAACTCAACCCTTTTAGTTTATCTTAAATTTAATTTTAATTTAGAAAAACCTAAACCCAAAACTATCTTTCTGAGCCTCAGCTAAGTTCATAAAAGTTTCTAAACTCTCCTAGTTTCAATTCTTCGCGCTTTGAAGAATGACTCTAGGTCATACTTATCCTTTGCTAGCCCTTAGATTAGCAATAGTAGTAACCCTAGGCCCCAGACTTATAAATTAAAAACCTACTGTTGTGCTACATCTCCATTAGAAATTCCTACGACCGGTGTGCAGTGCAACAATTCCCTAGCTTCAATTTGCCACGCTTTGAAGAACGATCCTAGGTCATACTTGTCCTTTGCTAGCCCTTTGATTAGCATAATAGTAACCCCAGGCCCCAGCCTTACAAATTTAAAACCCACCGTTGTCTCGCATCACTATTAGAAATTCCAACGACCGGTGTGCAGCACAACAAGTTTTTGACGCCGCTGCCGGGGAACGTCAACAACCGATTTTAGGAATTTAGCAACTTTAGTGTTTAGCGATCCTTTTGAAAGATCAACATCAATCAAAAGTTACCTTTTTACCTTTAGGATTAGTTTAGTTTTAGTTAAGCACCTTTGACCAGTCATGTCAACACCCTATTTTGACTCAACTATCCCCACAACAAATGAATCTTTAACCCAACTTTTGGTCATTTCCTCAACTACAAACAACCGACCTTCCTCAAAACAATCTTTGTCAGATAATATGTTCGAAAAAAATGCTATAAAGGATTTCAAGATAACATTGACGCCATGATAAAAATTTCGAAAAAATTAAGGGTTATTACACACGGAGGGGATTAAAGTATCCCAAAATGTTCACTTGGGGTACTAAAGTTTATGATTTGACAAAAATATGAGTTCACTATACGTATTGTGTTTAATCTCTAACATAGAATCTATTATGAAAAACTTAAGTTTTATTGAGGAAAGTACGTCGGCAATCACTAATGACACCACCCATCCACCAAGTAATGATGTGTTAATCGTGACTAGAGGATGAAAAGTAACCAAAATTGATCCACCACCACCAAATAACACCCCCGAAAACACTTCTTTGCCCACACTTACACCTAGTGAAAATGTGTCAATTGACATCCTTGTCACAACATCTGACCCATCCAAAATGTTGATGCATATCAGTTTGTCTGTCAGTTGGTCTATCGAGTTGTAAAGTGTCGATTAGTCGTTTAATAGAAATATAGATTTTGTACCTAGCGACACTTAAGTTTTGGTTTAGGCGACACTTGCCTAAGTGACGCATAGCGACACTTAGGTAAGTGACGCATGAAGGCGGCCACATGCGACACTTGCCAAGTGACGCATGTTTGCCGACTTGTGTTAGTATATAAACAAACCTACGGGTTTCTGGCTAGGGTTGACGAAATCCTAGAACCATTTGTCAAAATTGCAAAATTGTAAACATTCAGGTGGGTTACGTTTATCAATACAACATCATATTTGATTTGTTTACTTGTTTTCGGTTTGTGATTAATAGTTATTCGTGTGATTGTTTGATTCCGCCTTACAATCACTGTTATCAATCATATAGATCCACGACAAGGGGCACTTACAAGTGGTATCAGAGCCACAATCTTTGGTTTAGGTGGTATCGGATCGTAATTTGTTCGTTTTTCGATCGATTCGTGAAGTTTTTGGAGTTTGATCTTGTTGTTCGGGTGTAATTGGTTGAAGATTTGTGTTTTTGGATGAGTTTTTGGTGCAGGTTCGTCGTTTGTTCTTCACAATTCGTTAGGGTTTCAAGAAAATTCGATTTTTAGGGTTTTTGGGACTTCACAGCCGTTTTTGCGTCACTTCGAGCGTCACTCAAGTGCGTCACTTCGTAAGTTCCAATTAGGGTTTTGCCGACACTCAAGTGCGTGTTTTGCCGACACTTACTAGTGCGTCACTTCAGTGCGTCACTTGTGATTTCTAGCGATACTTCCTAGCGACACTTACCTAGTATCGCTCTAGATTCGTAAAAAAAAAAAAAATTGCGTTTTCAAAATTTTTCCATAGGCTTAAAAGTGTTCAATTTTAGCCTGGAAAAAGTTTCATTTTACCCGGTCATTTTTTGATGTTTTCGGACGAAATTTTAGCGGGAAAAACGCGAAAATTTTGGTAATTTTAAATTTTATTTTTTAAGCTTAAAAGAGCTTAATTTTAGTGTCGGAAAATTTTCGCAATACGCGGAAAGTTTAAAAATTTTCGAATTCATTTTTGGAGGGAAAATTCAGAAATGGCTTTCGGTACGAAAATGCCTCATTCTACATCTTTGTTCTATAGTGATTTTGCTAATTGGAAGATTAAGTTATGCAACTTCATTGAACACAACGATCCAAAGTTGTACAACTGGTTTAATGCAATTGATCGATATGAGCAACCAAGATTCGATGGGGTCCTTAAGTCAAGAGCACAAATGTCAGTCAACGAACGGGAAGAGTTTGACAATGACAATAGAGCATATGAGATGATTACCATGTGCTTTCCAGAAGTTGTGATAAATAAATTCAAACATCAAGCAACTTCTACAGATTTATGGGACGCTCTTATAGAGGCTTATGATCAAAAGAAAAGGTTGATAAACGAAGAAGAGGATCAACACACTGCAATGGTGGCTCAAATAAAAGACGTTGATTCTAATGCACCTAAGGTAAACATTGAACCTGAAGAACCTTTAAGTTGTATCTCATGCATTAAATTGACTGAATCTTTGCACGTTTTTCAGAAAGACAACTTAGACTTGAGGGAAAAAGTTGTCAAACTTACTGAATCAAACAATTTTCTTAAAGCTAATGAGAAACTATATGATAAGAAAATTGAGGCATATAAGTTAGACACACAGACTTACAAATCAAAAGTTTTTAGTCAACAAGACGCTATTAACAGTTATATTACTGAAATTGAGTTGTTGAATAAAGAACTTTCTGATTTAAAAATTGAGTATGATAACTATAAGAACAAAATTTTAGGCTCTTCTTCAGCAACAATTGTCTTTGATGAAATTGTTAATAAGCAAAGGACAGGCGGTAAAAAGAAGGCAGGACTTGGTTATACTCAAGTCCCACCACCTTCTCTTGCCGAATACTGTCCTATGCCTGTTAAGGAAGGCACTGAAGAGATTCCAGTCGATTATGCATTGCTTTATGGTATTAAATCAAAAGAAGCTAAGGAAAACAAACAGGCAAATGAGAAAACCAAGAGGCCAGAATATCCCTTGCCTAAGTTTGTTAAGCTAGTAAGTTCACCTTCCGTTAGTGTTGAAGAGGTAGAAGATATACCTGAAGTGTCTACCATTAAGGTTGAGAAAATAACTATCAAACCCGACTGTTTTAAATGCAAAGGCAAAGCTAAAGTTGATAATGAATCTTTCAAAGTTAAAAAAATTAAAAGGGATTCTAAATATACTAACTCAACATCGGGAACATCTACTTCAACATGTACACCTAAGAGTGCATGTTCAACAAATGTTCCTGCTAATAGACCTTCTGTGTACTGTCCTCCACCGAAACGATTTGAGGGAACCCATTGAAATCGATCTTATGTTGAGAGACGTTTTTGTTTTCGTTGCGGTTAACAGGGCCATATTATTAGGGATTGTAAGTTATTATCCCTAGATAGGTTTGGTAGAGGGATGCCAAGAACTTCCTCTTTCAGGAATTCTTTTTCAAAACCTTTTTCAAGGCGTCGTTCGTATACGCCTGTATCTAGTTGTGCATCAAACTCTCCAAAACATATGGCTAGAGTAAACAAAGTTGTGCCTAGTAGACCTCAAGTTCAACAGCACAACATTGTTGAAAACAAATCATCTGAACCTAAACAGGTTTGGAAACCCAAATCCACAAACAACGCATCAATGAAATCTTTTGAGTTTTTAAAATATCATAAACTCATTGATGTGATGATTATGGATGATCATGGACAACCCAAGTCTATAAAGGCTTGGGTGTCCCATAAGTACTAATATTTGATTGTTTGTGGTGATGCAGTCAGTTTCTTGTAAATTAATATTTTTAGTGATTGCATGAATGTGGATATTGTTGGAAGAATGCTGTGATGATTTCTGAAGTTTCTGAAGTTTCGTGGTGGTAAAAGTGCTAAAAGGCATTTGATTTGACTTGATATGTGATTTTGATACTTTTCTTTTAAATTTTATTATTAATGCAACAACCATTCTTTGTACTTTTTAGTATCAAAGAAATGCAATGTTGCGAAATATCTTAAATAAAAAATTACAAAAATACGTTTAATGTTTAAAGGGAGTACCTTTGAATTAAATTTTTGAAAAGAATTTGCTGTTCAGGGGGAGTAATTAAAAATTCTGATTAATTGGATCAGAAATGTGAACAGCAAGATTCTTATTCCTCGAAAAGATATTGGATTGTGTCTGTAAACAACATTGGAAATGATTGTACATCAGATGACGTGCACAAAATGGAAATTTTAAGGTTTATGTTTGATGTGTCAGTAGGTTTATCTGGCATGTTTAAAATAGATTTTATAAACATTAGCTTCATCATATGATGTACTGGTAGACATGATACACACCGGTTTCTGGGTTCTTAAGAAGTAATTCTAATATGTGTCTATGATCTTGTGGTAAACACCATATGATGTACGACTAAATGTTTTAATTCCTTAACATAGCATGACATATTTCTATACCAGAGGTTTATCTGAAATCATTTAGGGGTCTATACTGATTGTTTCCTCTGTTGTACGTAAGTACAGACCTGGTCTCAATTAGTATATGCTTAAAAGCTAAGCAAACACAAGTCAATGAACTTAAAAAAGTCTTAAATCATAAGATACCTAACAAGGTCACCAAAATGGTTTGACCAAGTATGGTTTTGCTTAAACCTGAATCAAGTTATGTCGCTTTGTTGTACGTTTGTACAGACCTGTCACCGCTGACTTGATTCTTAAAAATGATACTCTTATATTCTCTCTGGATTAGGAAGCTATGCTCATGTCTGGGTTACAGGGGTATGTCATAGGTGGGGACCATGGAGAAATATTCATGCTAACAATAAAAGGTTAACTCACAGACCCGGATGTAACATGTATAAGTGGACAAACAATACCAGTAATCGTCTTGAAATAATTTTTATATAAGGTGTTTTAAATATGCTAAGTAAATTTAAAGAGGACAAATATATTGATAATCGAGATAACACTTACTATTTCCTAATAATTGTATGTTGGCCTGATATGATCTCAAAGCAGACGTAAAACAATCCTATCCCCAAATTTGTTTTAATCTTTGTTCTTTACTTTTCCTTTATAAAGAAAATACAAAAAGATTTTATTTTTATATTATTTTCTTCAAACATCACATATCTTGTTAAAGTCAAATATTGAAGATGTAAAGGATGTCGGTTATTCTCCAAAGACTGTGAAGATAAATTCTATTGGAGAAGCTGCTGATGATTGAGAGATGGTCACATAGTTTGAAGATCTTATTGTATGGTAAATTTGTGTCAGTCACATGAATTTGGACATCAAGATTTCTTTGAAGACCATGCTATCTCAATGGGGGAGATTCTTATTGTTAAAGACATGAAAGAGTTTCCGATTGTTGAAGACATGAAAGAGTTTGTTGATGAAGACTAATTGAAGACTTATTTGACCAAGCTACTGACATGGGGGAGTTTGTTGGTGCATTTTGTGTGTCAGTCAGTTGGTCAAACATTTGTAATTGTCAAAGTCAATTAGTCTGCGTATGTATAGTGTTTAGTGTGTATATGTGAGCTTGTAAACGAATTGTGAAATAGAAAATATACACAAATTAGTGTTTATGCGACATTAAGCTAGTGTCGCATATAGCGACACTTGGCTAGTGTCGCTATAGGGTTTGGATAACCTATAAATAGGCATGTAGGGTTTCATTTGTAGGGTGATCAAACCCCAGAGAGTGAGAGAGAGCCATGGTTAGAGAGAGAGATAGAGCTTGTAATCTGTAATCATTATTCTTTAAGTGTGAATATATACAAAGATTATAGATATCGTGTTTGTTAATTGATTAAACGTTCAATACTTGATTGTTTGTATTCCACACATTCAATTGAGTATACGATCTGATTAGGTCCGTACAGGGAACCTACACAAGACTCCAGATAATGTACCTCACACGAGAATACCTTATCCTGGTAGACTAAAGAAGGAAAAGCAAGAAGCCCAATTCGGTAAATATCTGGAAATATTTAAAAGCCTACACTTAAACGTTAGATTATTAGATGCTTTAGTAGAAATGCCTTCGTGTGCCTTTAAAGAACTCCTTTCAAACAAAGAAAAACTTAGGCAAATAGTTAGTTTACCCTTGAATGTTGAATGTTCTTTAATTGTACAACATGGTCTCCCACCTAAATTAGGCGATACTGGACGCTTTACTGTACCCTGTTTTCTCCAAGGAATTCAAATTAATAACACCTTAGCAGACCTAGGTGCCAGTGTTAATCTTATGGCTTATTCCCTTTATAAGAAATTAGGACTAGATGACCTATTACCTACTCGTATGACCATCCAATTAGCTGACAGATCAATCCTCGTCCGCTCAATTTCAAGAATTTCAATTCACCGATGACGGAGAGATCATCCTCACCAGAAATGATGAAGTTTCCTCATCATCAGTCAATAAATACGAGCTAAAGATGAAATAATTCTCAAATAAAACCGAGTGGGTTGAAATAGCATCAATCTCCACATCGAAACCCGAGATAGACGATACGCCATTCCAAGTTGAATATGAGAAACTGAATATAGATGAGATAGCTAGAATGAAGCCGTCTGTTGAGAAACCACCAAACCTCGAATTAAAATAATTAACACCCCACCTTGAGTACGCTTACCTCAATGGAACATCACAACTCCCGGTGATAATATCAAAAGAGTTTAAACCAGAAGAGAAATCTCAACTCATCGATGTTCTGAAATTCCACAAGAAGGAAATCGCATGGAAAATTTCTGATATACAAGGAATCAGTCCTAACTATTGCACACACAAGATACTCATGGAAAAAGATTTCAAACCATCCATACAAATGCAGAGGAGGGTAAATCCTAAGATTCAGGACGTGGTTAAGCAAGAGGTTATCAAACTCTTGGATGCTGGATTGATTTACCCAATATCTAACTCACCTTGGGTTAGCCCTGTTCAAGTGGTCCCGAATAAGGGAGGAATGACGGTCATTACAAACGAAGAAAATGAACTTATACCAACACGGACAGTTACCGGTTGGAGGGTTTGCATTGATTACCGGAAGTTAAATGAAGCAACTCGTAAGGATCACTTCCAGCTTCCATTTATTGACCAAATGCTCGAAAGGCGATCAGGGAACGAATTCTATTGTTTCCTTGATGGTTTCTCTGGGTATTTCCAAATCTCGCTCGATCCGAAGGACAAGGAGAAGACAACGTTCACATGCCCATACGGAACATTTGCATACCGACGAATGCCGCTCGGATTATGCAACGCACCTGCAACATTTCAGAGATGCATGGTTGCAATTTTCCATGACATGATTTAACAATGCATGGAAGTCTTTATGGATGATTTTTCGGTCTTTGGAGACTCTTTCGCATTATGTCTATCCAACCTAGATAGAATGCTCACCAAGTGTGAAGAATCAAATCTCGTCTTGAATTGGGAAAAATGTCACTTTATGGTGAAGGAAGGAATAGTTTTAGGACATCGAATATCAAGGTCAGGAATCGAAGTAGACAAATCAAAAGTCGAAACCATTGTCAAACTACCACCACCAACCAACGTTAAGTCCATTCGAAGCTTTCTAGGACACGCTAGGTTCTACCGCCGTTTTATCAAGGATTTCTCCAAGATTTGTCGACCTATCACCCACCTGCTGGGAAAAGACATCAAGTTTATATTTGTTGAGAACTGCATGAAAGCTATTAATTACCTGAAAAAGGAGCTAACTAATGCACCAATCATGGTCGCTCCAGATTGGGGTCTACCATTTGATATCATGTGCCACGCTAGTGATTTCGCAGTTGGGGCAGTTCTAGGTCAAAGGAAGGACAATCACTTTCGACCAATCTACTACACTTGCAAAACACTCACAGACGCTCAAGAAAATTTCACAACCACTGAGAAGGAGTTGCTAGCCATATTGTTTGCCTTTGAAAAATTTAGATCCTACCTGATATTGTCCAAGACGATAGTATACACGGATCACTCAGCTCTAAAATACCTCTTCAAAAAGCAAGACGCAAAGCCCAGATTGTTACGATGGATTCTACTCCTACAAGAATTCGACATTGAAATGAAAGATAAGAAAGGAGCAGAGAATGTCGCCGCAAATCATTTAAGACTACTTGAAAACCCATCAATGGAACAACTTGCAGAAAGAGATATTAAAGATTGATTTCCAGAGGAGCAGTTAATGAGTTAGGAGAACAAATGCAAGGTTCACAATTCACAGACGATCCTTGGTGTGCAGACGTTGCCAATTTCATAGTTGGAGGGATCACAAGAAAGGGGATGATATCATCGCGAAGAAAAAAATTCTTCCGATACGTGAAACATTATTTTTGGGATGATCCATATTTATTCAAAGTCTGTCCCGACCAAATTGTGAGAAGATGTGTCGATGGGAAAGAAGCCGAACATATACTCCACCAAAGCCATCACGGACCTATCGGAGGACATCACGCAGCGAATTTAAAAGCAAAGAAAGTTTACGACTCAGGATTCTATTGCCCTACTATTTTCAGAGATGCACAAGACTTGGTGAAACGCTACGATATTTGCCAAAGGTTTGGAAATATCACAACGCGTAACGAAATACCGTTAACGAATATCCAAGCATGTGAAATATTTCACATATGGGGATTAGATATCATGGGACCATTTCCAAAATCATACGTAAAAGAATACATTCTAGTAGTTGTCGACTACGTATCCAGATGAGCCGAAGCTCAAGCCTTTCCAACCAATGACTCAAGGGTTGTAACAAAGTTCTTGAAACAACTATTCTGCCTGTTTGGAACCCCTCGGGCGATCATCAATGATCGAGGCACGCACTTTTGCAATACTCAGTTTATGAAACTATTGCAACAATACGGTGTTACCCACAAGACGTCTACGGCCTACCACCCACAGACAAATGGGCAAGCAGAAATTACAAATCGGGCACTAAAAAGGATCTTGGAATGAACAGTTGGTCAGCAAAAGGAGAGATGGGTAGATAAGCTAGACGATGCTTTATGGGCATTCCGAAAAGCTTATAAAACGCCATTAGGAACAACCCCCTATAGGCTCAATTATGGAAAAGCATGTCATCTCCCGATTGAACTCGAATACAAAGTTTACTGGGCGCTGAAAAACTGCAACTTAGATCCGACGATAATGGGAACGCACCGGAAAATGCAACTGAACGAGCTAGGAGAGCTAAGAGACAAAGCTTATGAAAGCTCCTACAAATTCAAAGAAATAACCAAGTTGCTCCACGATTCAAAGCTTCGCCCTAAACGCTTCAATCCATGTGATAAATATCTTCTCTTTAACTCACGATTTAAAAAGTTTTCTGGTAAATTTAAAACACGGTGGAGCGGTCCATTCACAATCTCTAAAGTATTTCCTTATGGTGCCATCGAATTCGAGGCCCCAGATGGGAATTTCAAAGTAAACGGTCACCGTTTAAAACACTATGTAGAAGACTTTCCCACAACCGACGAAGTCTATAACTACGAAACACCCTAATTTCAAGCTTAAATAAAAAACTTTCAAGTAAAATAAATGATATCTAAGAGTTTTCGGGATTTGTCGGGAATCTTACAAGTTAACGTCGGGAGAAACCGAAAAGGTAGTAATGTAGATCGTGATGCGGTGAACGTTTTTCTCCAAATGAGCTAGGTGGAATAATGATGTTTGATGGTGTTATTTAGGGTTTGAAGGTGGTGGTGGTGATGGAACTTTGTGAGAGAGTTTAAGAGGGTGAGAGAGAAAAAGGAGAAAGTAAAAATGAAAATGAGAGGGGAAGGGGAGAGGTGGGGGCCGGTTTTTGTGACACCCGGTCAAAAATGACCCAAAATTAGCTTCAAATTTAAACCTTAAGTACTTATACTAAGAACAAACTAAAACAAAGCATTTAAATATTATATATATAAATACATATATAACGTTTAACGATTATTCACAAACAAATCTGATACAACGCAGAAACTTAAAACGGACGTTGGTGAAAAATATTTTTTAAATAATATATTATTATTAATGAGAATAATAATTATTTGTCCAGTTGAATATTTAAACACATTTAGTACATTTAAAACTATCCGTCAAAATGAATTGAAACAAAGATATAATTCTATATCTCATTAAAAGTATTTTTATAAGATACTTCGATTAAAAATATAAACGATTATATTTTTAGAAATTTATCATTTGAAAACATTATACTACTTTACGATCGGGTACGCTAACACGGGGCGAAAATATCTAACCACCACAATTATTGGAGGCCAGTATACAACCGACCTCAATTATTTGACACACACAAACACATACGTATCCATCTATCACCTTCTCTGATCTCTCTCTCGGGCTCACTCATTTTCGGTTTATCATCATCAACAACAACAAGATCAAGAGCAGCAGCAGTAGCAAGAGTATCATCATCATCACCATCTCCGTCATCTTCTCCATCATTTTCGGTTCACCATCATCATCACTCACGACCTTCATTTCATTCGTAAGGATCATTCACTTTTCTTTTGAATTTTAGCATTTAAATAACTTATAACATCATATCTTAGTGTTATATCAACTTATATGTTCATAATCGAGCCCAAAAATGTCATTTTTAAGCTGAACATTTCGAACAGACCTATAAATACACAGGATAAAAATGCAAAGATCCGGCGGATCACCCACGGATCCCCTACGATCCGGCGGATCACCCACGGATCACCTACGGATCCGGTTCAAAAATTCAGTTTTTATAAAATACGTATCAAATTCATTGTCACGAATATATATTTATACAATACGGATATAAACAAAGTATATTTATACAAAACAGACAAGATTATATTTTTGAAATATAATCTCGAGTCTTCACCAACAGGCCGTATACTTTTTGTAAACTTCAAGCATAACACGAGTCGAATACGTTGAACATGATTAATCAAGCGAATAATTATACAAATGAATTACTACACGCCCACTTACAAAAATATAATCTCACGTGTTTAGGACACTAGGGGATTACACTTGGTACACGTGCGCACATTAGGATTTGCTTTCTCTTCAGGTGAGTCTCACAGCCCCTTTTTACTGTCTTTACTTTGGGGGAGATGCATTGCTTGTTTTACTTGTATACATATATGTATGTATGGTTTTATCGACTTGTATACTTACTATTTTACCAACTTATTTATTTACTGGATGACCGACTTACAAATTTACTATTTTACAAACTATACCGACTTACAGACCTACAGACTTACAAATTAACTAAATTGCATGAGTTACATTTTAATCCAATGAAGGCCTCTGAATCATAGTTGTTAGTTATAAGATAAGTGCGAGGTTAGTATATGGATCCATATCGGACTGACAATCCCCGCCCAGGGTAGCATGCACTACCACGAACCGTACTCGTATAAACGGGTGTTTCTTACTCGTTTCATATAAGTGTTTTTGGATTAGCACTCATGGGGACAAAATACAGACTTGTTAAGCTTCGACTATGATAGCTCATGGCAGAATACATTTACCCTACTAAAATTGTGAAATCCTTACTTACCGACTTACTACATTTGAAATTCTCTTACTTACTGGCTTGTACATTGTGAACTCATTACTACTGACTGATATTGCTCGTACAATATTTTACTTACTGATTGTGTACGAACTATTATTACTATTACTACAAACCTGTGAGATTCACCAACCTTTTGGTTGACGCTTTTAGTGATGCATTCTCAGGTACACAACATCAGTAGGGATGCCCAGCAGGACTGCTTGATAGCTTGAGTCGCATGTATACATACTTGGAGATTTTATTGCATTACTTTTGTACTAGCTGTTGTGTTTTAAAATCTCTAGATACTATTAGTCGAACTCCAAACTATGTAAACTTTCGAAAACTTATGCAATGTACTGTATTGTATCCTATTTTCTAAAACATCTCATTTAGATTCATTTGCTATTAATCTTTGTGCTTGATTTCTGAATTAGTCACGCCCCAAAATAGTCGCTTTCGCAAATCACGAAATTAGGGGTGTGACAGCTTTGGGGGGAGGAAAATGTAACACTCGGTCAAAAAGGTCAATTTTCGCGCCCAATTTTTAGTAACCTGAAACCGCGCGAAAACAAAATACTAAATTTTAATTCCAAAATAGTATTTTGATAAAATACTTTCACTAGAAAACATTTCGAAAAGATATTAATAAATTTTCAGAATCGGAAATGATGCATTTTTATACGATCGGGGGAACAAACACGGGTATTTTGTACTACAATTTGGGAGACAGTGTCCCCCACCAAACACAAAAACCGGCCCCCAACCCACCCCATCCTCATTTTCCCATTTTCATTTCACACACACACAAACACATATCCATCTATACCCCTCTCTTCTCTCTCGGTTTACACCGAACCACCACCGCCACCAACACCTTCATCATTTTCGGAATTAACTACAACAAGAACAAGATCAGCAGCAACAGCTCGCCATCATCATCATCTTCATCTTCTTCATCATCAAGCTCAACATCACCATTTCCTCACTCGATCTCCAAATCGTAAGGATTTACTCTCTTTTCCTTGTTATTTCGAGTTAGAAACATTTAAAACAACATGTTTTAACATTATACCAGGAAGATTTGGCTCAAAAATAGGTTAGATTGTGTTTTTGGGTGAAAAATCTTCGAACAGACCGTAATGTCGCAACAGATCAAAAACAGTGTTGCGACATTGTCAATGTCGCAGCTCAATGTCGCAAAATCTAATGATGTCGCATGGTGCGACGTAAACCCTGATGTCGCAGTATATCTCAACGTCGCACATTGCGACACAATACTCAATGTCGCATTAAATTGCGAATGTCGCACGAAGCGACACAAGCCCCTATGTCGCACCTAACGTCGCACAACACAATATGTTTAAAAACACACATTTTCACTAAGTGTCGAGACTTAAATTTGACCACCTAATTTTACTCCGATATGGAATTTCGAAGCGTTTTCACTACAACAACATAATAGAAATAAAAATTTTCACTACAGGTCGACCCCAGCCAGGGGCTCTGTGTTGATGCAAAATGTCTAAAGCTTGATTTAAGTTTTGTTTAGAAAATTGTTTAAGTGTTGTGTATTATGCGACAATAGAATAATACGTGAATAGATTAGCCCCATTTGTTATTCCGTGAATACTCATTGTCGTATGTAAAGTTATTCCGACAATAGTATTGTCGGAATTGACTAAGTCAAAGTTAAATTAGCATTGTCGCATAGTTTAGTCTATAAATAGACTTTCGATGTAATTTTTCTGTAAGTCTTTTGTATGTGTTGTCTCAGAATTCTCTGTTAATACAAAAGCAAGTTTGATCAAATATTTCTTGTGACTTCTCTTTCTAATTCATATCTTGATTGATTAGTTTGTATTCCTCACAAACTAGTTAAGTTCTAATTGCGATTCGGTGATCCGCGGCACAACAAAGTGGTATCAGAGCCGTATGAAGAGACATTAGGACTGTTTGATTGAGTTAGAAAGAAATCTGAGGTATTTGTTTGATTAAAAGAACTCGAAAGCTTCAACATTGATCGTGTTGTTACTGTTTCATTGCTGTACGACCTTATGATATCTGTTGAGCTCAATTTACTTCAGAGTTGGACGAATTACTGCTGTACGTGATTTTGTGATCATAATTCATCTGAATTTGATCTGAATTTGCTTCAATTTGCTTCGGATTGATTACGTGTTCATCGTCAAGTGTAAGGATTTTTAAATTTGACGTTAAAAGATTGAATTGAGTACTTACGAGTGTCAGAAATCAAATTCCGAGTTCAGTGATATCAATTTTAGTTAAAACAAATTAGAATTGAAGGTTTTACAATACTTTTCAATTTCTGGAAAAGTCTTCCGTGATTAGCATTCCGTGAGTATTGGATAAGAGTGTTCCGTGATTAATTTGCGTGAATAATATTTGTTCGACAATAGCATTACCATTTTATCCGTGATTGCACTTACGTGAATTGTAATCCGACAATAGCTTATTGTCGCATGAACAGTAGCTATTATCGCATAAACAGTGGTTAAGTATTGACGGACTTTGTGTTATTGTCGTATAAAATAGTGTGTTGTTATTAACGGAGTATTATTCACGGAAAATTGGTATTGATGGATTGTGGTATTGACGGATTTTGTTAGTTTCGTATAAACAGTGTTAGTTATGATTGACAGAGTGGTATTCACGGAATTTTTACTACTCTCGGATTGACATTGTTATTCTCTGTAACACTTCCAAAATCACTGTTTAGCGGAAGCAAGCTTTGGGGTGCTACCAATCAAATATCACAGCACAAGAGTAAAGCAAACGACATCTATATGAAACGTTTGTAAAATAGTTACATTTCCATACATAAAATATTTGAAACATAGAGTTTCGGGTTACAAAATGAAGTTCTCTAGAGTCCGCGCGTAAAGCGGGAGATTCTATTACATAATCATAATAAATACAAAAGATAATGCTAAGAATCTCCGTTAAATGCAGTTGTAGAAATCGTGCGACTCTAGCTAGTATCCTGAGGGAATCCTACTCCGTATGTGTACCTGAGATACAAAGCTAAAAAGGTCAACACGAATGTTGGTGAATCTCACAGGTTTGTAAATAATATAAGTGTTTGAACACAAGATTTCCTCAATAATGCCCGCAGGCGTAAATCAGTTATTTGCAATCCCGTAATGTAAAGTAAGTAAGTTATACCGTTGCCACGAGGCTCATAATCGAAGCTTAACCCGTATGTAATAAGTTGCTCCCGTGACATGCTCGTAACTGAGCAAGCATAAGTAACGAATAATAGTCGCCCGTTTATACAGAACGGTTCGTGGTAGCGCTACTACCCCGGGCGGGGAGGGTCATTTTCCTAATGGATCCATTAACTAGTGTTCGCGCTTAAGTCCATAACTAACGATATATGATGGAGAGACTTCAGTAAAAGTAAGTAACTCATGCAATCCCGTATAGTAAAATGAGTTGTTCGTACTTGTGTTCAAGAAAAGTAAGCAATGTATCTCACCCCATATGTATAAAACAGTAAAAGTGGGGCTGTAAGACTCACCTGAGCCTTTGCAAGTTACGTTTATACCAATAAACGAGAAATCGTAATTAATGTCAATCGTAGGTTCTCCGAACCCAAAATCCTTCAAATGCCTAGACACATAATGTTAAGTAAGTAGATATCCCGCAAGACCACCTAGAATAGTTGTACACAACTAGTAAGTCCAATGTTTGTTTATGTGTTTGTAATCGTTTGTCTTTAGAAAACATGTTTGGCACGTTGGTGACGGTTGTAAATATAATTCCAAAGTATTATTATTGTTCTTATATTATCGTATACTGGAATGACGGGGGTCCGGAGGCAGCACTCCTGGTAGCGGGGTCCAAGGGGTGGCAACCCTTGGCGGGGTCCAAGGGGCTGAGCCCCTGGTTGGGGTCAAGCTGGGGATTTGAATTTGGGTAAAATTGGGTGTCAAATTTGAGTCTCAAAACTTAGTGAAAAATGAGTTTTAAACTCTCTGTTTTTAGCGACACAATATGCGACACAAAGGTCAGGTATGCGACACAAGGGTTGTGTCGCATAAGAATACGACACAAGAGCTTAGCGACACAAGGGTTGTGTCGCATAAGTGTTCGGTGCTAAATCAATAGCGACATAAGGGTTTTGTCGTATAGGGTATACGACACAAGGTGCGACATAATCGTTGTGTCGCAAAATCTACGACACAAGGGTTGATGCGACATAAAATGCGACGTCAATGGGTTTATGCGTCACAACCTTGCGACACAAGGCTTGTGTCGCAAAGATGAACACCAGCCCAGAAACAGCGCCTGTCGCGCTTTTCCGACCCAAATCACAAATCTAACTCATTTTTAGGCAATGAAATCATGTTCTAATCCTTTATTTAGGTATAACTAAGTTGTGTACACAATCTAACATCAAAACATAACATCAAAATGAGTAAATCTAAGATTTTAGAGTTTTTCTTACAATCGCAAATCGAAGCTAGAGGAGGCCGAAAATGATGATGATTCTTTTGTAAATCTTGTTCCTTGCTTGATGGTGATTCCGAAAATGTAACTTTTGTTGTCGGTTATGCTAGATCTAAAAATTTGGTGGTGATGGGTTTGAGAGTGTTTAGTGGTGTGTGTGTGTGTTTTTGTTGAAATGGAAATGAAAGAAAGAGGGAAAGAGAGGTGGGGTGTAGGTGAAAGCCTCACCTTTTTCAGTCCTCGCAATCGCGCTCCGTGCGGTGTTCGTTCTCCCGTTCGTTTAAACGTTAAATGTTTATTTTATACGTTTAAATATACGTTTTAAAATACGAATAATTACCCAATATTTTTGTTGAAGTATTTTACCAAATACTTAATGGTTGTGTTATAAAATATAACTTTAACTTGTTCCGATTTGTTTGTGCGTTTAATAACCTAATCGTGTAGTCCTTGTTTGTACGATACGAATTTGAATTGAAATATTATCTAAATAATATTTTGGATATAATTGCGTTATTAAATAATATTATATTATTTAATAAAATAGTTCACCAACGTCCGTATTAATTGAACCGAATTACATTCGATGTGAAACTTGTACGATTTAATCAAATCGCATGATTGTATATATTCAACAATATATATAACTTGATACATTAATTAGCCTAACAAAGAACTACTTACATGTATTATAACTGATTAGGTACTAATCACTAGTCCTAATTTGGCGGGTGTCACATTCTCGGATTGTTATTATTCTCGGATTCAGTGTTATTCTCGGAATACTTTTGAAGATTGATATTCTCGAATCATTATTTTGGTATCCTTGAATTCTTCTAAGTGTTGAAATGGCTCATGTGAATTGGCAAGTTATGATGAAGAATGAACAAGAGACCGGAACTACAACCAAACCACCAAAGTTTTTATGTCAAAATGATTATGATGATTGGAGGTATCGGTTTGAATCGTTTATTGCTCTATATGATCCAGATTTAATGATTCCTATCTCAGAGCAATATATTCATCCTAGAGCTGAAGGAATTTATAGAGATAATAATCCTCCTCCCAAGTCACTCAAAATGATGACTTCGGATGAAAGGAAAGAACATGATCGAGACAAGAAAGCAAAATCAGTTATCTCTATGAGTCTTCCTAGTGATGTTCTTGCTGGATGGAAGGATTTGAATACTGCTTATGAGCTCTACAAAGCAATGGAGAAAAGGTTTGCTGGAAATGACAAGTTGAAGAAGAGTAAACGTGATTTGTTAAAGAAACAATGGGATGTATTCACATGCATGCCAAATGAATCTTTTAATGATTTGATTGTACGATATTCTCAGCTAATCGGTGAGCTCAAAAGACATGGTTTGATTTTGGAACGTCTTGAAATCAATGAGAAGTTGATTGAAGCTTTACCTTCAAGATGGGATATTAAAGCTAACCTTTTGATGGAAGATGAATCATTGGGTGAATATGCTTATGAAGACTTGATCAACAAGTTGCAAGTATATGATGTGTCTTTACAGAAGAAGGAGACTGGAAAGATGATGCAATATTCTCAATTTGGTTCTAAGAAAACTTCAGAAACAACAGCATTGTTCTCTGGTTCTAAGACATACAATGGTGGGAATTCTAGTGGATCCACAGGTGGATATTCTAGTTATGGATTTTATGGATCTGGAAGTGCTACAGCTACCAATCATCAATAACAGAATTCCAATCAACATGTTTCAAAGATAACTGAAGATCATGAAAATGTTGTCACAACTTTTCTCTCATCATATGAAGCGTTTATCGCTGGAAAGGTTGGTAATGTAGACTTGACTGAAGAAGATTATGATCAGTTGCATCCTGACGATCTTGAAGAAATGGATCTTCAATGGAATCTTGCTATGTTAACAAGAAAGGTGAAAAAGTTTCTTCAAAGAATTGGAAAAAGCAAGTTGGGGGGTAAACCAGGTTTTGACAAATCGAAGGTTCGGTGTTACAACTGTCAGAATTTAGGGCACTTTGCTCGAGAATGTGAGAAAAGTAAAACACCTACCTCTGGTTTCACCAAGCCTTCCACATCCAAAACCTATTCTTCTAGTCAACCACAATCTTCTGGAAAAGATACTACTCCTGATTCCACATCATCCGCACTAATTTCAACTGCAGATGAATTTTATGATTAGAGTGCACACGTGGAGGAATATTCTCATAACCAAGCTTTCATGGCAAATGTCTCTGAGGTTGATTCTTCTCCATTTGAACAAATTTGTTCAAAATGTACTGATTTAAGTGATCAACTCAGTCTTTACAAAACTCAAAATCAACAACTTTTAACTGACATTGAATTGATTAAAAATCAAAATAAGGAGTTGGTGGAAAACAACAAGCTTTTAAATAAACGTTTTGAGTCAACTGACGTTGAGACTCATGATTTGAAAGCTAAAATTTTAAATCAGCAATCCATCTTAAACAGTTATTTGGTTGAGATGGATTTACTTAAACAAGAAAAATCTGAAGCTGATTCTAAAATTTTAGATCTTGAAAGACAATTGTTGAATGTTTCTACATCAGCAGTGGTTTTTGATGAAATTATCCATAAATAGCGTTTAGATACTAAATCTAAATCTGGTATTGGATATCAAAATGATTTAAATGAAAAGGCCAAAGCATCAAAAGCAGAGTCTAATGTTGGAATTGGATATCATTTGGTTCCACCACCAAAATCTTATTCTCAATTGCCAGTTAAAGATGAATCTGATTCTGAGTTTATGTATGGGAAAGGAAAAATTGATGATTCAAAACCTCCGAAAGAAATAACTTAAAAGGTTTCTTCTAAAGAGAGTTTTGAATCATCACATGAGAATAATTCATCGATTTTACCAATCAATCTTCAAAAATGAAGAATCATGATTGTGATGATTGTGAAAAGCTTTAAAAGTGTGTTTTAAATCGAAAAGATAAAGAAAAATCTAAAGCTTGTGAACTTCCAAAACAAGTTACCAAGATTTTGAAAAGAACTTCTTCTTCATACAAATCACAATCATCTTCTTCATCATCAAAAGGTCAATATCATGCTTCTAAATCTGATTTTTCAAAATGTGAAGCTTCTACTAGTAAAAGCTCATATTCTAAATGTGATGCTTCTACAAGTAAACCTTCACATCATGGTTCTCATAAAAGTTTTCATTCTCGGAGAAGGTATGAAACACGAAGTTATTTCTATTGTGGAATTCGTGGACATCTTTTGAATGATTGTCATAAACTTGCTAGAAAACGTTCGAGAGAACATTCAAACCAAGTTAAATCTTCAAAGGACAAAAATGTTTCAAAACCATCTACTGAAAATCCACAAAAACCGAGAATCAATACTTTTGTTTCTTCTAAGAAGAAATCATCATCTTATGATGCGTCAAAAGATTTCAAAAAAGATTTCAAAGAAATTGACGTTTTCATCATAGATGAAATCACTGGACGACCCAAAGCCTCCAAGGCTTGGGTCTCCATTAGCAACTAATTGTTTTCATAAATGTCTTGCAGTCATCCCGAGCTATCGATAATGTGTGGTACATAGATAGTGGCTGCTCAAGACATATGATCGGGAATCTCTCCTTATTAGAAGATGTTAAAATCAAAAATGGAGGGTTTGTTGCTTTCGCGGGAGATAAATGAGGAATGATTTCTGGTGAAGGTACTGTCACAAATGGCGAGATAAGTTTTGACAAAGTAAATTATGTTGAACAACTTCAACATAATTTACTTAGTGTTTCACAAGTGTGTGACAAAAAGTTGTCAACATGGTTCAATGATGAAGAGTGTTTGATTCTCAAACCGGGTTTTGTTATTCCAAAAGAATGGATTCTTATGAGGGCTCCTAGGGTTAAAGATATGTATGTCCTAGATATGCGATCTATAACTCCTACAATGGAGCATACTTGTTTATTGTCCAAAGCATCAGAAAAGGACTCAGTATTATGGCACAGACGGATGGGGCATATCAATTTTAGGAAAATGAACTTTTTAGTCAAAAATGATTTAGTGATTGGAGTTCCTAAACAGACTTTCTCACTAAATGATCATTGTATTTCTTGTAAAAAGGGAAAACAAACTAAAAAGTCTCATAAACCTAAATTGATGAATTCTATTAACACTCCATTGGAACTTCTCCATATGGATTTGTTTGGCCCAGTTAATATGAGGAGTATTGGTGGTAAATCCTATTGCTTGGTAATTACTGATGATTACTCAAGATTTTCATGGGTTTACTTTATAAGTACTAAAGATGAGACAGCTGAGAAAATTAAGTATCTAATTTTACGATTAGAGACTTTATTTTCATTGAAAGTAGAGAGGTTACGAAGTGATAATGGAACGGAGTTTAAGAACTATATCGTGGAAATGTTCTGTCTTCAACATGGTATTTCTTAACAATTCAGTGCTTCTCGAACTCCACAGCAAAATGGAGTTGCTGAAAGAAAGAACTGAACATTGATTGAAGCCGCAAGAACTATGCTTTCGGATGCAAAATTACCAACAACTTTTTGGGCTGAAGCAGTTAATACGGCTTGTTTCGTATTAAATAGAGTTCTTGTGGTTAAAGACAAAAAGAAAACGAGCTATGAGTTACTGAATAATCGGAAGCCAAATATTCACTTTCTGGAACCTTTTGGATGCCCATGTTTAATGATGAAAACTAAGGATCGTATTTCCAAATTTGCTGAGAAATCTGAATCTGGATTTTTCTTAGGTTACTCAGCAAATTCTCAAAACAAAAGAGTTTATAACACGGCATCACATCGAATAGAAGAATGCTATGAGGTTGAATTCTTACGGTTTTCTTCTCCATCCAATGGGATCGGTCCAGAATGGTTATTTGATTATGACTCATTCTTTAATTCTCTTGCTCATTTTCAAAATGATGTGTCATCTCATGTTGAGGATTCTGATGATTTTGTCATTCCGGTTCTTTCTTCTCCTGTTGAGCCGATTCTTTCTTCTGTTCCACCAGTATCTACTTCTAATCTTTCTCCTCCTCAATCAACTGAAGAATCTGTTGCTCATGAACCTTCTCATCCTTTGTTAAATGATGAAGTTGACACAACTTCAAATCCTGATGATACTGAAGCTTTTCATGATCCCTCTACTGAACTAGAAGAATCAATAAATGATTATTCCAGTGATGAAGTAGTAAATAATCCCGAGGATTCACATTTAGGAACTAACTTGAATGTGGAATCTATTCTACTTTGCGGATTAATTCTGAGCATAAACATCCACTCACAAATGTGATTGGAGATGTTTCTGAAGGGATTAAAACTCGACATCAACACAAGTCATCTACTTGTTTCTTATCACAGATTGAACCAAAGAATGTTCAGATAGCTTTGTCAGACTCTTCTTGGGTTCAAGCAATGCAAGAAGAATTGCAACAGTTCGTAAAATTGCAAGTTTGGACATTGGTGAAACCGCCCAAGGATATTCATCCTATTGGCACGCATTGGGTTTTCAGAAATAAGAAAGATGATCGAGGAATTGTGGTTCGTAACAAAGCAAGATTAGTGGTTCAAGGATTTACTTAGATTGAAGGTTTGGATTATGATGAAGTTTTTGCTCCGGTTGCTAGACTTGAATCCATTCGGATTTTTCTAGCATTTGCTTCTTTCATGAAATTCAAAGTGTTTCAGCTCGATGTCAAGTGTGCATTTTTATATGGGAAAGTGCATGAAGAAGTGTTTGTCAAACAACCTCCAGGTTTTAAAGATCCTAAATACCCAGATTATGTGTTTCGGTTGGATAAAGCCTTATAGGGGTTACATCAAGCTCCTCGAGCTTGGTATGAGACTTTATCTCAACATCTTCTTGCTAATGGGTTTTTACGGGGTCAAATTGACAGTACACTCTTCATTAGGAAAACAAAAGAAAATTTGCTTCTCGTTCAAGTATATGTGGATGACATTATATTTGGGTCTACGAATGACAGTTTGTGCAAAGAATTTGAGCATATCATGAAGTCTAAGTTTGAAATGAGTTCAATGGGGGAAATGTCTTTCTTTCTAGGTTTGCAAGTTCAACAACTAGACAAGGGCATTTTCATACATCAAATGAAGTATGTTCATGACATCTTAAAGAAATTTAAGATGGTGGATGTCAAATCTATTTCAACCCCCATTGATCTTGTTGACAAAATTGGACCTGCTCTTGATGAATCACCAACTGATCAAAAAGAATATCAATCTATGATTGGTTCTCTTATGTACTTAACTGCTTCAAGACCTGATATTATGTTTGATGTGTCTATTTGTTCGCGGTATCAAGCAAATCCCAAAATCTCACATTTGAAGGCCGTATAGAGAATCTTTTGATATTTGAAGGGCAAGCCTGATCTAGGCATTTGGTATTCAAATGATGCAGATTTTTCACTTTCTGCATATTCTGATTCTGACTATGGCGGATGTAGTGTTGATTTCAAATCCACGTCTGGTGGATGTCAATTTTTAGGAGATCGTCTCTTGACCTGGCAATGCAAGAAACAAAACACGGTTTCTACCTCTACTGCGGAGGCAGAATATATTGCTGCTGCCAGTTGTTGTTCACAAATCCTTTGGATTCAACAACAACTTCGAGATTATGGTTTACTTCTTACCAAAACTCCTTTGCATATTGACAATACTGCAGCCATAAGTATCATACGTAATCCCGTACAACACTCAAAAACTAAACATATTGAAATTCGTTTTCACTTCATACGGGATTGCTATGAGAAAAACTTGATTATCTTGGTTCATGTTGACACATTGAAACAACGAGCTGATTTGTTTACCAAAGCTTTTTCAAAACCACGTTTTGAGAAACTCATTGTGATGCTCGGCATGAAACATTTGGATCAAATTAAGTAAACTTTGGATCTTTTTATTTTCTGTTTGTTATTTGTTTGATTTTCTTTTATACTCAAAAATCCAAAAACATTTGAAAAATAAAAATCCTAAAATATTTGCAAAATAAAAATTCAAAAACATTTAAAAAATTTTGTGTAAAAAATTGGGAAATGATAGTACATTGGAATTGTATTTATAAATAATACATAAAAGAAATGATAAGTACTATATTTGATGTGTTAGTAGGTTTACATAGCATTTTTAAACCAAATTTTCTACTAATTTATTTTATATGTGATATATTGGTAGGCATTTTTGCATTTAAACTATCTCGTCTAAGAAATGTTAAAACATATGTGCATATTATTTTACATAATCCAAAATATTAATATATGACAATCAAAATGTTATCAAAATGATGATAAAATATCTTAAATTTTGAAGGATTAGTTTATTCTGATTCATGATTTAGGGTCTTAATATTATGATATCTGGGAAAATATATTGACTATTTATTGTACTGAGTACAGACCTTAGTTTGATATATTTTTATAAATGGACGTGCAAATCTTCCAAAGTTTCATATAATAATTCAAATAAACTCTATATATTGCACGAATAATAATAATTTTTATTTGTACATCATAGTTATCCATGTTAATTAAATTGTCAAAATTTTTAAAACAGGTTTTTAGTTTTGGTACTCTGATGATTAAATATTAAGTTGATGCTTATTTTTGAATTTTATTCAGTATTCTACTTGAGGACAAGCAGAACTTAAGTGTGGGGATATTTGATAAGCATCAAATAGATACTATATTTTATAGTAATTTATCCCTATATTTATATACATTTTATGCATTTATATGATTTTAGATACTTATTTTGTCAATATTTGCATAAATGTATTTTAATTGAAGATTGGAGAAAAAAGAACGAAAATAAGACCGAAACTGAAGAAATTAAAGCAATTGAAGAAAAGAAGATCTAAACCTTAAAGAAATGAAGACTAAAATGATAATATTAAAGATTTGGGCCAAGAAAACAAGTGAATCCGTTTAAAGAAGAAAGAGAAGCCCAATTTGAAGCCCAAACCGTCTATGGAAAATTCTGGAATTTTAGTCCAACCGGCGGTTGGAAGTCCCAAACGGCGGTTGGGACTAAAGGTTCAAGGCGGTGGAGAAAGCGCAGAGTTGGAGTAATGTTCAATTAACTCCAACCGGCGGTTGGAGGTCCCAACTGGCGGTTGGAGGGTCGGCCAGGAGTATTATAAATAGAGGCTTAGTTTTGATTAAACGATATACGATTCTTAGAATACAAAGTCGAATATTAAGGTTTAAGGTCGACTTTAGGTGCGAATTTGGAGGCTAAGGAGCTAGGGTTTGAAGGTTTTTAACCTTAGGAAAAGCTAGTTCGTCAATTGGTTCGGTTTCTTTATACTTGTAGCCTCACTAACCTTTTGGGTTACTATGGATATTGTTTATTTGAATTAATTACTTGTTAGATTTTCGTTATGAATGTTTAAATGTATGTTTATTAGGTTTATTATATGAATTATATGTTTATGTTGGAACTATATTATTGAATATTATTATGCAAGAATTATGTGTTATATTATGTTAATGCTCATGATTAACTGATTTATAGATAAACTCACTAACCTTTTGGGTTTTTAAATTAAGTGATTATGTTTCATTAGATGTTAAGTAGCATTATGATTCAACTGACCCTGGAATTGCATCAATAATATGTTGATAGATCTTAGTAAATAGTGATACTTTACATAACCTTTGACTGTATTGCTATATGAGAATTGTCATAACTTTTGAGGTTTTCTACATTAGTAAATCACAATAATAATAGCCAACACGCAAATAGACATAAGTTGATATAATAAGTTTAATAAATAATAGTTTAAATAGTCATAATCTTCTATCCAATTTAGTATTCTTAAGTTGTTCCTTTAAACTTATCTATTAAAGAATTGGTATCAATTATAAATATGTTCGATTGGAACTAAAACGTCCCCTCTATCTTATATATTATTGTAAATTAATTGTGAATTTGTATATTAATTGTAATACTTGTAATTAGGATAAATAAATAGTTAGTTATAGAGTAAAATCACGTTCCCTGTGTTCGAATCTGGACTTACTTATAAAACTATATTCTATGATCAGGATAACAGTTGCCTGAATTATGTGATAGTATTATTTAGTATTTCCTTAATTAAAACTTGTGATTATAATTGCCTATACTTAGAACACATCAAGTTTTTGGCGCCGCTGCCGGGGAGCGGTGTATTTTATTTTTAACTAACTATTTTCCCTGAAAAACAATTATATTTTTCTAATGTGTTGCAAAATCAATAAGAAATATCGGCTCACCCATTGAGAATACTAACAAAAACAAAGGTATAAGGAGAGTTCAGCCCTACCTCATTGATTTACCATATAAGAGATAAGGTGCTTCTTGAAAGGAATAGGTTTTTAACATGCTTCGCGCTGACCTGTTTCTCCGCTTTTGTGTACTATCAATGGAGCTACCGAGATCTTTTGATTAGCAATGTATAAGAAAATAATATAATTATTTAATATGTATAATAAATCACTTTAGGTAGAATAGGATTAGATAAGTAATCTAAACTATGTGCTATTTTATGTGCACAGAGAAATTTAACTGTTATTAAGAAATGGAGTCGATGCAAGTGGACTTTGGAAGTGATAATGAGAATTTTAAAGATATAGAGATAGACGATCATTCTTTTAAACCAAACAAGAAAATCAGGCTAACAACTGAAGATGAGTGTTTTGAACATCCTCCTGTGATTTCAACCAAGGAAGACATGTTTGACTACTTAGATGACCATGAGGATGAGATTAGATTTGTTATGGAACTCGTACGTAGGTCTACTTTAGAATATACTGATTATCAAAAAGAGTTGATAAAAAATTGGAAGAACAATTCACTGCTTGGGTTATATCTAATGAAACCAGAGATACAGATGATTTTATCAATTATGTGAATGAGTTGAAATATGATATTGTGAGTGAAGATGTAGATCCAATTTTTTGTGAAGAACAGCTGTTGAAATACACTTATGTGTATAAGACATTTGAGAAATCTTTGTTTTCTTATTCTGAGAAGCAAAGAGAAATGTTAAGAGCACTGAAGGAAATAATAGAGTATGCCACTGGAAACTTGAGCAATATGGCTGACATCTGCTTGCTAAGGAACTTTCAAGACTTCTTCAATTCGATAAAGGCTAGAGAACACATTGATTCTGGAAGATTCTTCATAGATTGTATGGTGGAGTTCTACATTCAAGACATTATTGATGAATTTTACTATGGAGAATGTGATGAAGTTACACGTACAATTCCTGAGTATTTTTCTGATGAACCAATGGCAAACTTGATCACTTATGCTAAGAAGGAGTTGCAACTAGCTTACCCTGGAGTTCACTATAATCAAAGAAATAACCTTTTTCATCTAGGTCTATCAGAGGTTTATTATCATTTAGTAGATACTTTTAGGTATTCTGGGTTAACAACAGATCATCAAGAAGGATACCATAATAGGATCTTAAAGGATATAGGAATAGCAGTGAGAACCCACATCACATATGATTATCATGATATACATTTAGGGTTCTATGGGTTATTAGATTCGTTAAGGCACAATCATGAAGAACGCGAAACGAAAATTGAAGACAACTACTTGTGCACAGACGATAGTGGTAGAATAGCTAAAAAGGTAAAAAGAATAGTTGCCATGCTCATAGAAACTGAGAACGCTGAGAGAATTCATCATGAGAGTTTCTCTGAATTTGCTTCACCAATACCCAAGTTAGCTAATAAAATCTATGTGCATTTTCGAAGGATTTATCCTGAGAATTTTGGAAAACCTATCTATGGGAATTAGGATTGAAGACCAACAAAATCACTTCTGAAGATCATTTGCAACTTTTTCATTTTTAATAGCTAGTTATATTTTTCTGTTTTCTATTTTTAGGATTTGAATTTTATTTGAATAATTAGAATTTATTTCGTGCTTTATTAATATAAAGTTTATTGCTTTCAGATTTATATGATTATCTCTTCTCTATTTGTATTAGCTGCACAAATATTAGAAATCTAAGTATTTAGAATTGATTTTTACACGAGTTGCAATAGTGATAAGCGTTTGATTCAAAATACTTAAAGAGAATTAATACTATAAATTTCGAATGTATGCTTAACATTGATTACAAAGTTTGCAAGTATATTAAATTTGATATTTTGGTGACAATTAGATTGAAATAATATATTTGAAATTCGATAAAATCGACAATCAAATTTTCAGACAGTGAATGAGTCGACAGAATCACTGATTATAAATCTATGTATACCAAAATAGGTTTATATATATCTATTGCTTGTAACAACTAACAGCAATGCAGGTACTTATATTAATTGGAGGAACGAAACGGTAAGTCTCTTGTTCAATAGATTAATTTTCTTTAAATAAGATACAAATAGTATATAGTTAATATGTAACAATATTGTATATTGCATTTATAATAATATTTCATTTTAAATATGTTTAAAATACGTATAAAATAAGTATTAATAGCATGGGCTAAAAAGAATTAATAAAAATAATAAGCCAAAATTAGAATACGGGCCGAATGGCCTGAGCCCAATTTTTGAACCAACCGGCGGTTGGGGAAAAATCCAACCGGCGGTTGGACTCTTTTCCGCCTAAAACTAGAAACCTTCAAGTTTCTGCCATTTACACACCCAAAAAACACACACATTTCACACACACGAAGGGGAATCACATTATCATCATCATCTCGTACCATTTTCACGTTTTTCGTATCAAAAGTATGATTTCTAACTCGTATTTATTATTTCTTGCATTTTAATTCCGTATTATATAGCCTTATTATGTTATTTGCGAATTGTGGATTGATTACATATAGTTTGATAGTTTAAATGATTAGGAATACTTAGAAATTACTTAAGATAGCTAAGTTGTGATTTTTACGGTTTGATCGCGGATTGTTGCGGATTGATTAGGATTAAGGTTCTTTAGTTAGTTATTTGAATAAATGATATTTATTAAAAACTACATTTTTGATTAAATAATATTTAAAAAATAAAATTCGATTATATAATGATTTTTGTATACTTTATGACTCGATATATTCAAAACAACAATATTACAAATTTCTTAAAATTAAAATTATAAAAATTTCTTAAACACGATATTATTAAAATAACAAACAAATATAAAATTTAAAATTTTACGTTAGAAAAACGATTATTTCAAATTTTTGACAAAATAAATTATAAAAAATTTTTAATATATAGTTATAAAGTTTTTAGATAAAATATATCTTTAGACTCTATATACGTTTAAAAATAATGAAAAATATAAGATTATAACTATAAACCGATTAGTTGAAATACATAAGTCTCCAGAATTAAACATTTAGTTACAAACCATTTTTGATTTAATATTTATTATGAAATGTTCATTTATTTGATTCGATATTATATTTCGAAATAAAAATATATATTATGCTTAGTTTATTGGATATAACAAACAGGTGGCTATCAAATATTATGCAGAAATGCTGCCCAAATTTCTAATTTTTTAGAAAGTTATTAACATTTATGTTTACAGATATGGCTACGAGACGACAGAGAGGACTTTCACTGTTAGCCAGAGATGACTTCCAGTTACATACATTTCTGAGATTCGAGCATGAGTCTGTAACTCAGGAGCGCAGGACAGAGTACGCTGACAGATTACTGGAGTTGGTGGCACAGCCTGTTGAGGTTCCAGAGGTGTTAGATTGGTCTCTCATGGAGAGAGTTATTGACCCTCGCCAGGACGGGGAGACTGGAGATGTTCCTCTGAGGAGGCTGATGACTCAGAGCTATATTTTACCATCAGGTGATGTTGGTTTTGTATCTCAGGCTTGGTTTTGCTTATTTCAGATTCAGGAGGTTATCTATAGAGAGCTTGTTATTGAGTTTTATACCACCCTTAGGTTTGATTCCACGTCTAGGCAGTTTGACCAGCCATCGATTTCTTTTTACTTAGGAGGTCAGCCTAGGACGATGAGTTTGATTGAGTTTAGTATTGCTGTGGGGCTCTATACATTAGATGAGCTCCACAACCCATTTTTTGTGGATCATTTGACTGCGAGTATGGTTGGCCAGTATTCATCTGTTGAGATAGCTGCTTATTGGAGGGATTTAGCTATTGTTGATTATGGGGAGAGAGCACCTTCTGACATTCACATGAGGAGTCCTGTTCATAGGCTATTGCATAGGTTGTTGTCATCTTCTATTTGTGGTAGGCATACGGGACCTGAGAAGGTCTACCAGCCTGATTTCTTTTTCTTACACACTATGATTCAGGGGACACTGATCATTGTTCCCTGGAAATTAGTGCATTGGATGACGACAGGAGCGACTGGGTATTGGTCGACCAGTAGTTTATGTGGAGGACAGTATGTCACTAGGATAGCTAGATATTATGGTTTGACTGCTGCTGATTTTTTGACATGCACACCCGTTACCCCTGGGATGTCCTTGCTAGGCGAGGACAAGTTAATTGAGGTAGGGATTATTCAGGTTGGTGTACAGGAGAGGATTTTGTTATGGACACCTGAGGTTGCACGAGGACAGCAGTCGGTCAATAGAGCCAGATTGAGAGGACCACCTGTTCCACTACCGCTAGTTCCTGAGATCCCAGTACCAGAGGTTGAGCTACTAGCAGGTAGAGGTAGAGCTCGTGGTAGAGGTCGTGGCAGGGGTGATATGTTAGAGGATATTCAGCAGAGATTGGAGAGGATGGAGATTGCTCATGGTAGGAGATTTGATATGATTGATCATCGGTTTACCAGGTTTGAGCAGCGGTTTGATAGATTTGAGAGGGAGAGTTATCACAGATCTGATTATCAGCATGAGTTACTGCAGCAGCTGTTACGAGAGAGGTCTATTCAGTTCCAGCCATATGTTCCTTCATTCTTTGATGCTGGAGCTGGACCTTTGAGGCATTCTGGGCAGGATGATTCAGATGATGATTAGTTTATGTTTGATACATTTGATATACATTTTGGATGACTGTATTTATTATTACTATCATTAGTACTTATTATTATTATTATTATTATGCTAATTTGGTTGTTTGTTTTTGATAGCACAAGTCTGGCAGTAAGTTCAGCACTTTCTTACATACAGTCTATTTTATTAATGAACTTTGTGGGTATGTTCCCTGGAAACCCTCACGAGACTATAACTCGTCCACTCGGGATACCGAGGGGTTTAAAGGCTTATTGCATATGCTAAATGCAATCGTGATTAACTACGAAAGTGTGGATGTTGTATATTATTTTTCAAGAGATCAAGAAATCAACCAAGCAGAATTTTTACTTAGCCGATGATGAATTTTGCAAATTCAGTCAAGGGAGTTTTTCTGTTCTATTTTTCTTTCCCTTACTCACTTTTGTTTATCATTTTTATACAATGAGGGCATTGTATAATTTAAGTGTGGGGATAGGGTTCGTAAGAAAAAGAATTTCTTTAATTAATTAATTATTTAAGTTTCTCTTGTTCTTAATTTTTACTAAAATTTAAAATTTTAAGTGTATAACTGAGTATTTATCAATTAGAATACTTTTGTTAAAAGTTTGTTTGTATTTAAAAGTTTAGACTTTAATATGGATTAACTGTTTTGTATATATAATGTAAGCTATTTAATAAATAAGTGATATATAGTTACATGATATGATGTGCTAATAGGCAATCTATATGAAGATTTCTGAATTTTAAGAAATTGATATAAATAACTTGTTTATTATTGTATGGTACATAATATGATGTATGACATAAAAGTCTTAATTCTTAGATTTATCATGCGATAATTTTATATATCTTTATATTTATATAAAAAACATTTGGGAGTCTACTAATTGTTTCCTCTGTTGTACGTAAGTACAGACCTGGTTTCTAATTAGTATTCTTAAATAAAGTAGAAGAAAGAAGAAATTCTTGATAAAAAAAATGAATAAAAATAAAAATCAAACTATGTCGCTTTGTTGTACGGCTGTACAGACCTGTTACCGCTGGTTTGATTTAAAAATTTACTTTACCTGAATCAAGTTATGTCACTTTGTTGCATGTAAATGCAGACCAGTCACCAATGTCTTGATTCTTAAAAATGGATTTTATATACTTATTTAGAATATAAAAGTAAATTGCATGATTGAGTTTAAGAGTATATCATATATGGAAATCATAAGTAATATACATTCTAATAATAAAGATGTATTCAGAAGTATAAATATAGATTGTTTAAAGTGGATAAATATATTAGTAATCATTCATGAGCTATATATTGCACGAATAATAATAATTTTTATTTGTACATCATAGTTATCCATGTTAATTAAATTGTTTAAATTATTAAAACGGGTTTTTAGTTTTGTTACTCTGATGATTAAATATTAAGTTGATGCTTATTTTTGAATTTTATTCAGTATTCTACCTGAGGACAAACAGAGCTTAAGTGTGGGGATATTTGATAAGCATCAAATAGATACTATATTTTATAGTAATTTATCCCTATATTTATATACATTTTATGCATTTATATGATTTTAGATACTTATTTTGTTAATATTTGCATAAATGTATTTTAATTGAAGATTGGAGAAAAAAGAACGAAAATAAGACCGAAACTGAAGAAATTAAAGCAATTGAAGAAAAGAAGATCTAAACCTTAAAGAAATGAAGACTAAAATGATAATATTAAAGATTTGGGCCAAGAAAACAAGTGAATCCGTTTAAAGAAGAAAGAGAAGCCCAATTTGAAGCCCAAGCCGTCTATGGAAAATTCTAAAATTTAAGTCCAACCGGCGGTTGGAAGTCCCAACCGGCGTTTGGGGCTAAAGGTACAAGGCAGTGGAGAAAGCGCAGAGTTGGAGTAATGTTCAATTAACTCCAACCGGCGGTTGGAGGGTCGGCCAGGAGTATTATAAATAGAGGCTTAGTTTTGATTAAACGATATACGATTCTTAGAATACAAAGTCGAATATTAAGGTTTAAAGTCGACTTTAGGTGCGAATTTGGAGGCTAAGGAAATAGGGTTTGAAGGTTTTCAACCTTAGGAAAAGCTAATTCGTCAATTGGTTCGGTTTCTTTATCCTTGTAGCCTCACTAACCTTTTGGGTTACTATGGATATTGTTTATTTGAATTAATTACTTGTTAGATTTTCGTTATGAATGTTTAAATGTATGTTTATTAGGTTTATTATATGAATTATATGTTTATGTTGGAACTATATTATTGAATATTATTATGCAAGAATTATGTGTTACATTATGTTAATGCTCATGATTAACTGATTTATAGATAAACTCACTAACCTTTTGGGTTTTTAAATTAAGTGATTATGTTTCATTAGATGTTAAGTAGCATTATGATTCAACCGACCCTGGAATTGCATCAATAATATGTTGATAGATCTTAATAAATAGTGATACTTTACATAACCTTTGACTGTATTGCTATATGAGAATTGTCATAACCTTTGAGGTTTTCTACATTTGTAAATCACAATAATAATAGCCAACACGCAAATAGACATAAGTTGATATAATAAGTTTAATAAATAATAGTTTAAATAGTCATAATCTTCTATCCAATTTAGTATTCTTAAGTTGTTCCTTTAAACTTATCTATTAAAGAATTGGTATCAATTATAAATATGTTCAATCGGAACTAAAACGTCCCCCTATCTTATATATTATTGTACATTAATTGTGAATTTGTATATTAATTGTAATACTTGTAATTAGGATAAATAAATAGTTAGTTATAGAGTAAAATCACGTTCCCTGTGTTCGAATCTGGACTTACTTATAAAACTATATTCTATGATCAGGATAACAGTTGCCTGAATTATGTGATAGTATTATTTAGTATTTCCTTAATTAAAACTTGTGATTATAATTACCTATACTTAGCACACATCAGAAACATATTCACGGATGCATATTCACGGATTTTTTTATTCACGTATAAATATTCACGGATAAAAGAATTCAAGGATAAGTGTATAAGTATTTCAAATTTTGAAATTTTATTCACTTTTTCAAAAATCATCCGACAATACATTGATTCCGACAATAACCTTTTCCAACAATACAATATCTTTCTTCGATTACTTTCTGTTCTTCGCATTTCATTCGATTCTATTCCGATAGACGTGTGTGCCTCATCATTATGCTTCGATTGGTATAAATATCCCTCTTTATCTCTCAGTAAATAATTTTTAATTATTGAAACTGTGCGAAAACTACTGTTCATGAACGGTACTTCATTTTCGTCCGACAATACTTATTGACGGATGAACAGTGAATTAGGGTTTAATGCGTGAATAACGTATTCACGCATGAACAGTGTTCCGAGAATTTGACTAGATTGACTTTGACTTGTTTTGAATGTGTTTTACGATAATACATTATTATCGCATGAACAGTACTTATTCACAAATGAATAGTACTTCGACAAACGTTGTTCACGCATGCACAGTGTTTTGTATATAACTATTGTCGTATAATAATGGTATTGTCGGATGAACAGTGCTCAAAATTGCTATTGTCGCATACTTTCAACACTTAGGAAATTTTTCAGTTTTTTTTTTAGAAACTTGAAAATTTTGAAGTATGTTTAGGTTCTTTGCTTAACATATACTTTGTGCAGTTTGTATTTGTATATCCATGGCAGCTCTTGATCCTATTGCTGCTGCTCAACCTGATATGATTCGACGACCTGTTGTTTTTGAAAAATGACACAATGCAACTGCTTATCTACTTGAGGCACCGGATAAACCTGAAACCAGGAAATTCTTTCCTATGGTTAGGTTTCTTTTACGTTCAAGGATATCTCATGCCTTGACGGTTTTCGTGGACAATATCTATGAGGATCATATGACGGATTTCTGGGTTTCTGCTGAATATCACACGGACGTTCAACCTTCCTGCATTACGGCTACAGTCAATGGAAGACCTCTTGTACTTACTGAGGAGGTAATCAGGCATGCTTTACAATTTGGAGATGATGTCAATGATTCCAATGATATTCCTAGAAATATTCTTGATGATTGCCTTCAGCAAATGGGTTGTACCAAAGGACCACAGGATGTTCAAATTCTGAAAAATCATTTTTGTCCACACTGGAAATTCTTAGCACACACATTGATTGGCTGTATTTCTCCACGCAAAGCTGGATTTGATGCGATGAGTTACCACTTAGCTGGTTTAATGACAGCTTTGGTACTCAACATTCCGTATAACTTCTCAAAATATATTTTTGATCATTTGGTTGGAAATCTCAATGATGACGGATATCATCCTGCTGAGATAGAATCATCTAGTTCTGAGGATGAAGAACCTATTCGTCCAAAGACTATTGAAGAATCTTTAGTTTCTCAACGTCTCACTGAAGAAAATATTGAGAAGGAACGACAAGAGTTGAGACGACAACGAGAGGAGGCACAGGATCCTGAATATATTCCTAAGCTCAGACCTACTCAACGAAGGAAGTTGTTAGTATCTTCTGAAGCCTGATCTTCTTCTTCTTCTCTTCCAGTGACTTCTTCTGCAATCTCTGTTTCTGATTCTTTGCCAGTCACATCTTCAGCATTGCCTTCTTCAATCTCCATGCCTATTATGTCTTCTGCACCGGGTATTTCTACTTCTCTTCCCATTCCTTCATTCATACCTGCTACTTCATTCTCTACAGCTGCTGGAACTTCATCAACTACAACTACTCCTATTGTGAGTATGACAGCTCTTGATGCTTCTCTTCAAAGAGCTGTGACTCCTTTGATGTCGTTAGTAGAAAAATTGCGAGATGATTTATTTCATGCTATGCAACGCATTGGCACACAAGATGTTCTTATTGCCAATCAAAGTCACCAAATTGCTTCTCAGACTTTACGAATTGAGTCACTTGAACAAGAAGTATTTCTTTTAAAAGAAAAATTAGGTGATCAGGGGGAGAATATGCATGAAGGTGCTGATATTGATGATGATGATGATAATGATCAGAATAATAATGATAATGCTGAATTAAATGATCAAGGAAATGGCGGATCTGATGATGATGAGGTTGAAGGAGATAATGATAGTGATTCTAATGATTCTGATGACTCTGGTGAAAATGATGGTGATTAGCCTGATTTTTCTCAAGCAATGGTTTTAGTTCAGAATATCGAAGAGGAAGAACATTTGAATGTTGAACCAATAAGTTTTGTTCCTGCTTTGGTATTGACTCCTGAACTAAGCTTTGAAGATATGGATTTTGATGATCTAGGTGAAATGAATCTAAATGATTTACATCTTGAAGATTTGTTTGATGATGTTGAAGAAACTTCTATGTTTGAGATTGGTGAATCTTCGGGTAAATTTGATCAAGAGGAGTTATCTGATAGTATTGATGAACAAGAAGAGATTCTATGTCCGACTCCGTTGAATATCATTATTAAAGATTTAATCCCATTTGTAGAGATATGCAATGATGGCGAATATGATTTTGATGAACTTGAAGATCCATTATATCCTCCAGGGTTTGAGCCTGACTTTGATGATGTACATGTTGAAGACTGGGAAGATTCTGATGATGAATTGCATCCGGAAAAGGTTCAGTCTGAAATGTGTTCTCAAGAAGGATTTTTGATTGATTCCGATGAAGACAAAGAGCCAGAACAAAAGGTTCCTTGGTGGTTTCCTAAACAATCTGAATCTGAGATTATAAAGACAAGAAAGTTCTTTAAGATTCCAAGACATGAATGTGTGGGAAGAATCATTAGCTGGAAGTATGATAATGACAACAAAGTTTTTATCATCAAGAGAATAGATGGGCTACAATATTTTTATCCAACATTCAAAGCTCTCGAGAAACTTCCAAAGTGTGAAATAAATCATATTGCTTCAATTGATATTATCAATCACTCTAAGAATGGTTTGGTAAATTGGATGACTGAAGTTCTCGCTCGTGAAAGCTATAAAGGAAAATATACTTGGGTTAAAGAGACGTTTCCAAGGAGAACTGTGGATTATTTCGACATTGAACCTGTTTCAAATCAACCACGAGTAATCATTACTTATCCAAAGGTTAAATGTCTGAGAAAAATTCCACTTGAGAAACTTCCGATTAATTTTTGGAAATTTGTGAGCTATTGGAAGTACAATGGAAGTACAGGAGAAGCAGAGATTGCATGTTATGATAGAGATAACAATGGAGAAATCATGTGGAATCGAGAATCAATTGTTTATGTGTTTGATCCTTTAAGTTTGATAAATCTCTCGAAAGATGATCTTGAAGATCTTCTAGTAAATCCTATTATCTATGATGATGCATTTGATGATGAAATCATGGCTTTGAAGTTCCAACGAGTGGTTGAAGTATGCTGTGCACAAGGTGTTTATGCTGGATGTAATTTACCTGGATATACATAAAGCTTCAAGTCTCACGAAATCAAGCATTATCCAAGGGGGATTTTATTGATGCAAAATGTCTAAAGCTTGATTTAAGTTTTGTTAAGAAAATTGTTTAAGTGTTTTGTATTATGCGACAATAGAATAATACGTGAATAGATTAGCCTCATTTGTTATTCCGTGAATACTCATTGTCGTATGTAAAGTTATTCCGACAATAGTATTGTCGGAATTGACTAAGTCAAAGTTAAATTAGCATTGTCGCATAGTTTAGTCTATAAATAGACTTTCGATGTAATTTTTCTGTAAGTCTTTTGTATGTGTTGTGTTAATACAAAAGCAAGTTTGATCAAATACTTCTTGTGACTTCTCTTTCTAATTCATATCTTGATTGATTAGTTTGTATTCCGGACAAACTAGTTAAGTTCTAATTGCGATTCGGTGATCTGCGGCACAACACTCTGCCCCTTGGACCCCGTCAGGGGTTGCCACCCCTTGGATCCCGCTATCAGGGGCGCTGCCCCAGAACCCCCATACACGGTTTTCAAACCTGAACGACAAATGAATATTTACACAACTCTCTTAGACAAACTAATTTGTCTCTTACTTATATAACCTCACGTGTTTAGGACACTAGAAGGTTACCATTCAGAAGACACGCGTATCTTAGGATCGCTGACAACTCACAGGTGAGTTCATAGCCCCACTCTTTCAACTGTTATACTGTTTTCGGGATGAGACACATACTCAACTACTGTTTTCGAATTATAATTATAAATTAATATAATTCAGACTTATCTATATTACTGTTATGTAATACGAAATGTGTAATACTTAGGAATTACACCCTTAATATTGTTGTAGGACAATATCAATACTTAACCTAGATAGGTTACCATTGTACACTATTAGATTGTTGAAAGACAATTACCATGACGTAACTTGACTAAGTTATCAATATACATTGGCCATATTGTCGAGGGACAATATTATCGAATACATTCGAACTAGTTAGTTCTACCTACACTGGACAACATCTAGATCTGTTACAGGATTAGTCCCCCTTTTAGGAACTAAGACTGCCGATACACTCTTTGCTTATCAGAATGGAAATTGTACTTAGGTTAACATTTTCCCGAGATTCCAATATACTTGCTAGGCTGAGGCTAGGAGTATACGATAACAGACTATGTTAGTATAATTCAGTATGCTGATACAACTCAACTAGGTGATGAATATTCATACCTAGGTTCATTGTGCTACTTAATATCTAAGTATTGTATATACATAGTTATAGACAACAAATTACTTTCATGTGTTTCATGACACACTATCACCCGCATTTGTCGTTTGACTTATATACATACATATATATATATATATACAAACTCATACTTTATTCTGAGCAATTAGTGCTACATACAAACTAATTATGTATATAAGTATACATACACTTATACAAACGCGAATACTCAAGCCGGACATGTCGTAGTACTGTCGGCTCATTTACACTAGTCGGGCATGTCGTAGTACTGCAGGCTCTCATTTACTCACGTCGGACACGTCGTAGTACGGTCGACTCAGTTACTCAAGTCGGGCATGTCGTGGTACCGCTGACTCTCATACATTGCTTGCGAGCAATCCGGTCGATGCCAAATGGGCATAAAACGATGCCACGGTAAAGTGGGCACAAAACGATGCCACGATGAGAAGTGGGCACAAGTACGATATCGCGGTAAAGTAATACAATCGATGGATCAACGAGTTTATATTCGGGGTTCACACTCAGTCACGGATGGGCGAGCTTATGCTCGTGATCCACACTCATTCACGGATCGGCGAGCTTACACTCGAGATTCGCAATAGTTATCGGATCGGTGAGCTTTCACGCGAGGTCGTTAACTCAATATTTGTTTAAATACTCAATCATAGTTCTGCGGGACTACAATTTTATGTTGCTGGATGCAACACAACGTGCCAGGAGCACACCCACAATTTACTACTATACTAGTAATTCTATTACTTGTTATCATACGACGTGGTCGTACACATATACCTGACAGTATCTAGGCATGTATTGCCCCACATTAGTTGATTTACTTATACCTGATAGGTATCAAGGCACGGATTGCCACACCCTCGATATGGCGTGGTCATAGACACACTCGATAATACTTAGGCATGTAATGCCTCACATTGTAGACCCACCCATACCTGATAGGTATCCAAGCATGATATGTGACACCCGACGATTTAGGGTTACTGATTAACCCTCTAGAAACCCTAATTATGTGTGTTTAGTTTAGTATTAGGCTAAATAGTTGTAATTAATTATAATTATTTGTATATTTATGTAAATATAAACTCCCGTAATTGCTCTATATTACGCTACGTAATTGGTTGTAATTACGCTTACGCAATTTGGTGAAATTGTGCAAAGCAACCGGACAGAGTCCGACACAGCATAAATACGGACGTTGGTGAACAAAATATTAAATAATATGAAATTATTTAACAAACTCAAAAACTTACAAATATTATGGTGATAATATTCAACAAATCATTAATATCGTATAAAGTAACACAAACGCAACGAAAATGCGCGATACACGCCTAACAATCGAATGAGAACCAAATATATTTTATAAGTTTAAAATATACTATTTCAAGTAAAACTTTCATTTAAAATATCGTACTTTGAATCGATAATGAAAAACGTCTAATTAAAACGTTACGCGATTAAGCATCCGTAAAATAAGCACGCAAATCGAGACCGATAAATTAACGTAACATTTTTATAAATGTTTTCAAGTAGTAATATTAGATATTTCAATTAAAAATATCAAGATTTAAATCGTTACTTAAATACGCGTATTAAACGTTTTAACGAATATATAAACACCGAACCGACCGGGTAAACGAACGTAAAACGTAACAAATCGAGTTAAGAATGAAAATGACCAAAATACCCCTGTTAGGACCACATGGCGGCCGGCCACCCCATGTTCCACCCCTCACCTCACCCAATTACAAACCATGCAAAACCCAATGATGACCATATTCCTTACACCTCCATTAGATGTACATGCATTTCTCATTTTACTCCCTACACTCCAACTCTTTTCTCTCTAACTCTTCTTTCAAAAGTTGCTGAGTATTCTCAGCCCTTACCACCACCATAACTCACCACAAACCACCCTCAAACAGCACCATTGATCAAGCAAGAAAGGGAAGCTAGCACCAAGACCATCATCACCATCATCATTTCCTTCTTCCCTTCATCATCTCATTGTGAGGAAACCCACTTTCTCTCTCTAAAAATTTACTTACATGATGTTTATTTATGTATTATCTAGCTCATCTAACCTGATTATGTCCAAAATCCTTGATAAAATACGTTTTTATAATTTATATACAAAGATTACATAATCTGTCTACAAAAACTCAGTTTACTAAAAATGTCATATCTTGAGTTCTAAGAGGATTTATATGATGCATTTTTTTAAAAAATTTGCGTATTGAAAAGATCTACAACTTTCATGTTTTACGTTGTTACCAGATCCATACGTATTTTTGTCTATAAGCTGATTTGTGGGACTGGTCTGTATGAAAACAGAATCTGAGCTAGGCATTGTTGTTTATTTTGGTTCCCTGTGATGATGAGACTTAAAATTCTTAGAAAACTTATGTTAGATCCTAGATACATAGAAGAACAGTTGGTAAAAATTGTGACTCAAATGTGGACCAGAAGTTAGTAAGATCTAGTGACGAACTAAACCGACAAAGGTCGAAAATATGAAAATCTTGAAGTTTTAAGTTGCAATATAAAAACCGACACTTTTGATGAACTCCGACATGAACCGACAAACTATTTGGACTCTATGAACAGAAATATGGGTTGGGTGAAAATTTCGGGTCAAACCGAGTAAGTTTGACCAAGTCAACAAAAGCGGCTCGATTTCTAAAAACTTACTATATTTGGAAAATCATAACAAAAATGGGTTTGGGTGACTTAGTTGGTAACTTGGACCAAAAACTAATTTTAGAAAGTTTCCCGAATGAAAAACCGACACCTGATTACACTTGGGCTAAATATTGAAATCTGACCAGACCTCAATGTCGCATGACCTGCGACACTACCTAAGTGTCGCTAACTAGTGTCGCTACTTATTTAAAAATTGATTTGAACCTGCGACACAAGACTTAGTGTCGCTATCATGCAACACTCACTGCGATACTTACCCTAGTGTCACATGACCTGCGACACTGACCCTAGTGTCGCTACTAGTGTCGCTAAAGACAGAAAGTATGAAACTTGTTTTTCACTAAGTATTGAACTTGGGTAACAACTTATAACCATACATGATACATACTATAACAATGTATACAATTATACAAACTTAATAATAATGTATTTTAAGAATTATTATTACAAACTTTCACCAACGGGCCGTACACGTTTTTGATAAACGAACTCGAACAACTTATTTGGACATACTAGTTGATGAACTAGCTTTAGGTGGACATAAAACCCCCACTTACCCGATTGGCTTAAGTGGACATTAACCCCCACTTATACAATCGTTATAGATGGTTGAGACATCTACTTATACAACCTCATACGTTTAGGGCGTTAGGAGGTTGCACATGGGAACGAGAACACCCACTACTTGCTACCTACTTAACTCTGGTGAGTTTCATAGCCCCTTTTTACTGTTTTTTCACTGGGGTGAGAATACATACAACTGTTTTATAAATTGCTTTATGATCACAAGTACTGCCAACAACTTTTCGTACGGATTGCATGAGACCTTATGATAATCCACTAAAGTCCTCTACTTATCATAGTTCATTAATATATGCGTTAATATTATTGGATAGTACTATCAGAGTTTGACAAACCTCATCCAGGATAGTCGCGCTAGCCAACCCACGGGCGCAATATTATTTGTGAATTAGAGGTGTAACGGATTAGTACACGTACCGGAGGCAAACAATGTTAAGCTCGAACTACGAGACTCATGCAAATGGTATACTTATATTGCAATATGCAATACTTTTACTTGTTGTTGGCTAACGATACTTTTACTTATCATTGTTGAATGATACAAACTTATGTTGACCTTTTAGTATGTATTTCTCAGGTAACCCGCCGCAGTAGGAAGCTTTTGAAAAGCTTAGCTCGAGTCGTATTGTTTTCAAAACATCAAGAGATTAGATTTGCTTGTAGCTGTATTTTGTAGATTCAGTAATGTATTAGAAATCTCTAAACGGTTTATGTGAACTTCAGATATATTTTGTAAGCATTTGAATTATCGTAATGTAACTATTTTTCAAATGTCTCATATAGAGGTCATTTGCTTTAATTTTTGTGTTGTGATATTTAATTTGGTCGGCTCCCCCTTGACACCTCCTACTTCCGCTGCCACGTGTTTTGGGGGTGCGACATATGCCACTACTTCTGTGTACTTAGGTACAAACCATTATTTCTTAGGTATTAGATACCTCGATAGCTGTATACACATTGGTGTTACACACTTTAAACAATACAAATCAAAGTCGTGGATTTGAACTACTTTTCAAAGCATACAAGTTTATACTTTATGTTTTCAATTAACAATTCTATGAACTCATCAGCTTTATAGCTGACTCATTTTAGCATGTGTTCTCAGGTGCCCAGCAGGATTAGGATTGCTAAAAGATATGCTAGCTCGAGTTGCATGTTTTCAAACAACTGGATTTCTCTGCATAACTTTTGTATTACAAACTATGTATTGAAATTATATTGCGAACTCGCAACTTGTATACACTTTTATTTTGAAAATGTATAACTATTTTTCAAACGTCTCATTTAGAGTCGTTCATTACTTACCTTTGTGCTTGTGATATTTGATTTGGTAACACCCGACCCGACCGCTTCCGCAACCCGAAATTTGAGGGTGTTACAGAAAAGGGGAGGAATCTCCCAAATCTTAATTCCCCGCGTTTGCGCTCCGTACGGTTCTCGTTTCCCTGATCGTTTAAACGTTAATTTAATTATTTTATACGTTTTAAAATACGAATGTTTATTCAATATTTTTGTTGAAGTATGTTACCAAATACTTGTAGTTGAGGTATTAAATATATCTTAAATTGTTTCGTTTGTTTATCCGTTTAATATTTTAATCGCGTAGACATTTATTTGTACGATACGAAATAATTATGAAATATTAAAATAATAATATTTTGGATATAATGGTTGTATTAAATAATATTATATTATTTAATAAAATTGTTCACCAACGTCCGTATTAATTGAACCGAATTCCATTTGATTAATGAGTACGATTTGATCAAATCGCATAATCGTATATATTCATTAATACATATTTCGATACATTAATTAGCCTAACACAGAACTAATTACATGTATTAACGGTTGATTAGGCACTAGTCCTAATTTGACGGGTATCACAGATGCCAACAGTCGTCGGTTGGTGGCATCAAAAACCGAAAAGATCGGACGGATTGAAGGTGAGACCTACATCACTTTCTCTTTATTTTATTTTAATTCGAAAAATAAACAAAAAAATTAAAATTTTAGCCGTTTGACCTTCAACAAATACCTTTTTTTATTCAAATACGAGATAATAAAAATAATAGAAAATTAAAAAGTATATGTTGGCCCCTCCAACGGTCTTTTTTTTTTTTATTTTTTTTTTCACAAATTAACCTTTTTACATTATATATAACCCTTTCTTTCAATCAATTTTTCGCTACAACATACAATTTAAAATGCCAAGAACTCAAAGATTAAAAAACACTACTATACCACCATCAACCGAAAACGATATCCGGGCAAATTTAATGAATAACCAAATACCAACACCACCTTTTTCACCAACAGGCTCGTCTTCAGCTCAATCTTCAAACTCTTCACCTAGTCAACCACTCGAGTTTGCATCATATGCATAACAACAATCAACATACCAACAACCACTACATACCAACTAAAGAACACTTGTACACAGGATCAAAACAAAATTCAGATTCGATTACAAGTGGAAATAATAAATCGAATAAACAACAAGTAAAATGAACAAGTGATTGTTCATTTTTCGTACTATGACAGTTTTACCCTTAACAAGGTTATTCGATTCAAGTGGAAATATAAATAGGAGTATGCTGCTATTTATACAAATGACGTTCTGCTGTTAAACTAGTGGTGAGCGTGGGACGAAACCGGTACCGAACCGTACCGAACCGCTTGGTACTGAATTTTTTTGTTTTTGCCTCAAAGTCAGTATCAAATACCGAACCGCTTGAAGTCGTTTGGTACTGGTTCAGTTCCGGTATCAGGTTCGGTAAAAGTGGTACCATACCTAGTTGGTACCGAATATATATACAACAACAAAGTTACGCCTGAATTACATCAACTACCATGACTCAAACAAACAAACAACAAGCTAGTATCCATATTATATATATATCCAACCAAGACCCACTGTTTGGTAATAATATTTAGTCCCACACACACCACTATAGAACCTTTGATCAATATAATATGGAACTAACAACTCACAACCTTATAAAATGTTCTAACGGAATAAATATTAACCAAAATTAAAGTGATGAAAGTTCTAAAACTTTAAGTAACAACCATCAGTGATACGAAAGTTCTAAACCAAAAGCAATACGAAAGTTCAAAAACTAATGACCCGCTTCCAAAAACTCTTAATCATGTGCGCTTTGTTTCCCTTTCCCTTTTTCATTTTGTTTGTTGATCGCCTCTTCAATTGCTACAATAGAAATAAGAAACAACGTAATGTAACACTCATTATATAAACATAATTACGTAACATACAAAGTAATTTAATAATTCTTATTACCTATAGAAATATCATCATTGTTTAGTATATCATCAATGTCATCCACAATTGGCTTCCTTGACTTTCTCACCCAGTCTTGTGTACAAATCAAAGCCTCAACAATTTTCGATGACAAGCTTGTTCTATATGGGTCTAGAACATGACCGCCAGTGCTAAACGCCGACTCAGATGCCACGGTGGAAATTTGTATTGCCAATATATCTAACAAAAATAAAACTTCATAAAAATAATACTGTAAAACATGATAAAAAAGGTTACAAAGATTACTATAACTTACCTTTAGCCATGTGAGATACTATTGGGAACCTCATAGCATTTAGATTCCACCATTTAAGTATGTCAAACCCGGTACTTAAGTTGATTTTAGGCTCTTTGAGGTATCTCTTTAACTCAGTTTCACATGAATCTGAGCTTCTTCCTTCCCCATTTAAAAACTCCCCTAAAAAGACATTACCAACATCAATTGCATCTTCATTACAAGCTTCTTGAGATCCCGAATTATAATCAACATTGTCAAACCGAGCCTGATATATTTTGAACAACTCTTCCATCCTCTTCTCAATGTCCTTCACCATTTTCAACACCTTAATTACAAGAGATTGTTTTGACATGGGACTTTCCTTTGTTATGGTATATGTAATCATCTTTCTAAATGCATGTGCAAGAAAAGGTGATTTCATAGTAGGATTCAACAAAAAGGCAAAATACATAAAGTCATTTAGCTCATCAAACTTCCCCCGATACTTATCATAAAGTCATTTAGCACCTATTTGATTTACCATGCACCAAATACTCTTATAGTTAATATGTGTTACCAGGCCACTCACATTAAACTATCATCATCTAGAATTTTTCTATCAACCAACCCGGCCATGATCTTAAGACCACCGTTTAATATTTAAATCAACTAGATCTTGAGTTATTAATTTGTTTTTACTGTATAGACATATATTAACAACATACAAAGTACAAAACATACGCATTAACAATACAAAAATTAAGTTATCATTAAATCATTAAAAGAATCAAAGCAAAAAAGAAAAGAAAAATAATTTGATCTTACTTTCATTTTCTTGATGATGATCGATGATGATGTTTGTTTATAATAATGACGATGAATGTATTAGATTGTAGTTTGTGATAGTTGTTAATGATGCTGAAGGGTAAGGTTTAAGAATGATATGCGGCCATGTTGTTTTTCCAGTAAAAAAGAAATAAAATTGACGAATATATCTTTCATTCTTTAGTATTAGACATGACTCAAAATAAAGCATTTGGACTTTCGGGTATGGTACCAAACCCGGTAAATTACCGGTCCCGTACCGCTAAAATACCGAATCCCAAAATCACCTATAATGAGAACCGATTCCCGGACTGCATAGCTTCGGTTGGTACCGGTTCGGTACGGTACCGGTATTCCAGTTTCTTTTTCGGTATTTCGGTGCATATGATCACCCCTACCCTTCAATTTTAAAATGAACAAGTGATTGTTCATTTTCCGTACTACGAAGTATGACAGTTTTACCCTTAACAAAGTTATTCGATTACAAGTGGAAATATAAATAGGAGTATGCTGCTATTTATACAAATGTACGTTCTGCTGTTAAACTGTTACTTTCAAGTAAAATATAATTAAATATTGAATAAGTATAATATGGAGATTATGTCATTTGTTTGAATGAAAGAATAATTCAACGAGCTGAGGTGTTAACTGTTACTTTATATAACAAGGTTATTTTAGTAATTAAATTAAATTAAATGTTGTTGTTTAAAAGAACAAATACTCCCTTATAATTATTAATGATATATAAAAGTAATATTGCTTAAAAAAGTTATTATATATGAAAGTAATATATTGAAGATAAAAAAAAGGTCAAAAAGGGAAAGTGAAAGTAAAAGAGATGCAAAATCCTTTAAAGTTTAAACAAGTGAGAACTGATTAAGAATCTTAGTCATGAACCACTTATAAAGTCTCCAAATATATTGGTGTGTCATACTTGAAACCTTAATTTTTAATTCTCCTAAATATATATACTAAATATAGTCCAGTTGTCTCGATTTAATTGTCCGTTTTTCTTTCTCGAGATATCTCAAATTAATTGGTAACTTTCATTATCAACAACTTAGAAGGGTTTTGGTGGAGAAATATGCCAAAGTGTAAATTATTGCATTTTTTAAAAGGAACTAGTTTAAGACTCGTAAAATTTACATGCTGACTTTATGATATGTTTTATATGAATGTGTTATACGAATTTAATAAGCGTTTTGGTGTTGATGTATGATACATCAGTTTGTATTGTTTTAATTTTAAATAAAAAATGTGTTAAGCATTTGAATTGTGATAGATTTTGGATTGATGAGTCCATATAAATTAATTAATTGATAGGGACAATATTGTGTATAATATTACTTTGTTATTTGTATTAATATTTAATAATATTATATTATTTAAAATCGTACATATATGTTTTTTCAAATAAGCGAATTTACCGGTTCAGCAGGTAAATACTATTTTGTATCTAATAAATAACGCTTTTTAGTGCATTGGTGGTTTCCGTCCATCTAATTTACTCTTTGTAATTTAAATCAACAACCTATAATGCATTACTTTGTCTTTTTAACTTTGACGAAAGATGATAAAATATGACAACTCAAATGCAGGCTCTACTGACCCGAATGACATTAACACAACCTTAGAATATTAAATGGTAAATTATTTTAGGGATGTAAATCGATATATAGAGAAATTATTGGCAAAAGAGAAATTAATTAATCAATTATTGATAATATTGTATATGATATCCCTTTCTTTTTTGTATTTGTATTATTTTATAATAATAGTACTATATTATGCAATGAAACTTTGAATTAATTAATTAAGAAAATTATATTGTTATCTTTAAGATTTCAAATCTTGTAATTCGATATAGTTTTTTTCATGTTTCGAATTTGCATCATATGTTCAATAAGAATAACTATATATTTTTTTGTTTGGCCAAAGTTACATACATGTGGATAACCGAAATCCGCGAATAAATATGAATAACCAATGATTAAGAATTAATAATAATTAGGTACCCAACTGGTATTGCACCGTGTACGGGTATAAATATTTTAAATTGGTATAAGTATAGATACAATAAAACCCGTCAGAACTCGACCCGTTGGCATTCATAATTCATACATTGTAAATTAAAAAATGATAAAAGAGTTCAAAAAGGGCGGTGGTATGGGTACAAATACCATATAAACCGCCGAAATCCGACTCGTTGACATCTATAATCGAAGAATCATAAATTAGAAATTGATAAAAAAAAATAAAAAAGGTGAAAATATAATAATCTAAATCATTGACCGATGGAATGAAGCCATGAATTTTTTAAAATTGAAATTAACTTATTAGGGCTTTTTCATAAATAAATAAATAAATAAAGAAGATTATAGGAAGAGTTTAAATTATGAAAGAAATAATAAAGTAGTTATTAAACTAAAATCTCCACAAAATACTTGAAGGATTATGTACGATTAGGGGTGTACGTGGTCTAAAAACCACACCGAACCGGATCAAAACCGAACCGGACCGCGAACCATAAATGAAAAATTAAGAACCATGAACCGCACCATATAATTCGGTTTTGGTCCGGTTTGGTACTGGTTCGGTTATTGCGGTTTTGGTTCAAAACCGTGAACCAAATAATATAAGCGCATAAATGTTATAAGAAGATATGTAAAAGCATGTAGTTATCAAATTAAATATAAGAATTACGGATTCAAACATAAGATGGATGCATCTAATATTTTTTCAAATAAAACATGTATGTATGTAGAACATAAAGGAATATCGAGATCAAGTTCCCAAATAGAATTAAGAAATGAATCAAGTCTTAACAATTGATCAAAAATCATAATCTGGTATGTGTGCAAAAGTAAAAAAAAAAAGTGTTATTTTTGTGTGGACGACGAAGTAGAGAAAGAAAACCGTAAGTTGAATTTTTTTAGTGTATTGGGTATAATATAAAAACCTGAAGAACCATATATACTTATAGTGAATATTACTGCAATTTTAATTTTAATAAATCTTATAATATAACTCTATTTCTATCAATATTAAAAGATATGCATATCAAATATACTTCTCTTTTCATATAGAAATGGTTCTGACGGTTCAAACCGTTTTTATCAGTTTTAGAACCAAATCGCATCGTGAACCATTAAGGTTAAAAGATAGAACCACAAACCGCCATTTTGCTTCGGTTTGGTTCGGTTCCGGTTCGGTTTACCGGTTCTGACGGTCCCGGACAATTTATGTACACACCTATGTACGATTAAAGAATAAATAGAGGTTTTATATCGTAAATATTGAATGGTGTATATTGTAAATATGGAAAGGTATATTAGTATTTTAGTCACATAAAAATGAGATTAATGATGTCATTAAATAAATGAATGGCTAGATCTTTATTGTTAGTCTCCATCTAATGGTCATTATTTTTTCAAGATTTTTCTTTTGATAGATAAGATAGATAGATAGATGTGTATATTAACATTGTATAGTTAAACTGCAACGGAGTGTCCTGATTAGAGACGATGTATCTAGAGTGTAGTATTTATCGTAACTAACTTTAATGTAGTATCTATCGTAATTAATTTTCATTAGCACCACACGTCAGTTAAACCAAAGAACAATTTTGATTTGCAAATTGCAACTTATTTTCAAGTAGGCAATGAAGATACAACTGTAGCACCGTCTCGGCTTTAGAATATTCTACATAGTGTCGTCTTAAGATTCTAAGACTACTCTCATTCACAACCAAAACCATCCCAACTATCCATTAAAAATTTAATTTCTCTCTTCCACCTATCCAACCAAAGTAAACCCAACTTTACACTCTCATTAGCAACCCACCATTAACATTTTTTTACAACCATAGTATATGGTTTATTACACAAAGTACAACTCAAAACCAACCCAAAACATTATAATAATCACTTACCTTGGGTACCAAATCCAACCTGGTTGGTGAGGTTTTTATTTTTTTAATATTACTTTTATGACCGACCAAGAAATAAGTTACCAATGACATAAGTCTAAGGGAGTTTATAAATTTATTATTATATTATATAAGCATATAGGGATAGAAGAGCACTTATTCTTTAAGATTGAGGAAGTGGTTATTTGAGGAGAAGGTGGAGAAGATTTATTTGTGGTCATTAGATGATCTTTTAGGTTGGATCAATAGTTATAAGGGATGACAATTTTGTAAATACTTTCAAAAATAAGGGTATTATTTAAAATATATATATATATATATATATATATATATATATATATATATATATATATATAACATTAAATTTCACCTCACACCCCTTCCACTATTAAGTTTTTTACATTTTAACCCCTCCACTTTATTTAATATCCCCCTATTACCTTCTTCTTCTACCAACCCCACCTACCACCACCCTACCACCCCCACCACCTGCTGCCACCACCTGGTCGACGCCGGCCGCCGCTAAATTCCGACCGCCAGAATTTTATTTTTTCAAAAAAAATTATAAAAAAGAAATTAATTTGTTTTTCAAAAAAATTTCCATAAAATTTTTATTATATAGAGTTCCTTTTCCTAATGCATTTTAAATAAAACTATACGTTTTTTTCACTACATTTTGTATATATTATTGTTAATTAACTAAAATTTTTATATATTTTACGGCACAAATGGATAAAATATAGGAAAAAGAGAACAATATATCCCAAATGAAATATATGCAAAATGCAGTAAAAACAATAATACGTGGTTAATACAAAATGCAGTACAAATAGATAATATGTATAATACAAAATGTAGTGAATAACAAACAATATATAATAAATGAAATATATGAAAAATGCAGTACAAATAGATTATGTATAATATAAAATGCAGTAAAAATAATAAAATGCAGTACAAATAGATTATGTATGATATAAAATGCAGTAAAAAGAGAACAACGTGTACTAAATATATATATGCAAAATGCAGTAAAAACAGAAGTACGTATTATACTTTCATACAAAATGTAGTAAAAATGGATGATATATATAATATAAAATGCAGTAAAAAAATAAACAATATGTAATATATAAAATATATGCAAAATGCAGTAATAATAATAAAATGCATTGTAATTTTAACAAAATGCAGTAAAAAATATATTATGTATAACTTAAAAGGCAGTAGAAAACTAACAATATATAGTAGATCGAGGTGTATAAATAAAAATGTAGTAAAAACATCAAAAGAATAATATGTAAAATACAAAAAATGCTGTAAAAAATGAACATATCTACTAAACATATATATACAAAATGCAATAAAAATAATAAAATGCAGTACAAAGCGAAAATATGTATAAAAAAATGAAAAACAATTATGGGAAAAAATTATTTTTTTAAAAAAAATTGGAAAAAAAAAAGTTCGACGGCCAACGGCGGCGGCTGGTGGCGGCGATCGGCGGGTGGTAACAGCTAGTGGTGGGTGGTGGAGGGGAGGGGTGGGGAGGAACAAAATAGGAGGGAGTAGTGTACAATATAAAAAGGTGGAGGGGGTAAAAATGAAACTTTTAAAATTCTTATCATTCTTCTTCTCAAATGGTACCTTCTTGAAACACCCGAAAATTTCAACCAGTTTTTTTACATATTATAATGTCCCATAAAGTCAAATTCAAACACGTTCATTAATAATACTTCAAGACTAACACATTCACCCTGTCTTTAACTTCTATACACTAATAGATCATACATTACAACTTCATTGAACTTTTAACCTCACTACATGACTATCTCTTTTTCTTACATAACTATATATATATTCATGAGTGAGATTAAAGTGTCAAAATATGATTTAAAACTTTCACAAAAAGGGGGTGTAACTTTGATATAGAGCATGATTTAAAAAGGAGTAGAACTTGTTACCGAATAGCAACAAGCTACCATTAGTTTTCACATGGGCCTTTTTCTTGAATCGTCTTTCTTTCCACTTGATTCACCTAAAATATTTAAAACTTAACATAATAAGCACATTGCTTAGTAAGTAATGGTCACTTTAACAATTAACTTTAACACTTCAACGTATTAAGGATCTTTAATCACTTCACCAAGTTAATCACAAAGGATTAACTACTTTAACAAGTTAACCACATAGGATTAACTACTTCTGATGTGCTGATAAGTATAGGCAATTATAATCACAAGTTTTAAATTAAGAAATAGTAAATAATACTATCACACAATGCAGGCAAGTATTAACTTGTTCGTATAATATAGCTTATTAAGTCAGTCCAAGTTCGAACACAGGGAACGTGATTCTAATCTATAACTAATTATCTATTTATTCCTAATTACAATTACTATACAATAACAATATACATTAATATACAATAATATACAAGATAAGGGGGACGTTTTAGTTCCGATCGAACATATTTATAATTGATACAGATTCTAATAGATAAGTCTAAGGTTCAACTTAAGAATACTCAATTGGATAGAAGATTATAATTACTTAAACTATTATTGATTAAACTTATTATATTAACTTATGTCTATTTGCTTTGTTGGCTATTATTATTGGTGAATTGCTAATGTAGAAAATCACAAAGGTTAAGATTATTTTCATATAGCAATACAGTCAAAGGTTAAAAAAAGTATTACTATTTATTAAGATCTATTAGCAGTTTATTAATACAATTTCTGATTTGGTTGAATTACAATGTTATTTAACATTAATAAATGATATTCTTCGTCTATCGCAAAGGTTAAGATCAAGACATAAACATAATCACTTAATTTATAAAACCCAAAAGATTAATAAAGTTATGATATAAATCAGCTAATCATGTCAAGAATCATTATTAATATAATATAACACAGACAATTCTTGTATAATAAACATTCAATAATATAGTTCTAACATAAACATATAATTCATATAATAAACTCAATCAATCATTCATTTAAATATTCATAATGAAAACCTAATTAACAAGTAATTCAAATAAACAATATCCAAAAGTAACCCAAAATGTTAATAAAGTTACCCGGATAAAGAAACTGAACCAATTGTTGAACCAGCTTTTTCTAGGGTTGAAAACCTTCAAACCCTAGCTTCTTAGCCTCTAAAATCGCACCTAAAGTCGACCTAAAAACCCTAATAATCGTGTTTATATTCTAAGAATCGTATATGGTTAACCCTAACCTAAGCCTCTATTTATAGTTTTCAGAACCAGCATTCCAACCGCCGGTTGGGTATTCCAACCGCCGGTTGGGCTTTCTTGAGTCCCAATCCAACTCGCGTATGGAACCGCCTTTGATACCTTAATACCCTAACCGCCGGTTGGGTTATCCAACCGCCGGTTGGACCTTTTTCCAGAATATTCCAACTTCGGGTTAGGCTTCATTTTTGGGCTTCTTCTTTATTTCTTCGGGTCTTTACTCTTATTTTGGCCCAATTCTTCAATATTATTATTTTGGTCTTCAATTCTTTAAGGTTTAAGCTCCAACTTCTTCAAGTGCTTTATTTTCTTCAGTTTTGGACTTGTTTTCGTTCATTTTTCTTCAATCTTTAATTTAAATACATTTATGCAAATATTAACTAAATAAGTATCTATAATCATATAAATTCAATAAAATGTATATAAATGTAGGGATAAATAGTATAAAATATAGTATCTATTTGATGCTTATCAAATTCCACAAGTGATTTGTCATTCCTTGGCTAGCATCAAGCAAATGACATAGTAATCACTTACTTTAACAAAATCCAATTACTTACCTTATCTTTGGTTATGAGGAACGCTTGAAACAACTTGAGCACTTTGATCACCTAAACACATAATTCACATAATACACATATAAATTACTTAACCATACAAACTTAACTCTTAATCATAATTTAGGTGTTAGTTTTTCCAACACCACTTTCCCTCATAACACCTTTCATTAATATAAACTTCTTATATACTTATGAAATCATCAAGTATTTATAAGTACATGATTTCACTTTTCATTACAATTCATAAACTTTCTCTTTTAATTAGTATTCATATAACATGGGTGTTTATTTATAATTATTTACAAGCTTCACTAAATCAAGTCTTCATAACTTACCAATTTATAAATACCAACATGTATATAATCATTTATATAGAACTTTAGTATAATAAGTTTAGGAAGCAATTTATTAAGACATATAAAACCTTAATACACTAATTAAATCATCAGTTATAGAGATTTCTAGAAATGGTGACGTTTGAAATATTTAATGGACAATATTTGTATAATTAAGTCGTATGGTTGATTAATAAGACCCCGTGTCAAGATAACATGAAATTGCAACTAAATAGTATATACCATTATTGTACTTATTTAAAATTGTTCTTATTAATATGTATCAAGGCTATATTGGCAAGGTCAATTATACTTGCCCTGTGGTAGAGCTCGTTGTTCTCTTATCACGGAGTTCAATGACTACGTGTAGTTGGCTAGCTAGACGTGTCTTTGTAACGCTAACAGAGAACATGTTTTTTGGTTCTTTTATCGTTTTTTACATTTAAACAAGGTAAATAAAAAATTAAAGATGGGTTCAGAAATTCATATTCAAATGTCATGACTTCAAATGATTATAGGTGACAATGTAATTGTGGGTCGTGAACAACAATCTCATAGTTACAGCCTATAGGTGCTTTAATAGTTATTTTTAAAAAATCATTTTACATTCTAAGTACGTTAATTATATACAAGGTTATATTTCGTGTAGATTCACATTATACGTAATTTAGAAACTACACGTGTAACGATTTTTAATTGGATCATAGAAATTATGTGTAGTATTGTAATTAAATATTACACAAATGCAATCATTAACAATTGCAGATTGTAAGAGTAATCGGGTGTTCTTTGATTCTCATGGGAGAGATTGGAGGAAACGACTACAATTATGCTTTACAATACCGAAAATCTATTAAAGAGGTTGAAACATATGTTCCCTTTGTTGTCAAGACAATCATCTCTGCAGTTAATGTAAGTATCCAATCGAATGTACTTAACTTTTGTCGTACTCGTTTACAATTGTAATTACATGCAGTTGTTAACTCATGGTTATGTTTGATAATCAAGGAACTAATTGAGCTAGGTGCCGAAACAATTATTGTCCCAGGGAACCTACCAATCGGATGCTCTGCTATTTACTTAAAAGTCTTCTATGGCTCAAATGAGGTAGAATATGATAATGCAACCGGATGCATTACTCAATTAAACAAGTTTGCAGAGTATCACAACGAACTTCTAAAAACAGAATTAAACCATATGCGAGAGGTCCATCCTGAAGTCAACATTATTTATGTTGATTACTACCATGCTGCAATGCAAATTTTCATATCTCCGTACGAATATGGTACACAATATTCCACCTTTTAGACATGCATATGTTTGGGATGGGATTATTACATACATAATTTTATTTTTTATTTTTTTGGAAATTGTAGGATTTACAAATGGAGCTCTAATGGCATGTTGTGGAGGTGGAGGACCATATAACTTAAACCCATCCATAGCATGTGGAGACCCATTATCAACTTCATGTGATCAACCAGATACATATTTCAATTGGGATGGTTTGCACTTAGCGGAAGCAGCATACAGATTAATCTTCAAGAGCATATTTGAAGGGTCCTACACTACACCTCGGTTCAATTCTGTGTGCCATGCAGTAAGGCTACAACCAGTTGGAGTACAAATGCCTAGCACTATCTTAGGAATTTAAAATTTTCTTAATTTTTATTGAAGCCTTTTATTCCAAGTAATTAGACTTGCAAAAAAGGGATATTTTGTTTAAAGTGTAGACTTCATATAGTAAGTCATGTATATCAAATGAATGTATTTTGATATGTATTTTTTAATGGTAACATAATATTATTTTGTATACATCGTGTCAAGTTTAAATGAGTATAGTAACATTGGGTAAGATTGAAGGAACCAATAAGAATGTGTCACGTGTCATAAACCTATTTTTCCTTCACGTTTTTAAAAATTAAATATCTCACAAACGGTAAGTCGAAAAATCACAAAATTGCACCATAAAATCAACGTATTTTTCTCTGTAATTAGAGATTTTACAAGGTATACTTTTGACGAACTTTATTTTTTCACTTTTTTGTAGGTTTAGAAACAACTAATACATGTGATACCAACGAGTAATACATGTGATACCAACGAGTAACACATGTGATACCAGTGATTAACACATATGATAATAATATTCTACAATTTGTAAAACCCATAAAAATAGTCATCGAAAGTATACCTTGTGAAATCTCTAATCGAAGAGGAAAAAACATTGATTTGGTTAGTGCAATCTTTATTATTTTCGACTTACCATTTGTGAGACATATAATTAATGAAAACATGAGAAAAGGGGATTTCTTATGACACGTGACACATTCTTATTGATTCTAATTCTCACCCAATATTCTTGTATTCATTTGAACTTTAATCTATATACATATCTTCAAAAACAAAAGTTACATATTCACCTTCACTACACCATACCAAATAGTTACCCATCTTCAATAGTTTTAACTTAACATACAAGGTATGGTTTATTATCTGTTTCTAATAATGGGACTTATGCTATAAGTTGCTTCTAACTGTTCATGATTGTGAATATCGGGAAGAGATATAAGATGGAAATTAAACAGAGGGTAACCACATAGAGGGAGCAGCAACTTTAAACAAGCCAAATATGTCTTCTTCTTCTTTATTATGTAAAAACATTAAACAAATGTCAGTATATAAACATGGCAAGTAGCACATCTCCATCCTATAGAATTCGAATTCGTATATAAAATTTTCTTGTAAACTGTTGTCACTAAGACCTCTCACTATGGTGGAGTCCAACTGATGTATCAGTTAGTGCCACATTAGCGCCACATAAAATTTTTCAAAAACTGATACAAACTGACGCTTCACTGTCTACAGTGAACATCACTTCTCTTTTTTATGTTTTTTATGGACCTACATTTACCAATATACCTTTATTATTATACACTAACCAAATAAATAAAAAAAGCTGGGTCCCACGTACAAACCACCGAAGCTCGTCGCTTTGTCGACGGATCCAAAACCGACGATCAACTGATGTTTTGGTGCCTATGGTGTCGCTTAGTTTTTCAAAGTCGGTTAGAACCGACGTATCAAACTGAAGCACCATAGTGAGTGCTCTAGGAGGTAATATCATCCATTGAATGATTTTAGTTTGGCCATTTATCGTCAATTGTCTCAATGCTGTTATGTGTATATGTATATAAATTTATACATTTATCTTAACGATTGTCGGATCATTTCTCTTTTTAATGAACCATTAATCTTAAACGAAATTAGCTTTTTGAACGCACGAAACTTATTTAAAAGGTTAAAAGTTATTAAACACAATAACGTTAATGTTCCATTTTCCTTTTCATTGCAAAGCTCTCTTTTTTCACTTATTTTTTCACAACTATTACCAGCTTCAACTCCTTTTGTGACCATGATCTCCCATTTTTTTTTAATAATAATAATAAAATAAGATGATGTGGTAAGTAACGATAGCTCAGTTTAGGGTTGGAAGTTGGCATCTTTCGGTTACTTACACTGATGTCAATTATGTGTAAGAAAACGCTTTCTGAATGATATACTATAATTCCAATAAGAGGGAAGGGATCTAACGAAAATGACATCATTTCTTTTGTTGTTACTCGAATTTGAAAATAAACGATTATAGTTGAAATTCTTTATCTATGTCATATACTATTATACTGATACACCTAACATTGAATAAACACATTATGATCAATTATATAATTCAAAAGATCATCGCTGGAATTGAAATGTTACCGGTGGATGATTAACACTCTGCGTCAGTACTCATAAGTTTATAGTTGCGTTGAGGTTTAAGGATCGAAATAAACAACAAAACTGTGTAATTTGATCATTAGTCAGGGACTCTTACTTCCAAATAAGCTGTTTAGTTTCATAGTTTTCTTGTACATTGACACGAATGATATATGATGTTTGTGAAAGATTATGTGCTTAATATTAACATAAGTAAATGTCAGATCCAGCTTCACATGAACACCGCAGGGTCACACCGATGAGCACAACCGAACAAGTAGTGTGATACTATAAAAGATATTTGATATCATTCATTTAGTTGAAATGGATTAGTTGATCGAATATAAATAAGACATTTATTAATATAAATAATTAATGTAATTATTTATTTAATAAAAGGATTTATTTATAAATGATTTTGTAAATAAATTAACTAGTTTAATCATTATTAAACTACAAGGTTTTAATTGTAAATATATAAGTTTGGGATTAGTTTAATAGTTTGATTAAACTAAAGGGATTAAAGTGAAAGTATTAAACTTGGAGAACAAGTTGGATCACACCTATAAATAAAGGTTTTAGGGTTCATTATTTGGTGATCAAAATCCTAACTCTGTCTCCCTCCCTCTCCTAATCGATCTCCCTCTCTTGCCGAAATCGGCCAAACCCCAAAGGGGTTTCGAGTTCGTGATTCGATCGCAACGAGCTTGATTTCGCGAGAGGTTTTAGTATACACTTTAGGTTTCTACCAACCGTTCAACCGTGAATCAAAGATGGATACCTATCGTATCCCGTAGCTAGTCGATTTCAAGAAGAAGAAAAAGAAGTTCAAGATAAGTCCACTTGTACTTTTGCAACGAGTTGAAGTTTAGAGTTCTTGCCGAGCACTTGATGTAAGAACGTTTCTTCTTAACTATTTAATTATATGTAATTAAATATTATACATGTTTTATTATGAAAATTATAGATATTGGCTAAGGGTTTAATTTAATGTGATTAAATGTTTTGTTTATAAAGCTTCCGCATATTAATTGTATTAAACTATTAATAATGATTAAATATTTATAACGTATAATTCTATCTAAAACCCTTCAATTTGGGATTGCGCTAGTAAAACAGAGTTTGCGTTTGTGAACAGGCATTTTCAAATGATATATATGTTCACCAACCTTTTCCGAAGTCGAGTTTTCATCTTTAATAACAAAACGTAGATAATCATTTATTTGAGATGTGTTATCACTCACGATCATCATACACATTGTTGTCTATTCCATCACTATATGAAGATCATATGTAACAAGACAGTTTCCAACTCATGACTTCATGCTTTAAGATCATCACTGAACATAATCTAATTTGCTTTGGTTTGTTCTTGGCATTAACTTGCAAGTAATGGTCTCAAATACAATCATCATATCGAAAGGTTTGAGATCTTTTCCCTTTTAGTTTTCTTATTACTTCATATTATATCTATATTCAGACATATATTGTTAATGACAAGATAACATAGTTGTGATGAAATAAGGAAAATTTTCGTAACAGGGGAATATAATATACCAAAATGATCAATAAAAGAAACGTAAAATGATCTTTTGACAAGTTAATACATTCTACGAGTATTTAATTAATAGAACCTTGCACACGATAGTATCGATGTCAACATTTTTTAACCTTTAAATGGAAATATAGAAGGGTTTAGTTCGGAGGAATGAACTTTAACTTGATTAAGATCTTTATGTTGTGTACCCAACTTCATTTTGGTCTATTGTGTTCATCCACCTTTTAAATTTGGCTATTGCATTGTATGTATCCAATGAATGATTTGATAATGTGGCAACCATATGATTCGCTACGTCATATGACATGTAACACCCGACATTTTCAACAACATATTTTTTTAATATTATTCATGTGGAAGCGTTGTCTCAAAACATATTTATCATAAATTAACGTTTATAGATTCTCAAAACATAACTATTAAATAATTACATAACCATATTAATAAGACCGGGTGTTATGAAAAACTATTCAAACATGATATTAACAAAAAGGTCAGAGCGCGCGATAACTCAGTCAACCACCATATCTCGATCTACATCAAAATCTAACCAAAATCTGCAAAAGATTCAACAACGAGGGGATTAGCTCACGTTAAGTGAATGGAACTATAACCGACAGTTCAACCCACAAGCAACAAGTCTTACAACTAATAAACTGCAACAAATAAACACATAAGCAAGTATCGTCAAGAGGATCGGAGGTTCCTGGTATACCATCACAAAAACCTACCGATAGCTTGAGTACTACCTTCACTGACATAAGTACATCCTCAACTATGTGTATCGGAAGACCCAGACAACTACAAAGTAGTACACTAGCCCAACCAACCAACGTTGACCTCTGAATCAACCACATAGTCAACCAACCAAACAACCAACAATCAATAACAATCATCAACTACAAATCAACTAATCAAGATCACAATATAAACCAAACAACAATAACATAATATATCCAAAACTATCCTGGTTTACTCGTTGTAACCAAACCCGTTACAACTGAGTTGAACCGAGGATTACAGTAACCACTCACCAAGATGACCAGTCCTTCAACTCAGTGGTCTTATATTACTGAGTTACCGCCTGCTTATCTGAGAACACAATAATAACAAATTAGTATCTTGTTCCAAAACTTATTCCATCACATAAATAATAACATTCTTCAAAACATGTATTCTCAAGATCAACATCATCTATACCAATCATATTATACATGTAATATACTATCAATTATCACAAGTATAAGTACTCAAAATAAATAAATTAAAATTCTGACTAACAAGGGAATCCGTCGGATTCATCATGAATCCGTCGGATTCAAATTGACCAGAAAAATATTAACGAATCCGCACCGTGAATCCGCCGGATTTAACCTGAATTCGGTACCCAAAACTGGCCGGAATCCGCCGGATTCCCATGGTCGTTCAGACCTGCACCTGCTGTTCAAACACAGCTCCGAACCAAAACTCAATTTTCATGAAATCATCTTATAAATACAAAATTACCAAAGGAAAAAGCACAATCATCAAACACTAACATAATATAACACTAAACAAGTTATCCAACTTCAATCTTAAGCATGCATCATCATCAAATCCATATAATTTAACCCTAACTCAAAAACTCAAACTTGAAGAACATATACAAACTCTAATATCAAATCTTCATACAATCATCAATATAACATATAATCAGTAAAGATTTAATAAACCTATACCATTTAACTTCAATTCCATACATAACACATATATATTCATCATTTACCTAATTTCTATGAAATAGGTTCAAGAACCATAAAATACTTACAATCAAATGATGAACAAGATGATAATGATGATAATATGATTTCCTTGAACTTGAATCCAAATCACATCTTAATCACTTAATTTCATGAAGTAGTTTTTGAGAGAGTTTTTAGAATAAAATGAGGAAATGAAATGTTAGGTGAAGAATAAAAATATAGGTCAGCCTAATCCCACCGCCCCAATTTTATATGTGTTTTATTTTTATCCTCTCTAATTCTATTGTCTGGAATCTGAAAATACCCGCGAAGTAAAATATTTTATTTTACTGTCAACTTTATTAATTTAAAACAAGTAACATTTTACTAGTCACAATAAAACCTGAGGCTCTATTACTCATTTATTTTCAATTAGACCAAATAAAATATTTCCCATTATTAAAATAACCGTTTATTTCCAGGCCCAGAAACCGGGTGTTACAAATCTTCCCCCCTTAGAGGATTTCGTCCCCGAAATCCAATTACACCCAAATAAACTAAACATACTCAAATCTCCTATTGTCATGCAACTTTAATCACATTACTATATGTTATAACAAAGTAAACATAGAATATACCTGTCGTGTCGTCGTCCAGACCAAGCATTTCTCCCACAGTCATCTGAAATGCTCTACCAGTCGCTTGCGGAATATTCTTCCTTTTCTTCCCAACTGACGCCGTTAAACCTGAACCCGAGCTTCCATCTAAACCCGAACCTTGCCTTACTTTTTCCGGACATTGTTCTGCCCGATGTCCTTCCTTCTGACAGTTCCAGCACACAAACTGAGGAAAAGTGCAATCTCTAATACCATGCCCCAATGATCCACATTTAATACACCTTGATGTCTGAGAAGTACATGGACCCGAATGTCTCGACTTACAATTTGCACACCATGGATTACTACTTATTGAATTATCACTAAACTCAATCCTCCGGTTATGTTCCTTATTCCCAGAAGAATTACTTTTGGACTGATGCGAAGCCTTATCCATAATCAACTTTTCTCCTTCCCATAAATCACCATCCACCGACCTAGCTAAAGTAAAAGCCTGTGTCAAAGTATTGGCCAACCTCACGGACGTCCGATACTCTGGGGGTAATGTCTTAACAAAATGAGTAATCCTTGTCCTCTCGTCCGGAACCCATTGCTGAACAAAATGTAACTTCTCTGTAAATTGATTAATAAGCTCATCCATAGTCATTTGCTCAGTCAACTGCAATTCCAAAAACTCTTGCCTAATCCTAATCATATCGAACTCCGAACAGAATTGTTTACAAATCTCATTATGAAAATCTTCCCAACGGATACTCGATCTCTGCTCCGGTGTCAAATGTGCAGTTATGGAATCCCACCAATTCATGGCCTGACCTTTCAACAATTGCACTGCATATCCAACCCTTAATTCCTCCTCACACCGACACACTTCAAACTTTCGCTCCGTATCCCTTAACCAATTCAGAGTCACTGTAGGATCATTGCCTCCTTCAAATTCTTTTGGACCACTAGCCTTGAATGTCTTAAACGAACACAACTTTTTCTGTTGTTGAGACGAAGGAAACTGATAACCAATGTCTCTTTGTTGAGTCAACCTAGCTTGTTGTTCCATATACAACTGTTCTATCTTTCTAAGTCTGATCACCTCATCCTCTAACTGCAACTTATAATCATCATCATCGTTACTATTTCCTTCCTGATTAGAAGTACCACCCTGATTACCGTTATCAGTTTCTGGAGGTGGAAGCTCATTTCTGGATACATTGTTGAGAATTGGGTTCTCATTATCTGCCATTCCTTTACTCAAACAACAGCTTACAACTTTGTTAATCGTTAGTATAACCTATACTAACCAATCAACCCCCCCCCCATATCAATAGCTAATCCCACTTACCGGAATGTTTGACTTACACCAACTAGATTTGGGATTGAACATTTACAAATGTCCAATTCACCCAAACCTATGCTCTGATACCAAATTGTAACACCCGACATTTTCAACAACATATTTTTTTAATATTATCCATGTGGAAGCGTTGTCTCAAAACATATTTATCATAACTAAACGTTTATAGATTCTCAAAACATAACTATTAAATAATTACATAACCATATTAATAAGACCGGGTGTTATGAAAAAATATTCTAACATGATATTAACAAAAAGGTCAGAGCGCGCGATAACTCAGTCAAACATCCAGTCAACCACCATATCTCGATCTACATCAAAATCTAACCAAAATCTGCAAAAGATCCAACAACGAGGGGATTAGCTCACGCTAAGTGAATGGAACTGTAACCGACAGTTCAACCCACAAGCAACAAGTCTTACAACTAATAAATTGCAACAAATAAACACATAAGCAAGTATCGTCAAGAGGATCAGAGGTTCCTGGTATACCATCACAGAAACCTACCGATAGCTTGAGTACTACCTTCACTGACATAAGTACATCCTCAACTATGTGTATCGGAAGACCCAGACAACTACACAGTAGTACACAAGCCCAACCAACCAACGTTGACCTCTGAATCAACCACATAGTCAACCAACCAAACAACCAACAACCAACAATCAATAACAATCAGCAACTACAAATCAACTAATCAATATCACAATATAAACCAAACAACAATAACATAGTATATCCAAACTATCCTAGTTTACTCGTTGTAACCAAACCCGTTACAACTGAGTTGAACCGAGGATTACAGTAACCACTCACCAAGATGACCAGTCCTTCAACTCAGTGGTCTTATATTACTGAGTTACCGCCTGCTTATCTGAGAACACAATAATAACAAATTAGTATCTTGTTCCAAAACTTATTCCATCACATAAATAATAACATTCTTCAAAACATGTATTCTCAAGATCAACATCATCTATACCAATCATATTATACATGTAATATACTATCAATTATCACAAGTATAAGTACTCAAAATAAATAAATTAAACTTCTGACTAACAAGGGAATCCGTCGGATTCATCATGAATCCGCCGGATTCAAATTGAGCAGAAAAATATAAACGAATCTGCCCCGTGAATCCGTCGGATTTAACCTAAATCCGGTACCCAAAACTAGCCGGAATCCGCCGGATTCCCATGGTCGTTCAGACCTGCTGTTCAAACACAGCTCCGAACCAAAACTCAATTTTCATGAAATCAGCTTATAAATACAAAATTACCAAAGGAAAAAGCACAATCATCAAACACTAACATAATATAACACTAAACAAGTTATCCAACTTCAATCTTAAGCATGCATCATCATCAAATCCATATAATTTAACCCTAACTCAAAAACTCAAACTTGAAGAACACATACAAACTCTAATATCAAATCTTCATACAAGCATCAATATAACATATAATCAGTAAAGATTTAATAAACCTATACCATTTAACTTCAATTCTATACAAAACACATATATATTCATCATTTACCTAATTTCTATGAAATAGGTTCAAGAACCATAAAATACTTACAATCAAATGATGAACAAGATGATAATGATGATAATATGATTTCCTTGAACTTGAATCCAAATCACATCTTAATCACTTAATTTCATGAAGTAGTTTTTGAGAGAGTTTTTAGAATAAAATGAGGAAATGAAATGTTAGGTGAAGAATAAAAATATGGGTCAGCCTAATCCCACCGCCCCAATTTTATATGTGTTTTATTTTTATCCTCTCTAATTCTATTGTCTGGAATCTGAAAATACCCGCGAAGTAAAATATTTTATTTTACTGTCAACTTTATTAATTTAAAACAAGTAACATTTTACTAGTCACAATAAAACCTGAGGCTCTATTACTCATTTATTTTCAATTAGACCAAATAAAATATTTCCCATTATTAAAATAACCGTTTATTTCCAGGCCCAGAAACCGGGTGTTACAAATCTTCCCCCCTTAGAGGATTTCGTCCCCGAAATCCAATTACACCCAAATAAACTAAACATACTCAAATCTCCTATTGTCATGCAACTTTAATCACATTACTATATGTTATAACAAAGTAAACATAGAATATACCTGTCGTGTCGTCGTCCAGACCAAGCATTTCTCCCACAGTCATCTGAAATGCTCTACCAGTCGCTTGCGGAATATTCTTCCTTTTCTTCCCAACTGACGCCGTTAAACCTGAACCCGAGCTTCCATCTAAACCCGAACCTTGCCTTACTTTTTCCGGACATTGTTCTGCCCGATGTCCTTCCTTCTGACAGTTCCAGCACACAAACTGAGGAAAAGTGCAATCTCTAATACCATGCCCCAATGATCCACATTTAATACACCTTGATGTCTGAGAAGTACATGGACCCGAATGTCTCGACTTACAATTTGCACACCATGGATTACTACTTATTGAATTATCACTAAACTCAATCCTCCGGTTATGTTCCTTATTCCCAGAAGAATTACTTTTGGACTGATGCGAAGCCTTATCCTTAATCAACTTTTCTCCTGCCCATACATCACCATCCACCGACCTAGCTAAAGTAAAAGCCTGTGTCAAAGTATTTGTTGATGCATATTAGGTTGTCTGTCAGTTGGTCTATCGAGTTGTAATAAGTGTCATTAGTCGTATAGTGAAAATATAGTTTTTATTATATGCGACACTTACGTTTTAGGTTAGGCGTCACTTGCCTTAGTGACGCATAACGTCACTTAGGTAAGTGACGCATGAAGGCCGCCACATGCGACACTTCCACAAGTGACGCATGTTGGCAGATTTTTTGTATAAATACAAACCTACGGGTTTCAGGCTAGAGTTGACGAAACCCTAGCACAATTTGATGACAAAACCACCTTGTAATCGTTCCCAATTCGTTATACAAGCTAATATACACGTTTACTTTGTTCAAATACATTTGTTTCGGTTTGTGTTTGTTAGCAATACGTGCAATTGATTGATTCCGCATTTCAATTGTAGTCAATTGTCATCTAGATCCAACGTCAAGGGCACTCTCAACTGGTATCAGAGCTAGTAGGAGATAACATTGACGTTTAGAAGGTGTTTTGGGTTCATTTCGGTTTTGTTTGAATCTAGAATCGAGATTACATGCGGATTTTGAGTTGCTAAGGTGGAATACAGTCGATATTCTTCATCATTTACAGGTTTCGTCCATTAGGGTTCAAGGAATTTTCGTTAGGTTTATGAAAGTTCGAGTTTTTTAGGGTTTTGGGATTTTGCAGCCATTTTGCGACACTCGATCCGTCACTTGGACGCGTCACTTACAGCGGCACTACCTAATCCCAAATTAGGGTTTTACCGTCACTTGAACGCGTCACTTGGAGCGTCATTTGAGGTTTATACGACACTTAACTTAAGTGTCGTTTACTCTAATCCACCGTCACTCACGTGCGTCACTGTTGCACGTCACTTGAGTGTCAAGCGTCACTTCTGTTAGTGACGCCTGTTTGATTTATTACGTCACTTCCTTTAGTGACGCCTTTTGATTTATTATGTCACTTTTACTAGTGATGCCTATTTGTTTAAGTACGTCACTCAAGTACGACACTTGAGTGCGTCACTTGCCTGATTGAGCGACACTTACTTACAGTGTCATCAGTCACTTCATCCGTCACTCGATAGCGTCACTTACCAAGTGCCGCTAGTCGTTGCGACACTTGAGTGCGTCACTTACTAAGTGACGCCTTCGGTACTAATAAGTTTTCGAGCTTTTGTTTTTGAGTAAAATTTCAGGTATATCTTCAATGGCTGCTGTTGCTGATAAAGAAGATATTAGAGGAATCAGGGATATGTTAAAACAGAATCACGATGTTGGTTCTAATAATAAACCTCCTCTGTTTTCGGCTAACATGGATTACGCATATTGGCGTGATCGATTTGAACAGTACATAAACTTCCACTGTCCAGAGCTATGGGGTCCACTCAGGGAAAAATATGTAGCTCCCTTGGCCGAAGGAATCTTCCCTGGTATTGCTCCGGTCAAGGTCTACAGGTCCATGACTCCGGAAGAAAAGAAAGACTATGATATTGAGAAAAAGGCACATGCGGCTATTTGTATGTGCCTAACCAAAGACGTGTTAAGACTGTTCAAATCACATGAAACCACATACGAACTTTGGAAAGCTATCGAAACAAGATGTGGTGGAAATCAAAGGTATAAAGAAGCTAAGTTAGAACTGATCAAGAAGCAGTATGATCTATTTGATTCTCTGCCAAATGAAACAGCTTCAGGAGTTTTTACTAGATACTCATAGTTAGTGAGTGAGTTGACTGAGGGAGGTTATAATTTTCCTCCACTTGAAGTGAATAAGAAGCTGCTGGATGTCTTGCCTAGTTCTTGGGATGTTAAAGTACAGCTTCTCAAGGAAAGTCAAGAATTAGCTACCATGAAATTGGATGAGCTAATTGGTATTCTTCAAGCTTATGCGATGGAGATGAAGAAGAGAGAATGCAAGTCGGGCGGTTTTGTTCAAGACCCGTCCTTATATGGAGGAAAAGTCAGCACCGGCAAGACTTATGGTGGAATGGCTTTTGTTTCTTCTACGATCTCTCCACTTCAAACTCCATTGTATTCTACTGGTGCTCCTCATCAAGTATATACTTCTGGATCCTCACAGGGGTCACAACAGCAGGTTTCTGTCTCTCCTGCTATTCAAGAGTAGGCTGCTATCTATATACCCTTTCTAAGCTCTTATAAGGATTTGGTTTCACAACCAAATGCTACTTTGGAACTGGCCAAAGAGGATTATGCTCAACTTGATGATGATGATCTTGAGCAGATGGACTTGAACTGGAACATTGCCATGATATCAAGACGTGTTCAGAAATTCTTGCAACGAACTGGTCGCAAGAGTTTGGAGGGAGATGGCAAAACCAGTTTCGGTTTTGATAAAAGCAAGGTGCGCTGTTACAATTGTCAAAATCTGGGACACTTTGCAAGAGAGTGTGAGAAGCCAAAGGTTCCTCCGTCAGGTTTCACAAAGCCTGATGCTCCCAGAACTTTTGAGAAGGATCAAGTGAAGCAAGCAACAGCTGACGCACTTGTCGTTTTTGAGCCAATCAACACAGATTGGAGTATGTATGCTGAGAATTATCAGCAGTGTCTCATGGCTCACATTTCAAATGAGGTACGCAATGAACTTGAAGAACCTTTGAACTGTATCTCATGCATTAAGTTAACTGAATCCTTAAGGTGCTTTCAAGTAGACAACGTAGACTTAAGGAAACAGGTCGAAAAACTTAGTGAATCAAACAAATACCTAAAAGCAAATGAACAATTGTATGATAAGAAAATAGAGGCTTATCAACAGGACACGCTTAGGTATAAGTCTAAAGTTTTTAGTCAACAGGATGCTATTGATAGTTATCTTGCTGAAATAGACCATTTGAAAAAGGAACACTCTGTTCTTAAAGATGAATATGACAAATATAAGAGTAAGATTCTAGGTTCCTCCTCGTCTACTGTTGCTTTTAATGAAATTCTTAACAAGCAAAGGACAAATCATAAAACGAAGACGGGACTAGGTTATAATGTAGTCCCGCCTCCTACTGAATACTGTCCTATGCCTGTTAAGGAAGGCACCGAAGAGATTCCGGTTGACTATGCATTGTTATACGGGGTCAAATCCAAGGTTAATAAGGTTAACAAACAGGCGAAGGAGAAAACTAAGCGGACAGAGTATCCTTCACCTCAGTTTGTTAAATCGGAATGTAAATCTCCAGTTAGTAATGAGGAGATTGTTGAGATTGAGGATATTACCGATGAGGAGTATCCTGAGTTTAAAAAGAATGTTGAAGTAAAAGCTGAAAAAGTGTTAAAGGTTGAACCTACAATTAAGGTTCAACCTAACAAAGAAAAGAATAAGGCTTTAAAATCAAAATCTCAAACTTTACAGTCACCTGTAAAGATTTTGCAACATAAACCTTCTACTTCAACCTCTCAACCTAAACAGGAACCTTCTAAGATGTGCACGAAATGTGCATGTTCTAGAAACGTTTCTTCTACTCCGGTGGTAAATCCTCAGCCTCAACCAGCTGTTGAGACTAAAGCATGTTTTTACTGCAAGAGACAAGGACATCTAATTCGTGAATGTCCCAAATTGTCTCATCAGAACTACGGGAGAGAAATGCCTAGGACATCTGTTTTCCGAAATTCATTTTCAAGATCTCCCCCTATGCGTTACTCTGTCTCTCCCAAACCTGCAGTAAAACCGAGTAATGTTGGGCAAAAACCTTTGCCAAAACAAGAGCCTAACATTAATCCAAAGCCAAATTCTGAACCATCCAAGGTTTGGAAAAGAAAAGAGTCTATTGCGGACTCTAGTGTCATCAATAATAACACATTAGATACAAAATCTGAAAAATAAAGTCTTATCTGATGTGATTATTGTTGATGACTGTGGTCGACCTAAGTCTGTAAAGGCTTGGGTCACCGTTTCTCACTAATCTCCTACCTTATGTGTTGCAGCAGTCAGAACGCGTTAAAGACAGTGAATGGTTTATGGACAGTGGCTGTTCGCGACACATGACGGGCGATGTGTCCCTTTTGACGGATGTTAAACCACATTCTGGAGGACACGTTGCATTTGCTGGAGATACAGGGGGAACCATTTCAGGTAGAGGAACGCTAACTAACGGGAAAGTTAGCTTCGAGAATGTGAACTATGTGGCTCAACTGACTCACAACTTGCTGAGCGTTTCACAAGTATGTGATAAGGACTATACCACAGCGTTCACAAAGACGGAATGTGTGATCTTGAAGCCGGGTTTCGTTATCCCCGAGGAATGGGTGCTTTTAAGGGTGCCACGGAGAAACGACACCTACGTTATGAATATGCGAACCGTGGAGACTAAAGATGAGTATACATGTCTCCTTTCGAAGGCTTCAGAAAAAGGAATCACTATTGTGGCATCGACGAATGGGACACATTCATTTTCGTAAGATGAACTTCTTGATAAACAATGACTTGGTAAATGGAGTCCCTAAACAGTCATTCACGCTAAAAGATGACTGCGTCGCCTGCCATAAAGGGAAACTTCATAAGAAACCCCACAAGCCAAAATTAGTGAATTCCATTGCGGCACCATTGGAGTTATTGCACATGGACCTATTCGGTCCTATTTCTACCAAGAGCATCGGTGGAAGATCTTATTGCTTAGTAGTCATCGACGACTACTCGAGATTTTCATGGGTGTACTTTCTGGGTGCGAAGAGTGAAACACCAGACATTCTGGTGTATCTGTTAGATAAGTTGGCAAACTTATGCAACTTAAAGGTGAAAAGACTGCGAAGTGACAACGGGACTGAATTCAAGAACTCTACTCTTGAGTTATACTGTGCCACGAAAGGCATTGACCATCAGTTCAGTGCCCCTCGAACTCCTCAACAGAACGGAGTTGCTGAGCGTAAAAATAGGACTATTATCGAGACAGCTCGGACTATGCTGGCCGATTCTAAGCTTCCTATAATCTTTTGGGCAGAAGCAGTTAGTACTGCTTGCTATGTTTTGAACCGCGTGCACACGGTTAAGAAGAAGAATAAGACATGTTATGAACTCTTCAACAACCGTAAGCCTACTTTGCAGTTTCTGGAACCTTTCGGGTGTCCGTGTTTGAATATGGTCTCCAAAGACATGGTCTCGAAGTTTGGAGCCAAAGTCGTTGAAGGAATCTTCCTTGGATATTCAGTCAACTCTCCGAATAAACGAGTCTACATCAAATCAACTCACCAGGTGGAAGAGCATTTTGAGGTGAAATGCTTGCGATACACGGATCCTCCTCAAGGAACGGGTCCTGAATGGTTATTTAATTACAAGGACGTGTTCAATTCGTTCGACATACCCGAAGGACATGATGACGAGGATGAGATAGTTACTTTGCTTCATGGTATAAGTTTGTGTCAAGACACTTCTACTTTAAAACCAGCATCTCCACCAACACCAACACCCACTCCATCACCTATAACACCAACTACCTCACCCACACCACTACCTACTACATCCACACCATCGCCTACTGTTCCACCTTCAGATGTTCCTTCGACTTCAGGAACAACTAATGCAACAGAACATCCAGATGATCCCAACATGCCACCGTTAGAGGAAGACGAGGAAGAAGAAGAAATGGTCCATTCTCACCTTTTCTCTAATGAAGATGAAACGGAACCTCCTGTGCAACCTGAAAGTCCTACTGCTCCTGCGACTAACACTGTTCCCGTTACTGAGGGGGACATGAACAATTTGGAGTTAGCACTTGCACCGGAGTTAATCCCAGTCACACGTGTACACATGGATCACCCCATCGATAATATTATCGGTGATCCTAATGCTGCTGTTCAAACAAGGCACCAAGTGCAGCAAAATCCGAATCAAGAAATGTTGAATTTGGTTGCCCGGATAAATTCCTGACATTTATCTCAAATTGAACCGAAGAAGGTTGATGAGGCCTTAAAAGATCCATCTTGGGTCGAGGCTATGCAAGAAGAGTTGCAGCAGTTCAACAAGCTGCACGTGTGGGATATAGTTCCATTACCCAAAGGTGCTCATTTAACTGGCACTCGATGGGTATTTCGCAATAAGATGGATGATAGGGGTATTGTAATTCGGAATAAAGCCCGATTGGTCGTTCAAGGATTCAGTCAGATCGAGGACTTGGATTATGATGAAGTCTTCGCTCCTGTAGCAAGACTTGAGTCCATTCGGATCTTCCTTGCATTTGCGTCTTACAAAGAGTTTCACGTTCACCAACTCGATGTTAAGAGCGCATTTTTATATGAAAAAGTGGACACTGATGTCTACGTGAAACAGCCTCCTGGCTTTGAAGACCCTGAGCATCCAGAATACGTCTGCAAGTTAAACAAGGCGTTATATGGTCTTCATCAAGCCCCGCGATTATGGTATGAGAGGTTTACTACCCATTTATTTAAGCATGGATTTGTTCATGGGAATATCGAAAGTACTCTGTTCATCCGCAAAGAACGGACTGGAGATCGAGAGGATATGCTACTCGTGCAGGTGTATGTGGACGACATTATTTTTGGCTCTACAAATGAAGCGATGTGCAAGCACTTTGAGGAGATCATGAAATCTGAGTTTGAGATGAGTGCGATGGGGGAGCTTAAATTTTTTTTACGTGTACAAGTTGAGCAGTCTCCAAAAGGTATTTATATTCATCAGTCAAAGTATGTCAAAGACATATTGACTCGATATGATCTGCTCAATTGTAAAACCTATGGGACTCCCATCGAGCTTAATCACAATCTCAGACTTGCTGACGATGAAGAAGATTGCAAAGAAAAGGACTATCGATCAATGATAGGTTCTTTAATGTACTTGACTGCCTCTCGACCGGATATTGTGTTTGCGGTATCCGTATGCTCTCGCTTTCAAGCCAAACCAAAGGTCTCTCATATGAGGGCAGTAAAGCGAATCTTTGGTTATCTCAAACATAGACCCAATCTTGGTCTATGGTATTCAAATGAGAAATCCTTCGCTCTTTCTGCCTATTCGGATTCAAATCATGGCAGCTGCAGCATAGACAAGAAGTCAACCACTGGTGGATGCCAATTCCTAGTAACTCGACTGGTATCGTGGCAGTGCAAGAAACAGACTACACTTTCTCTTTCCACTGCAGAAGCTGAGTACGTTGCTGCTGCGAGTTGCTGCTCTCAGGTTCTACGGATACAGCATCAATTGCGTGATTACGGGTTACATCTTTCTATGACTCCTATTCACATAGATAATACTGCTGCTATATCTATCACACGCAATCCCGTACAGCACTCTAAGACTAAACACATTGAACTTAGGTTCCACTTTATATGGGATTGCTATGAAAAACACCTGATAGACCTAGTCCAAATAGACACCTTAAAGCAGAATGCCGACCTTTTCACTAAAGCCTTTATGCGTACTCGATTTGACGAACTAATCAACATGATTGGTTTAAGATTCTTTCTTGCTAAAAAGTAATTTGTAACTTGAACGTTATTTATTTTTGTATTTAAGAAAAAAAAAAACGCAACTGCCACTCTTTATACTTTCTAGTATTAAAGAAATGCAAGGTTGCTACATTTTAAAAATAGACGTTGAAGTTGTGTCTGTAAACAACTTGGGATATGATAGTACATCGGGTGATATGCATAAAAATGGAAATTTAAGGTTTATCTTGGATGTGTCAGTAGATTTATCTGACGTATTGAAAACAGTTTTTATAAACATTGTCTTCATCATACGATATATTAGTAGGCATGTTATGCAAAACTCTTTGAGAAGTCTTAAGAAGCTTAACCATTAATTGTCTATTTCAAGTGGTACAACATCATTAGATGTATGACAAAAGTCTTAATTTCTTACTTATACTAGCCATTATTTTATTATTATTGGTATGTTCATTTGGGGGTATATATTGACAGTCTCCTTTGTTATACGTAAGTATAGACCTGGTTTCTGTTAATATATACTTAAAAATTAAGCAAACACAAGTCAAAGTACTTGCAAAGTCTTTAAAATTAAGATACCTTACAAGGTCGCCAAAATGGTTTGACCAAGTTTGGTTTTGCTTAAACCTGAATCAAGTTATGTCGCTCTGTTGTACGTAAGTACAGACCTGTCACCGCTGACTTGATTCTTAAAATTGATTTTCTTATATTCTATCTGTAAATGGAAACATGGTCTATGTCTTAAGTTAAGATGTATATCTATGGTGCGAACCACAGCGAAATGAACATACCAATAATAATAAAATATCTCCTAGATGTAAGTGTATCATGTTTAAGTGGACAAATATACTAATAATCGTTTTGAAATAATTTTTATAAAAAGTGTTTTTCGTATGTCAAGTAAATTTAAAGAGGACAAATATACTAATGATCGAAATAACACTTAATGTTCCAAATAAATGCATGTTATTCCGATATGATCCCTAACCAGACTATATCAACTCCGTCACCAAAAAGAATGTGTTACTTTTCTAGTTGTAAATTTACATTCTTGTATGTGTTTTTATTTTATCTAAGTTAGTTTAATTTTAGTTATTATCCAAGTTACAGTTACATTTTCAAATTTGAGTACCGAAATCACAACGTGAAAATCGATAAAATCGCAATTTTTTCACTAAAAGTGAACTGCGCGTCACTTTCATAAGTGACGCTGCCAGTGACGCATACGATATTGCGTCACTTACTCTAGTGACGCTGTAAGTGTCGGGTAAGCTACGCTATAAGTGCCGGGTTGAGTGACGCACACTAGGGTTGGTGTATAAATACCCTTCCGCACGACACTCAACCTCACCACTTTTCAAACTACTATAGCGTCACTTGCTCTGACATACCGAAACTTCCACTGTCTTTGCGTCACTTGTTCTGTGCGTTTTTCTTTGATCTGTTCGTGGTTTCTACGGCTTGTTCGTGCATTCCAGTGATATATCTTTGTTCCTCTCATTCACACGACCTATTTGGTACTAACCTTCATCCTTTTTATTCATTATTCATGCTTTAATCTTGATTTAGGGTTACGGGTTTTAATATAACTTGAAATTGTACGAATTGGTGCATGATTAGATGTTGTTTTAGTGTAATAAAGGGTGGGTAGTAATCGTTTTTCACATGCGCACAACTTGGTAATTTCGATTTTAAAAAACCCCAATTTTGAAATCTGGGTATGAACAGTGACACGATGATCTTCATCGTTGCGTCACTTCGTGTGTCACTTACCTCAAGTGACGCTATTTGGTAATTTTGAAAACCCATAACGTCACTTAATAAGTGACGCTTATTCTTGCGTCACTTCTTCAGTGACTCTTGTAGTGACGCATATACTTGAATTATTTGTTAAGTCCGTCACTCATCCTAGTGACGCACCATAATGCGTCACTCCCTTAAGTGACTGTTTAAGTGACGCCTATGTCAATACGTCACTTATACCGTCACTTCTTAAATGACTACCTTAGGATACCGTCACTATGTTAAATGTCGCATGTTCTTCACCCGTCACTTCTTAAGTGTCGTATACATTGACTCACGAAATACAAACGTCACTTACATCAGTGACGCTTGATAACATCACTTACCATAAGTGACGCTATACTTCAATTTTTAATTTTGAGTACTGTATAATACGACACTTCCCAAGTGTCGGTAGTGGTCATGCGTCACTTACCATAAGTGATGCCTAAAGTCAAATTTCGTTTTTTAACCTATCTGTGTTCGGGCTAACTCTATAACGATTTCGGTTATTTTTGGTTTGTATTTTAGCTTACAGATGGCTGACCTACAGAACTATTACCGCCGTACCAACACCCGTCACAACATCACGGCGTTTTTGGAATCAACGCACGCCAATTCGGCGCCTTTCAGGCCGATGATTTATTTTCTTCGCCGATCCAGGATTCATTACGCTATTACCGCATCGACTCCGGTTTATATGAACCAAATTGAGGAGTTTTATGATCATGCGGTGATCCGGACTCAAGGCGACATCCCGAGGATTGTCTCAACGATGTTCGGGGAAGAGATAGAGATTACTGTGAACTCTATCCGACGGGTTCTTCAGTTCCCCGACGACGCCACGATGCGCACCATGTTCCCAACCACGTTTATATATGGGGGACTTCAGAGGATGGGTTATCCAGCGAACCAGCTATCGGATTTTCGGAAACAGTATCTCTGCCGGGTCTGGAGGTACTTGTGCCACATTGTTATCGTATGCTTATCTCCGAGGAAAGGGGGATACGATGCTGCTAGCCACTTGACACTTTCTCTCATGCTGGCCTTGGTATACAACAAACCGTATAACTTCAGCGGTTATGTTTTCGGCAACATGGTCGAGAACATTCGAGCAGGTAAAGCTAAATGGCTGCAGTATCCTCGTTTTGTGCAGCTTTTGTTGAAGGATTTGAACCTCGAGATTGCACCAGATCAGCGATCTCTTCTGGTTCCGACACCTATGCTTCTTAGAGTCTTCAATGACTGCAAGCTCGCTCCAAAGGGTGAGCAAATTTTGGCAGACCGTGAGCTTTTTGGGCACATAGTCAACGAGAACTATGTTGCGCCGATCGATGATGGTTTTGAGGATGATGTGATTCCTCCGGTTAATGAGGATGACCTGGTTGACACCGAAATTGCTCAGGATTTAGATGATATTGAGCGTGTTGACCGGGTTGATGATGATTCTGATGATGGTGGGCCCACTCCACCCGATTCTGAGGGTGACGTGCCCCCACCAACCGCTCTTGATGGTATTCAACTTGCCGATCCTCGACACTTTAAGCGTATATTGAGACGGATTTCTGCTGGCAGGGTCCACGTCCCGAGGAATCCAGGCAAACGTCCTGCTGGGTCTTCACCTTCTTATGCTGAATTACCTCTTCGAAGATGCCAGCGGACTTCGGTGGTTATTGAGAAACCGACTACTCAGAGACAACAACCACCACCACCGTTTGACATGCCATCACTTCAGATGATTTTGGCTCAGATGGAGCTTTTGCAGAAACGTTTTGATGATCAACAGGCTATCATTTCTGCTCAGGCTTCCCAGATTAAAGATTTAGATCTTAAAGCTGCACAGGTGGATGAGTTAAAGCTACAGGTCTCCGAGTTAGATTCTAGGTTGCTAGAGTTGGAGTCTGTTACTATTGTTTCGGGGGAGGAAGGTCAGCGTGCCTTGGAAACAAATGTAACGCCTCCCCATGAACCAGAAAATGTACAATCTTCTGAACTAAATGAAAATATCGCTTAAGATTATTTTGTTGATGTTCCGGGACAACCAACTCCTATTGCTGCCGACTATTCAAATGTCAATCTGACATATCTGCAGAGTTTGGTTAATAGATTTGATGAAGTTGATAGATCTTTTGATCCCGATGATATTGAGATGGATGCAGAGGTTCCAGGGTCGGATGAGGAATACATGGATAATCCTAATCAAGAACCGGCACCTGAACGTGAAATGGAGCCAGTGTTAAGGCAACCTGCTCAAGCATTTGATTTTGATGCTCCGGTTATCGAAACAGATTCTTCCGAGGATGAGGCAGAACCTCCAATGGGACAATCTACTGCTGAATCAGTTTCCGCATCTACATCTTCTGGAATTTCGAAACCGCAAGTGGTTTATAAGTCAATTGCACCTGAATTGAAAACGTGTAAAACTTATCTGGTTAGAGGTGAATTGACTGGGTTGATCAGAAGTTGGAAGTTCGATGTTGATAACTTTTTGATTCTGATAATGAGAAGTGACGGCGTGCAATACTTCAAACCGAGATTTAATCATATTAGCACTTTGCCGAAGGTTGAATTGAATCGTCTTGCTCAGCTAAACATTGTTAATCACTCTGAAGATACTCGAGGAGTTTTTTTTCAGAGAATTTTGAGAAAAGAGATTTATAGCAAGAAATATTTGTGGATTAGACCAGAGCTGGGAGTTCGATACTCATACAAGAAGAAGATTGATTTGAGAACTCAACAACCGATTATGAAATATCATTATCCACCAGCTGCTAGTCTTAAGACTGTTCCCTTACAAGAGTTGCCACTAGATTTCTTACGCGATCTTAAATATTGGTGATTTGACTCTGTAACTCAAGAAGCTGTAATCGAATATTCTACAAAGAAAGCTGTGGTACAAGCACAGGATGTTTGGGGAGAATGGCCGATTAAGGAATTTGTGGGAAAGTCAATTCGTGTTTTCGATCCGATCAGCCTAATCAACTTAACGAAGAAAGATTTGAAAGCTCTCTACAAGAATAAACTTCAGTACAATCAAGCTGATTTAGAAAAGAGGCTTCAAAGTTCACAAGGGTGGTCGAGATATGTTTAAAGGTTAGAATACACGCGGGAGGTACATTCCCAGAAGGTTGGTACTAAACGCTAAACTTGAAGATTTTGAAGATTTTTGAAGACCAAGCTGAAGACACGGGGGAGTTTGTTGATGCATATTAGGTTGTCTGTCAGTTGGTCTATCGAGTTGTAATAAGTGTCATTAGTCGTATAGTGAAAATATAGTTTTTGTTATATGCGACACTTACGTTTTAGGTTAGGCGTCACTTGCCTTAGTGACGCATAGCGTCACTTAGGTAAGTGACGCATGAAGGCGGCCACATGCGACACTTTCACAAGTGACGCATGTTGGCAGATTTTTTGTATAAATACAAACCTACGGGTTTCAAGCTAGAGTTGACGAAACCCTAGCACAATTTGACGACAAAACCACCTTGTAATCGTTCCCAATTCGTTATACAAGCTAATATACACATTTACTTTGTTCAAATACATTTGTTTCGGTTTGTGTTTGTTAGCAATACGTGCAATTGATTGATTCCGCATTTCAATTGTAGTCAATTGTCATCTAGATCCAACGTCAGGGGCACTCTCAGTATTGGCCAACCTCACGGACGTCCGATACTCTGGGGGTAATGTCTTAACAAAATGAGTAATCCTCGTCCTCTCGTCCGGAACCCATTGTTGAACAAAATGTAACTTCTCTGTAAATTGATTAATAAGCTCATCCATAGTCATTTGCTCAGTCAACTGCAATTCCAAAAACTCCTGCCTAATCCTAATCATATCGAACTCCGAACAGAATTGTTTACGAATCTCATTATGAAAATCTTCCCAACGGATACTCGATCTCTGCTCTGGTGTCAAATGTGCAGTTATGGAATCCCACCAATTCATGGCCTGACCTTTCAACAATTGCACTGCATATCCAACCCTTAATTCCTCCTCACACCGACACACTTCAAACTTTCGCTCCGTATCCCTTAACCAATTCAGAGTCACTGTAGGATCATTGCCTCCTTCAAATTCTTTTGGACCACTAGCCTTGAATGTCTTAAACGAACACAACTTTTTCTGTTGTTGAGACGAAGGAAACTGATAACCAATGTCTCTTTGTTGAGTCAACCTAGCTTGTTGTTCCATATACAGCTGTTCTATCTTTCTAAGTCTGATCACCTCATCCTCTAACTGCAACTTATAATCATCATCATCGTTACTATTTCCTTCCTGGTTAGAAGTACCACCCTGATTACCGTTATGAGTTTCTGGAGGTGGAAGCTCATTTCTGGATACGTTGTTGAGAATCGGGTTCTCATTATCTGCCATTCCTGTACTCAAACAACAGCTTACAACTTTGTTAATCGTTAGTATAACCTATACTAACCAATCAAACCCCCCCCCCCCCATATCAATAGCTAATCCCACTTACCGGAATGTTTGACTTACACCAACTAGATTTGGGATTGAACATTTACAAATGCCCAATTCACCCAAACCTATGCTCTGATACCAAATTGTAACACCCGACATTTTCAACAACATATTTTTTTAATATTATCCATGTGGAAGCGTTGTCTCAAAACATATTTATCATAACTAAACGTTTATAGATTCTCAAAACATAACTATTAAATAATTACATAACCATATTAATAAGACCGGGTGTTATGAAAAACTATTCAAACATGATATTAACAAAAAGGTCAGAGCGCGCGATAACTCAGTCAAACATCCAGTCAACCACCATATCTCGATCTACATCAAAATCTAACCAAAATCTGCAAAAGATTCAACAACGAGGGGATTAGCTCACGCTAAGTGAATGGAACTGTAACCGACAGTTCAACCCACAAGCAACCAGTCTTACAACTAATAAACTACAACAAATAAACACATAAGCAAGTATCGTCAAGAGGATCAGAGGTTCCTGGTATACCATCACAGAGACCTACCGATAGCTTGAGTACTACCTTCACTGACATAAGTACATCCTCAACTATGTGTATCGGAAGACCCAGACAACTACACAGTAGTACACAAGCCCAACCAACCAACGTTGACCTCTGAATCAACCACATAGTCAACCAACCAAACAACCAAAAACCAACAATCAATAACAATTAGCAACTACAAATCAACTAATCAATATCACAATATAAACCAAACAACAATAACATAATATATCCAAAACTATCCTAGTTTACTCGTTGTAACCGAACCCGTTACAACTGAGTTGAACCGATGATTATAGTAACCACTCACCAAGATGACCAGTCCTTCAACTCAGTGGTCTTATATTACTGAGTTGCCGCCTGCTTATCTGAGAACACAATAATAACAAATTAGTATCTTGTTCTAAAACTTATTCCATCACATAAATAATAACATTCTTCAAAACATGTATTCTTAAGATCAACATCATCTATACCAATCATATTATACATGTAATATACTATCAATTATCACAAGTATAAGTACTCAAAATCAATAAATTAAACTTCTGACTAACAAGGGAATCCGTCGGATTCATCATGAATCCGCCGGATTCAAATTGACCAGAAAAATATTAACGAATCCGCCCCGTGAATCCGTCGGATTTAACCTGAATCCGGTACCCAAAACTAGCCGGAATCCGCCGGATTCCCTTGAATCCGCCGAATTTTTGCCAACAGATTTTTGAGTACACCAACTTTAAGGTTCAAATGAGTACATCAACTTTAAGTGAAAATGAAGGAACCAACAGATTTTTGCCATGTGTCACTTTATTCTCTTTCCTCCACATTTTTAAAAATTAAATATCTCACAAACGGTAAGTCGAAAAATCATGAAAATTGCACCATAAAATTCAGCGTTTTCTCCTTTTCGATTTGCCGTCCCTCAAGGCATACTTTCGACAACTTTATTTTCCTTCCGTTTTTGGTGGGTTTTACAAATTGGTAACACATGTGTTAGTGAATGATTGTACATTTAATTTATGGTTAAGGTTAGGGTTTAGGGTTAGGGTTTAGGGTTAGGGTTTAGTAGGGTTTAGGGTTTAGAAGGGTTTAGGGTTTAGTAGGGTTTAGGGTTTAGTAGGGTTCAAGGTTTAGGGTTTAGAATGATTTAGGGCTTAGAGTTTTGTAAAGCGTTTAGGGTTTAGGGTTTGGGGTTAGGGTTTAGGGTTTAGGGTTTGAGGTTTGGGGTTTCGGAGAGAAACCCCAAACCTCAAACCCTAAACCCTAACCCCTAAACCCCAAACTTTAAACGCAACACTTTAACACATGTGTTAGTAAATATAAAACACACCAAAAAATATGAAAAAAACAAATTTCGTCGAAAGTATGTCTTGAGGGACGACAAATCGAAGAGGAGAAAACGACGAATATAATGGTGCAATTTTCATAATTTTTCGATTTGTCGTTTGTGAGATAAATGATGTTGGAGGTAAATGGGTTTTGTACATGCGGAACATTCTCTTTATACACATGACTTAATATCATTGGTTCCCTCATTTTTACACAAATTCTTATTTTCATTTGAACCCCACCCTTTAAGTGATACCACATTGTATAATTTAACCAGTCATATGTACCATTATATTATATTTTAGTGAGTCTATAGAAAGTAAGTTTGTGTTATTTTGTTTAATTAAATTGCAACGTATTATTAATTAATTCTTACTTCGTAATTAATTATATATGTGTGTAATAAGCTGTGTGTGTTAACTTTTAAAAAAGATGTTTAATTTACAATGTACTTAAACGTAAATTATAATTCAAAAGGGTGAAATACAGGTTGCAATCAAATCTGAATATAAAACTAAAATCGAAACAAGAACTCAAGGTAGTATATTGCATCCATTAGTCCCAAGTCCAACTTCCCAAATTTTGACTTATTCTAACGACGTGTTTTTATTTTGATGTTTTTTGTTTTTTTGAATATTTTTTAATACATATTGCTATTGCTATTGCTATTTCAAGTTATTAATAATAATTAATTAAACAATATTTAAAAATAATTGACTTACATATATGCTACTACCTCCGTCCCAAAATTATTATCCATCTTTCCTTTTTGGGATGTCTCAAAATAATTGTCCACTTCCCATTTTAACCAATAAGAGGAGAGTTTAATGGGTGCAGATTCTATTTGAGTGGTTGAAAACTTTTGGTCCCACTTTTACTAAACTGTGTGTTTTTTGTTGATGGACAATAATTTTGGAACGGAAGAAGTATCAGACAATTATTAATAATATGGTAACATGCATATAAATAACAAAAACTATTATGTTTAACAATTAGTATCTTTTTTTACAAACCATTATATTACGTGAGTGAGAGGTTGAATTTGTTGGTGTTCAGCAAGTTGAATGCTCAAGTCTGAGTGTTCACCACATTTATGTTGAAGATCACCTACCATTTCCACGTCATATGGAATTCACAACTACATACAATGGCAATTAACCAAATTTAAAATACATCATTGCAAGACCCATGTCACATTCCTACTTTAAAATTTAAATTAATTTTTATATTTAAATTTATTGCAAGCAAGTAAACTTTCCCTTCCTATATAAAGATGTGTAAGATAGATAGATCACCAACCAAGCTTTTATTATTAAAAACTTGGTTTACCACATTTTTCTACCCGAACCTTTTCCATCCTCAATGGCCAACTTTTCAACCTTTTTTCTCATTTTAACATTTCTATTGAATCTTAATTTTTATGTTAATGGATGTTATACGTCGATCATAAGCTTTGGCGACTCGCTCGCTGATACCGGCAACTTAAAACAACTTTCCACCAAGTCAAATGGCCAAGCACCCCATTTCTTGTTCCCTCCTTATGGTGAAACGTTTTTTCATAAACCCACGGGTCGATGCTCTAATGGTCGTCTAGTTATCGATTTTATAGGTAATGCAAATGAATTACAATACCATGTTCATTTTTTGTCATACACTATATATTCGAGATTTTTCTAACATTTGTATCAACTTTTCTTGTTTGTTTTTGAAGCTGAGAGCCTTGGGCTACCGTTGATACCGCCGTCTCAAGGCAACAACATTGTGACCGGGTTGGGACAAGGAGTGAATTACGCGGTGGCAGGAGCCACTGCGTTGGATTCTTCATTTCATGAAGCAAGAGGAGTTGTTAATAGTATGACAAATGCATCTTTGGGAGTTCAGTTGGGGTGGTTTAAAGAATCCTTGCCTTCTATTTGCTCCTCTATTTCAGGTAATTATGTTAAACCTAAATGTTAACAGTTTTGCCCTTTTTTTAAATTATGATGCAACTTTTGAACATTTTTATCATCTGTTAAAAACAGAACTCTCAATATACAAAAAATAATAAGACTAATTATAAAATAAAATCTTGGCCGAACTTATCTATCATTTTAAGTAATTTAGGTGACTTTTGTCATCAAAGAGAAGCAGCTAGCTAGCAAACTTCTTGTATTTCTTTTTATTTGAATTAAGTAGAGTAATAAATAAATAAAAATTCTACTCCTCCGTCTCACTTTTTATCGTCCCATTTTGGCTTAGAATTTTTTTTTTTTTCAAGTTTGACCTTAAATATTTTTGTTTGTGTTATATATTACTTGATAAAAGTTATTCCTACCGAAAATACATTTAAAACACAATACATTTATATATTTTGTATCAATTATTATATAACACAAACAAAATTATATAAGGTCAAAGTTTAAAAAAAAAAGTTTTAAAAAGTCAAAACAGGTCAATATAATTGGGACGGAAGGAGTACTATTATAGTATTTTAAAATACGAAGTTGACATTTTCATCTTCTCTATGTTTCATTTTTCCGTGTACAGAATACCGGAATTAGTATATTCTTTTATAAACTGTTTGTCTTTATCAATCCTTTTGTTTGTTAATATCCACAAAAATTAATTAGAGTAATTAAGGTTTAATTAGATGAAAAGATGACGCATGTTACAATATTTTTAGTGTTATTAGTGGCTAGTAACTCTTACAAGTTATTGGTAAACTCTTTGAATGTGTTTGAATATCGTGTCTCAAAGACGTGTTAAATATATACGTCACCGTTTACTTGGATGAATACTTCAACAATATGTTTATAAGGCTAACTATTGCCTACTATTTATAGAACAAGAAACATGGTCAAAAGACAAGGATTAAAGTAAAAAAAAGAGAAATAAACCTTTTTAACCAAGTGAGAAAAACCATGTTTATCTCCCACTTTTCATGAAGTCCCATAATATTATCTGAGTGTCGTAATAAAAACTTGTAGAGCCTGCTCCCGAGATTTTGATCAAAAGAAAAGAATAGAAGTGGATACAGAATGATAGAAAAGAAATGAAGATGAAAAATATTTTTGCGTTCCCGAGTTAGAAAAAAAGAAGTGAAATTTATATGTTTCGTGTTCCCGAGTCGGAGAGAAATGGAAGGAAGTAACATTTTATAGCTTGTATAATCTTCCATTGTAACGCCCCAAATTCTGTAAGTTTAAAACTTTAAAATATATCATTTTAATTGTTTAACTTAGTAGGACTAACTGTGTAAAGTATTTTATGATATAGGACTTGCCATTTAATGAATTAGTTAGTAGAGGGACTAATGTTGTCAAGTGTGATAAGTTGAGGGTTTAAATGAAATTAACAGTATAAAAATACTGGTTCTAATATCCTTTACTTTATTCTTTCTTATTCCAAAACACAGAAACAAAGAGTGCGTATTCTAGATGTGTGTGTGTGTGTCGATTTTAAGAAAGAACAAGGAAGAACATCAAATTCAAGCTAGGGTTTGTGAAATTAAGCTTGTAATCTTCTAATTTAACAACTATAAGGTATGATTAATCCTCTTTTGTGTTTAATTTGATGATTTGAATGATTTAGGTTAAACCCTAACTTTGGGTTCTTGATGAATTAATGGGTTACTAGTTTGGATTATGATTCATACACTTCTTTGAACTAAACTATATGTTTAAATGATATTAGTTGTGATAAAATTCTTATAATCATGTGATAATAAGAAATTGAATGAAATTGATTATGATGAGATAGGTGAGGAATTGTATAAATGGGTAAATGATTGTATTGTATGTATTTATGCATCAAAGAGTGATACTCTTGGTGTTAACAAAGTAATTGATGATTTATTATGATAGTTACCCATTTATAATCAATCACCTATATAGAAGTGTATGAGACAATTGATGAAACTATAAGTGCTATGAAATTTCACTTAATTAAAATGATAGACGAAGTTGAATACGTAATTGATACTTGATTTCATGATTATGTGAATTAGGTGATAAACGTGATCAAAGTGTTGTTACGAGTGATTTAGTACGTGGGCTATCGCGAGGTAAGTTAATGGATGATGCTATCTTTATTCAAGTAATGCGTATTCCAATTACTTGGAAGGACCGGTAATGGATATGTCATTTACTTGATGAGTTATGATTATGTACCGGGGTGTAGGCCGGAAGATGTTAATTCTTGCGGGAATTAGCATATGATATTATGGATCCTTAATATACGTATGTTGAATTGATATTGATTATTATGGATAGCCCATTACTTACTAAGCTTTATGCTTACTTTATTATGTTTATGTGTTTTTAGGTGAGCCAAGTGGGACCCAGAGGGATCCGGGTAAAAGGCCCGAAGGTTGCTAATGGTGGAGCTTGTTTCGTTGTTGGTAACAAGCTAATCTTTTGAATCATGCTCTTGATACATAATCACCCCTTTTGTTTAAGAAAACATGGTTTTGTCACATAATGTTGAAAGTCATGTTTTGTTGATGTTCATAGTCAAACATGTGAAAGGTGGAAGTCAAATTAATCAATGAGTTCTGTTATACTCACTGATAGTTTTGGAGATGCTGATAATGTACACTAGATAACTATTATGTAAATAAAATGGTTTATATGGAAATTTTGATGTTAATGGTTAAGTTGAAGTATTAATAGTGAAAGTGGCCTAAGTTGACTTAGAATGGTCAACGGAATGTACAATGGGCGTAGGAATATTGGTTATATGGGTTGAGACCCAAATGGGCCGTTAAAGTGCCCAAATTGGTCACTTATTTGTTTAATGGTTAAAATAAGCTATGGTCTGGGTATGATAAATGTTAATGTGGCTTTAGACTTCAAATGTGATGGTGAAAATGTAGTAAAAATGTTAGAGTTGATTGTGGGTGGTTTGAAAATTGATATGTTGAGTAAAGTGGTCAAAAACGACCATAAATTGGTCAAAGGTTCAAAACGATATAAAATATGATTTTGAGAAAAGTGTCAATTGGGAAATGTTTGTATAGTCATATTACGCGTGCATGTAAAATTTTAGGTCCTAATTCATAACGAGTAAAAAGTTATGCGTATTTCAATTTGGTCAAAAAGTTGAGTTGTGCTGAGTTTCAAATTTACACTAAGGAACGCGATCCTGACCACTTTTCTGGATCGCGTTCGCAAGGCAAAAATGGTGACAGAAGGTTTATAACTAAGGAACACGATCCCGCCCATTTTCTCGGATCGCGTTTGACAGTGAAAAATGAAACTTTAGGTCTTAAAAAGCTTGTTTTAACTAGGAAAAACTATTAAGGTTAAACTATACATATAGGGTAGTCACGGGACATTATTGAGTGTGCAAAAAAAAAAAAAAAAATATTCGGGGTGTTTCATCCATCCTTCCAAATCTTCCCAACTTAAGAGAGAAAGTTTGGAGAGAAAAGATGGTTGAATCCTCCTCCTACTTCTCTTCTCTTCTCTCCATAAACAAAACTAGGGAACACAATGTAATTTTTATTCTTTCCACTTCTCTTCTTTTCTTTCGGAAAAACAACTCGGGAGTAGGCTCGTAATGAAGTATTCGTGTGTAAATGTGATAGGGTCGTCTCTGAGTTTTCAAATCGAAAGCTGTGCACAAAATATGATTTATTGTCAAAAGATACTATATACAACTATAAGATATATATTCTTTTTAATTATTTTTGTTGTGACTTAACCGAACTTTAAAATAATTTGACTTTTTTTGTCTTGCAATAAGAATTTAAATTTGTGTGTTATATACAGTATGCACACAAATAAATACACAATCATACACATTATGTGGCCTTTATAATATGATCTCGATCATCTCCTTCAAAGACGACCATGTACAAATCATTTCGATGATTGTGAGGAGTAATATCTTGATAGTGGTAAATTGTCCTAATCAATTTGATCATTAGGGTGGGGTCAAATGAGAATAGGAATTTTTGTGAGAATGAGGGAACCAATGATATCAAGCCATGTGTACAAAGAGAATGTTCACATGTACAAAACTCATTTACCCCCAACATCAATTATCACACAAACGACAAATCGAAAAATTATGAAAATTGCACCATTAAATTCATTGTTTCATCCTCTTCGATTTGCCGTCCCTCAAGGCATACTTTCGACGAGTTTTTTTTTTTTCCATTTTTTGGTGGGTTTCACATTTACTAACACATGTGTTAAAGTGTTGCGTTTAGGGTTTAAGGTTTGGGGTTTAGGGGTTAAGGTTTGGGGTTTGGGGTTTCTCCTTGAAGTGACACATGACATAAATTTGTTGGTTCCCTCTTTCTCACTCAAAATTAATGTACTCATTTGAACTTTACTCTTGATCACTATACTTTAATCAATAGGAATAAGAGGTTGCACCAACATACGCAACACTATTTTAGGCACTACCCCATCAAATATACAAAAAATGTACCATCAATGGGGTCTAATTTGATTTTGATTTTAATAGTAAAATAACATAACGTTTATAGTTTTATAGTTAAACAAAATTAATTAAGTTTCGACCTTATCCTTTAAATGATGTTAATTATAGTTAGAAAAATATTGCATTTAATGTAGCAATTGTAATATCATATGGAATAGAATCGATCTCATCATCGTTTTTTATCGGGAACATCATCATTTTGGATGGCGTTCCTGAATAGTGTCTAACACCATTATATTTCTTCTCTCTGTTTCTTTTCCCAACACACATACATTACCTTAGAATAACGGATGCTACTTTAAATACATTCTATTAGTCCACGTTAAATATAATGTTACCTCTTCTCATGCTTTAACAATCATTAATTAATACTCATCGTCACTTGAGAGTCTCCCACCCAACCACTTTTTTCAACTACAGCTGCTACTTTAATTTTTCACCTGAAAGCCACATGTATCTTTAAATAAGTTAAATCGTTCAAACAATGAATATCCCAATTAACAGAAAATTGGAAAATACTATTTTAATACGCACCCAACTCGTAGCAAACTAAAAGAACGTCGAAAACAATTATTAAACGCTCCTTAAATAATTGAGCTTATATGTTTGTTTGTCAGGCGAGTCTTATTTTTTTTAAGTTTGAATAACAATTTTTTTTAAAGTTTAATTTTTTAACATTTACTGCTTTTGATAGTGGGTTAATTCAGATTAGCTCTAACTTAGCCACTTAGGTAATGCTTACTTCATGACAATTTAATTATAATCATAATCGCCTTTTGTTTTGGTTGATAACTATAGGTTCTCTTGGCTATGGGTGAATTGTGCTTATTATATATACTACTCCCTTAGTCCCAATTTTATTGTCCACAGATAAAAAACACGCAGTTTAAGAAAGTGTACTAGTTGTATCATACAACCAATAAGATTTAATCTCTCACCACAATCAAATATTTTGATCGGTTGAAAGTACACGGTGGACAATAAAATTGGGACATCCTAAAATGGAAAGGTGGACAATAAATTCAGAACGGAGTGAGTATATAATAATAATCTGATAATATTTGTATATATAAAAACATTTTCTAATATAATAATCATAAATAAATATATTTTGATTAGCTAATATCAATCAAGTGTCTATTACCATGAGTAATAACATTCGGAGTAATAACGTACGTATTGCAGATTGCAAAAGCTTGATCGGAAGCTCTCTGATTCTGATGGGCGAGATCGGAGGAAACGATTACAATCATGCATTTACTGCCGGAAAATCGATAGATGAAGTTGAAACATATATCCCCTTGTTATTAAGGCCGTCATCTCAACAGTCAATGTAAGTATAAATATACACAAAACAAAATTTACTTTCTTAACTTCCCTTAATTATTTATAACTCTAAACCCCGATTATTTGTATAGAAATGGTTTAATTAATGCATGGTTAATTCCGAAATTATAGGAACTTATTGAGCTAGGTGCCAAGACCCTTGTTGTACCAGGAAACCTACCAATTGGATGCTCTGCTGCTTATTTAACAATCTTTTATGGGTCGGACAAGGTGCAATATGATAACACTACCGGCTGCATTACTCGGTTAAATGATTTTGCTGAGTACCACAACGAGCTTCTTCAAATGGAATTAAATAATATCCGAGAAGTTCATCCTGAAGTGAACATTATCTATGCTGACTACTACAATGCTACTATGCAATTTTTTCGCGCTCCAAACAAATATGGTAAATATAGTAACACTTTTTAACATTATCGTTTTGTTAGCAATAACACTATCCCACATATAATGTACGATTGCAAGTTTTGAGACATGAGCTCATAGCCTCTTGGTTGTTAGTTGTTAGACTTGTGACATGTTAGTTGTTAGACTTTACATGTTTAAGTTGAAGGCTAATGGGATTTTGATGATTATAGGATTCACAAATGGTGCTCTAAAAGCATGTTGTGGTGGTGGAGGGCCTTTTAACTATAACTCAACGGTAGCATGTGCTGACCCTACATCGACCGTGTGTGATGAACCTGACACTTACGTTAATTGGGATGGATTGCACTTAACGGAAGCAGCATATAAATTGATCTTCGAGAGCTTATTTGATGGATCATACACTATGCCTAAAATCAGCTCGGTGTGCCCTACTTTCAGATTACAACATGTACAAGAATTGTCAAGTTGTTTGTAAGAAATGTAAAAAAAATTATTAATTCTCATCCCAGCCTTCAAATACAAGTAATTTAACTTGGGTAATTAAATGGATGTTCTGTAACCCAGTAATACATCATTTGATGTGTTGTATATAAATATAAATTTTTCAGCTTTACTATTTTTGCATAATTAGTTTTACCAAAGGAATCGGAATCGGAACCGGAACCAGACCCAGCCCAGATCTAGTTTTTCACTACTGATTACTGAACTTCTGATCTAACTTATTTTGACACCTCTAATCTACAAAGTTGGGCTACATTAGTCACATACACAAATAAAATATAAAAAGCCCATTTATCAAAAGCCCAAATAGTATGTGATTGCCAATGTAGATAGGACTAGAGTTGCAAACCGTAAACCGGTTTTTAAAAAAACCGCACAAAAAACCGAAAACCGGTTAAATAAAAACCGGTTAAATAAAAACCGAAACCGGTTTTGAAAAACCGAACCGGTTATGACCGGTTTTCAGTTTTTGGTTCCATCGATTTTTTACCGGTTCGTTAACCGGTTTTTTAACAAAACCGGTTTTAACCGGGTTTTTTCGGATTTTTGAAAAAAACGGCTATTAGCCGTTTGGAGCTTGGGGGAGCGTATTTTTGAATTTTTTGGGGGGTTTTGGCACCTCTAAACTCACTATAAATACCCCTAGTGGGTTTGGGTTCAAAACACACCAATATCCTTCTAATCTTCTCTCAAAAAACACTATAAATCTCTCAATATATATATACTCTTTTCGTTTGCGAAATGGAAAACATACATTCTCAAGCCTCCGCTTCCGGTTCCGTTGGTAGCAATGTACGAAAGAAATCTTACACAAATGAAGATATCGTGCAAGTTAAATCAACGAACCGGAACCAAGAAGTTTGGGTGAATTATGATTTGTGCATTATGAATGATGGGGCGAGTAAGGCTCGTTGCAAGAGATGTGGGAACTTTTATAACGCCTCATCAAACTCCACATTACGAGCTCACATGACCGCGACTTGTAGATCGACTACTCAAGATGCCTCACAATCGACACTTGGTTCGGATGGTGGGGTATTTATATACGACAATGATGCTCTTCGAGAAGATTTTACCAAGTTTGTCATCCAAGAGGCGCTTCCATTCAACCACTTTGACAACTGTCACACCCCGCCAAACGGTAATTACAATTAGTTGTGATAAGTTTGCGGAAGCTTAAATGACGTGGCGGGGCTGCGAACAGTATTTTCAACCAACAGATACACACATACTCAGAGCATATGGTTATCGCACAACATAATAGATAAGGATGCCAGTTCAAACATTTGTTACAAAAGTAGTACGACTATGTGAGTCGTAACAGTAGTAGTGGAGTTTAAAACATTTTTGTTTTAACAATAATACATAAGTTTAAAATAAGATTTCATAAGTATGACCGCAATGCCTGCAGTTATACAAATGAAATCCCCAAAAGCGGTCCCAACAGTATGTGGCATCCTAATTAGTCCAGGGTTGTCCATCCTGATGCATGCGATTACTTACCCAGCTAATTTCCTGAAAAACATAGAGAAAATCGTCAACAAATATGTTGAGTGAATTTACAGGTTTGTATTATGTATGTGGTTAGTTAAACCAAGTTTGTACAAATGATTTGTTATTCATTTATAAAATACAAGTTATGTAGGGTTGTCACCCTAATGTATTGTTATACGTGGGATGTCGTCCCATAATATGTTACTGGTTGTTTACCAGTGTAAAAATAGGTTACCGGTATGTTTTCCGGTGCTTAATAGTTGTAGGATTCGTTCTTCCTAAAAGTAGGTGGGAATTTACTTAGACTGTGATCCCCTAAAAGGTGAGCTAAACCTCGCAGGTTAAATTAATGCGACCTAACCCTATAACCAAACCACAACCAGATCTTATGTTGTTTGCCTGAACGGACATTTAAGTATACGCTCCACCGTAGGAGGGTCGTCACGGCAATAGTACTATCCGTATACTCAGTGGCTAGAGTCACCTAGCTAATGGTTACAGTAGCATGTCATGAGGTCTTTCATGCACACGATCCAAGTCTAGGTCCGTACTAGGATACCTTGTCTAAATTCCCAAAATAACAGTGAATAGGTAATATCACAAATCAACATTTGTATAAAAGCAATAAAGCATTTATAGTTTGATTGCATGTGTTGGCATGCAATTTCTATGTTTAACACCCCTGTGTTTAAAAAAGCAGATAACATTTAAAAGTAGGGGCTGTAAACTCACTGTGATGTGCTCGGTAAGGAAAGCTAGCAGCCGACAGGTAAAAGCCCAAGGTGTGTTAACCTATATACAACAATTGTATTAACGTGAGTATGCTTGATTTGTTTAATCACTTATGTTAACAGTTTGTTTGTTTTGTAGAAATTGTTGATTTCTTAGTAATTTAAGTCGTTGCATTCGTTGGTGACGTTGCGTTGAAATATTGTTATTATTTCTCACGTCGTATACTTTGTTAAGTGTATATACAAATATGTAATCGTATATATATTCGAATGTTGTTTCGACCCCATTGTACATATACTTGTTGTATACTATTAAGGCGTATGTTGGCTAAACGTGTAATTTATTTGTATGTATATATGAAAATATATGATTATAAATGTCATATGTACACCTATATATATATCTATGTATATAAGTTTTGAATATGTTTACGTAAGAAAATATGTAAGTTTTCATTTGTATGTATATACATATATGTGGATATATATATAAAATTTCTAAGGGTCGTTTGTTATCAATTATGTATATATGCATATATATATATATATGTATATATATAATCATAATTGTTCGTTATTATAAAAGTAAAGTTTATGAGTTCATTTTATAATTACTCGTTCCGTTAAATGTCTCGGGTCACGTTTCATGTTTTCAATTGTTTTGTAGGTTATTGGGATCGGCCCAATTTGTTGGCCCAAAAACAATATATAAGTCTTGGCCGAATGGTCCCATTAATGGTTTATAGAACCCGGCCCAATTAGATTAAACGTACGATTCATTACACGCCCGGCCCAGTTTGTGATCCGGCCCAGCTCAGTCTACAGCCTGAAGCCCAGCAGAACAGCCTAGCCCAGCCGTTCGGATTGGGCTTCAGCCGTTCGGCTGAGGCTTCAGGCCCAGTTCGGCCCACTTTATCAGTCCCTTATTCAGTTTGGCCCATACAGGCAGCGCATTAAGCAAATAACTCGGCCCAGACTACTTAGCCCAGCTCACAGCCGTTCGGCTTGGGTCCAGCCGTTCGGCTTGGGTGCCCAGCCGATCGGCTCGGGCTTCCTGAGCTGCGGCTCTGTTCCATTTTTGCAGTTTCAAACTCGAAATCGAAGTATGTTTTTGTCATTTTTCGAACGGTTTTCGTGTTTAGGTAATTCATAACATCAATATACATCATTATATCACATTTCAACAAGTTTCCATGCATCGATTTTGTTTTTGAAGTTTTGGTTTTAAGATCCCATTTCAAGAATCAATCATGTAATCGTCACATTTATTTGTTATATCTATTGATTATGATGTTTAAACAAGTTGTATAACGAATTTTAAACAAAGAATTCAAAGAATCGAAAGTTCCTTACAAAAGAGTTTGCGAGGGAGATGATGATACGAGATGAAGATGATGATGATCTTACTCCTGGCTTGTTGTTCTACTCCACTTCTTGCTGCTGCTGTTTTGTGATTTACTCAGAAAGAAGAAGAAAAAGATAGATGATAATAGGTGTGTGTGTGTGTGTGTGTGATCAATCTTCAGGAAGAAGAAGAAAAGGGGAGGAGCAAAGAAATCAAACGAGTATGGTTCAAATACAGTGGCCGGTCTCCTCAATTATTTGAGGTGGTTGGCGATTTTTTAGCCCGTTAATTTCGAGTACGGGTATGATTATAGCAATATAAAAATAAATATTTTATATTTTTATTCTGTAGATGTTCTCCTGATTCGTTACTTAAATTTGGAATAATGAAATTTTCATTATTTTAGACTGTTGTACAAATTTATACATTGGACTGCTAACATTTAATTGAGTGCCAAATTTCAGTCGAATTTCGGGTTCATATTTTGAGGTAATGTTACAATGTTTCCGAAAGAGTGAGAAAATTTAAATTTTTCTCATTTTGATCTTTGAATGCATTTTAAAATTGTTTCTGTTCGTCTTATAATACGTTTTATGTTAAACGTATATTTAACTCGTTTTATCTATAGGTTATAGATACAATAGTACTCGTAATTAATAATTGAATTATTAATTATATGATGTCATCAACTTTTGCGGTATTTATCTGTCGGGTTCGTCCCGACACATTTGTACGTAACTTTAAATACTTACGTATTAGTAATACTTTTTGTTTGAAAGTACTGGGCTGCTAGGCTTACATCACATCAAAAGTTTTATTTCAAACTAAATCAGGAAATTAGCGTAAGAATGCACATGCTTAAATGTTAATCAGTACCTAATTTGGAGAGTTGTCACAACAACCAACGGCTTACGAGTATCATCAAAAAGAGACTACAACCGCGATACCAACAAGTAAGTCGTACTTCCCTTAGAAACGATGCGTTTAAGTTATGAAAAAATGCTAAAAAAGATATAATTGATGGTTTTCTAAACTATAAACATGGTGTTTCTATTACTTGTGATGTTTGGACCGCACCACATGATACGGCAAATTCTTATTTAGCCGTTACGGCCCATTGGTTTCATCCCGAATCTTGGTTACTGATGAAACGAACAATTGCTTTTAAATTGTTTGGTTATCCACATACGGGATGTAACTTGCGAAAAATTATAAATGACACTTTAATTGAATATAATTTAGACGATAAAGTTTTTACAATTTCACTAGATAATGCGTCAAATAATACAAGAGCTATGAATTTACTAAAATTACGTTTTAAACCATGTTTAAATGGCGTTTTTTTCATTCTCGTTGTGTTGCTCATATTATTAATTTGGGCGTGCAAGCGGCATTAAAAATATGTGATAATTTACGTGAAAAATTTAAGAATTTATTAGTAACTATATATAGTTCAAGTAACGAACGTCAAGCTAATTATAGACGTTTTCGTGTACAATGTGGTGAAACTCCCCTTGGCCCATGCTATGATAATAATACTAGGTGGAATTCTACTCACACTATGTTTGAAAATATTTTAAGACAACGTGATACTTTAAATGCTTTTAATACATTGTTAGTTGATAGAGGTAAGTCCGTGGAAGTAACCGATTTTGAATGGGATCAACTTTATGATTTGACTAATTTTTTAGTAGTTTTTAAAGATGCTACTATTATCCTTTCGGGTGTATATTACCCAACTAGCTCCTTAGTTCTAAACCAAGTTTTTATAATGACCGAAAAATTGAAAGAATTAGAACTTTCGTCATTTCCAATTTTTAGAAAAATGGTTAGAGCTATTAAAAGGAAATTTATAAAATATTTTGGTAGCATGCCTTTGGTTTTTACTTGTGCCGCCGCACTAAATCCAACTATAAATGTTGGCGGCGTACAACGTTTACTCACGACTATTTTGGAAAATTTAGATTTAAACTTAACCGACGACCCAAACTTTATTACAAATGAAATTATTAAATTTGACAATGGGTTTACACAACTATTTGATATTTATGCAACAAAAATTGGTTACCAATCAAACCCAATTGTTGATTCCATGCGGGCGGGAACATCTCGGGCATCATCGAGTGACATAAACATAAACCTTTATAACACTTTACTTGAAGACGCTACATAGCGTCAACGAACATCGGCTCCAACAAGCGAATTGGGACACTATAAATCTACAAACTTTTTAACCACTTTAAGTCTCGAGGCTTTTCGTAATTTTGACATTTTGAGTTGGTGGAAAGAAAGAGAAGTACAATTTCCAATTTTATCCGCTATGGCTCGGGATTTATTAGCCGTCCAAGCTTCGACGGTAGCTTCCGAATCGGCTTTTTCTACTAGCGGTAGAATCATATCGGAAAGAAGATCAAGACTAACCGCTGAATCCGTGGAAGTATGTGTATGTTTGAAAGATTACTTGGATGGGGTAGATAGGATACAAAATGTAACAACGTTGGAAGGCCCACTATTAGGTAATGTTGAAGAGATTATCCAAGATGAAGAAGTCGCATTAGGGATATCACCTCCAACGACCGAATTAGATGAAGGTGAATTTGAACCATTTGAAGTTGAATCCGTAGATGAGGATGAAGTTTGGGACGAACTAAGTGGTTAAGTGTATCCGGGTGATGGCCATGCCGAAGCTCGATATACTTTACCACACGATTACATTTCCGGGTGATGGCCATGCCGAAGCTCGAATGTATTCGTATTTGTATTTTATATTTTTAGTTGTAATTGTATCATTCAAATAAAAGTTATGTTTGTATGTTTCCGTTTTTAGTTGTAATTGCATTATTTACATTTCCAAGTTATGAAGACTTTTTCGTTTCAATTGTTTTTTAAGAAGACTTATATAAGACTTTTGTTTAAGTTCTTGATCAATTATGTTTCCATTACTAATGTACTAACATTCCAATCAAAAAGATTTGGCCCAAACGTTGGTTTTCTTGAAAACGCCTTACGCTATTTCGGTAAATTCTATTATAGACTTTTCTGACAAAACATTTTTTTTAGGAAGATTGGTAAGACTTTTGGAGTAGTTCTTGATCAATTATGTTTCCATTACTAATGTACTAACATTCCAATCAAAAAGATTTGGCCCAAACGTTGGTTTTCTTGAAAACGCCTTATGCTATTTCGGTAAATTCTATTATAGACTTTTCTGACAAAACATTTTTTTTAGGAAGATTGGTAAGACTTTTGGAGTAGTTCTTGATCAATTATGTTTCCATTACTAATGTACTAACATTCCAATCAAAAAAATTTGGCCCAAATGTTGGTTTTCTTGAAAACGCCTTACGCTATTTCGGTAAATTCTATTATAGACTTTTCTGACAAAACATTTTTTTTAGGAAGATTGGTAAGACTTTTGTTTAAGTTCTTGATCAATTATGTTTCCATTACTAATGTACTAACATTCCAATCAAAAAGATTTGACCCAAACGTTGGTTTTTTCGAAAACGCTCAACGCTAGGAAAAAAACTCAATTATATAAAAAACCGGGTTGGATCCGGGTTTACAACCCGAACCGGTTGGAAACATTTATACCGAATTCGAATATGGAAAAAAACCGAAAAAAAATAACCGGTTAAAACCGGGTCAAAACCGAAAAAAACCGATTCCGAAAAACTGAAACCGAAAAAAACCGAAACCGATAAAAAACCGGTTTTTAAAAAATCGAAAACCGAAAAAAACCCGATTTTTTTCACCTCTCTAGAGGACAAACACAAGGAAACTTCCAGGAAAATGGGAATGAGAAGCAAAAGGATATTTTGAGGAAACAAAGCCACACATCTAAAGGTCCACAACTCCACATTGAACAATTGTGCAATATATTTGTTGTTGTTTTTTTTTAAGATTTTCCGAATAATAACAATTTATTCCTTGAATGCTTGTTAAGAATAATGACTTTTAACGTAATTATATTAAAAGGTGTATTTTGATTACGTCTAATTACAAAACTACACAAATATCGAAACATACATTAATGGTTAAAAATGTCATTATGTCATAGTCAAAGGTACATTTAACGTAATTATATCAAAAGGTGTATTTTTAACTTTGTTAACAAATAATTTAGGATGGGGAGAGTATCAATTTTGATGCATCATAGGAATTTACTCCCTAACATTTACCAAAGGTAAATGTCCTATTCCTAACATATTCATAGTAATCTTTATATTTACTTGTATAATAACAACACAATACTTCTTATGAGGACACATAAGCACCTAACAAGATGCTATGTGTTCTTAATTTGTCTTTTATTTTTGAACTTTGTTAATAATATATATTAATCATCATAATTTCATGTCTACACTAATTAACAATTACATTGACACATTAAAAAGAGAGATATAAATATATTTATAAATAATCAACTACATAAGAACATATCATCTAACAACATGACATGTATTATTTTTTCTTTATTTCTTACTTTAAAAATTAACATATAAGTACTTTTGAATTTCTTTACTAAGAAAAATCTTAAATGTGCTATATGTATAATTTTCTTCATCTTAGAACTTATACTCTATATAAATAGATATACATATACTCTGTTTACTAACATATAAACATTTTAAAAACTAGAGCCACCATCTTATCATTTGAATTAGTCTAAATATATAGAAGATTCATTTGCATACACATAAACATCTAAAAATTAGACACATCATTTTATCACTTGAACCTATTCCAATATATGTTCCTTAGAATTCAAATAAAATCAAGTTCATCAAAAGTTTGGAATGGTTAACAAACCGACGCTTCGAAGTGTAGGAAAAGGAAGATGTTGGTGAGCTATATAATGAGAAGTGTAGGAAAAAGAAGAATTTGTGATACTATATAAAGAACACGAATTACTTTGTCTTGCACACACACTACCACATACAAAGAAAAAAAATGATTATATAGTTAACAAACAAATGAAATCTCCTTTTTTGATCAGACATTAAATACGCTACAGTTGGTTGTAACTTAATATTCAACCTACATAAATAAGGGTAAAACCGACCATTTGTTGGCTTCCCATCGATCGATCCCACGGTCAACATGAGGGAGGTAAATTACGTAACTCGTAGTTAAAGGAACATGAGCACGTTGATTGAAGACATAACCTCCACCTTTATTTATGATGCATGTCCCCTATCACTAAGCTATAATCGTGGAGACACTTACATAAATAATATACTTGCAGTAACGTAAAAAACTATTTCTAACATAATTACACGAGGGCCGTGCATCGCACGACCAACGTTACTTACTAGTATAATATAATGAGGTTGAATTTTAACCATTCAATTTAATTTTCCTTTTTCTTCTTTATTTTCAAATGTTGATCTAACTTTTTTACAATATTATCTTTCAACTACACAAAAATATTTTCTAGGTAAATAAGCAAAATTATATATTTGTAATGTAGAAAACAGTAACAACATTTAAAAAAGAATGCTAACCTTTTGAAATGTAATAATCGTTTTCGCATAATTAAATTATAAATTAGAAATTTAATTAAAAAGGTGCTAACTATAATATGTAGTTATTCTGATTATATTGATATACATATTATATTTTTAATAAAGACACACACAAAATAAACGGATTTTGTAAATCATCTGTGAGGTTAAAATGTTTAGTAAAAGGTTTAATATGAACAATGCAATTATAAGGTATGTCAAAGGGGCTAAAGTGATAGCAAAAAAACGTTATTACTTTAACTCAATATTTTGAATTCTTCTATTTTTATAAGTGAGTTCTTAACGTATTTTTATAGTTATGATATGTTGAGGTATTCCGTATCAAGTTTCTTAAATCAATTTAATCAGAAAAACTCTTTTACCCAAAGAAAAAATCAACCTAATGAGTTAAAATTGGTTTTTGGTTGCGATACATATATAAGTTGATTATCTAATTTTGATATATCTTTAGCATAGAGAAGAGACCAATTCTAACAACTTGAGAAAATTCATTTTCGATGAATACTCTCTAGTACACAATTCGTGAAATGAAGTTCTTCTACGTTTTATGTTTCGTAAATTAAGCAAACAACCTAAAGAAGAATAACATTTGCACAGATAAAATTATATTTTAGACTCCCCGCCTCGACGCGCGAGTAGAAAAAACTCGTTTGTAACAAGGTTTATCATAGTTGGTGCCCAAAATAAAAGTATATAAAATAAGTTTCGTTATTTCATGCTGACGAGTGTCTTTTGAGCGTTGCAAGATGCTACTCAGATCTAGCTACTAACTGTAGTTATCGAGTTAATTATCAAGTTAATGTCACAAAGATGACTTAAAAAAAGGCCAAATTAAAGTAAAGCCTCCCTTGCACTCTACACCAAAATATATATACTACTATATATGATGTTGAAATTACAAATTTGGTTCAATATGGTGTAAACTGACATATTTGGCATGCACTTTAGCTTGAAAAGCTATCGACACCAAAATGATGATCAAATTTAATAATACATTCATCGTATAATGATTGCATTGCGATAGAAAGAGGGTGTTGCTTCTAAGTAAACATATATATGTAAATTGTCCGTTTCATCCATCTGTTTGTCCAAAAAATCACATCTCGTCCTTGAATTCACAAAATGTCATCAGTCATCCTTGTATTTGCTATTTTTCTCACTAATCGTCCATTTCGTTAATTCTGTTAACTTTCTCCGTTAAGTCATATGAAAATGACAAAAATACCCTCATCTTCTTCATTTTATTCATCTTTACCCTTAAAACCCAAATTTCACCAAAAACATCACTTATTCAATGACATTTGCAGCATCGCACACTGATGACCCAAATAATAAACATTGAATTAAGGATCCATCGTTATGGAACTCAGGTGGTAACCAAAACTCTCCTCGGCCAATTCGTGACCCATTGAATAAATGATTTCACCTGAAAATTATCAAGGATTGGATAAAAATAAGAAAATAACTTCCTTAATTATTCAAAGGCTCATTTATAAATACAACTGTGAAACCAAATTAAACGATATCTTGTCTTCTAAGAGAGTCAACAAAAGATAAAATAATGGAGTATATATTTCCTATCACCAAAAATCAAAGCTACACACAACCATTTTGCATATTAAAGCATATAAAGTTGCTACCTTCATTCATAGCAAAATATGAAAACTTAATTTCGATTCACAGCTCAATAACCAAGCCTAATTTTGCATAAATTTATTACGATGGGGATTCCGACGTTGAAAACTGTCACCAAGGATAAGTCTTTGATGTATTTACGTACTTTGTATAATCAATCAAACAAATCGGAAAAAAGATATCAAACATATCATACAGAGAAATCAACCTTAAAATCTAGATCTAAAGATAAAACGAGAAGAATCTGGTAATCGGTGGGCAACGATTATGGTGTAACGAAGGGCGGTCAATAACGAGAAGGTTGTAGATGAGAAAAGAATGCGAAGGATGATGATAGATCTTGGATATTTGGTGGGTCGGTGAGAAAAAAATAATCAAAGATTTTAATGGTTACTCCACTCCTATTATAATTCTAGAAATGTACATATACACCCGTAAGTTTTTTTTGGGTTTTTGGTCATGATTTGAAGGAAGTATTATTTTCGATGATGAAATGATGTTTGGATAATATTTTGGATGAAATTTGGATTTTAAGAGTAAGATAGAATAAAATGAAGAAGATGGGGGTATTTTTGTCATTTTTTATGACGTAACGGAGTAAGTTAACATACTTAACGAAATGGACGATTAGTGAGCAAAAAGAGCAAATACAAGGATGACTGATGACATTTTATAAATTCAAGAACGGGATGTGATTTTTTGGACAAACACATGGACGAACGGACAACTCTCTCTTTAATATATAAAAGTATATTAAATCTTAAACCCATATATATATATATATATATATATATATATATGGTGTTACATAATTAAAATATAGATTTTAAATTCATATAACTATAACAAAGAGACATGATTAATTAATTAAATTTGATTATGGTTTATGATGTTATAAACCCTCTCTATATTAAGGAGTATATGATATCAGATAACGCCTATTGTATAAAGCGGTAGTTGTCAAATATTAATAATTTCGTACTTAAAATTTGAGGAAGTGGATAGAATCGAGACTTGGTGAGTTTTGCCTAGCTTTTATTCATTTTTAAGATAATACAAGGGCGATTTTGAAATATCAGAAAAAGGATGTGGCAACATTGATCCGTCTAATACGAGTATCATTTGATTTCGTAGTACTACTCGAATAATCACTCTTTCCCCGTAGACTGTTTTCGTTTATAACCCAGAATTCCTTAAATCAAATATTGATTTTATCGACAAAACCAAAAAATATATTTTTTGGATTTGTTTAAGGAGCGGGATGAGAGGCTGTGAAAGCTGCATTTTGAGGGTCAAGAAATTTCAGTCGTTGATTTCTGTGATCAAAATGTTCACATTCACTACACTATATTTTATGTGCATATTGCATTTTATGTAAAATGCAATGTGATGTTGGGAATTTGAGCCGTTAAGTTAATTAGATGAATCAATGATTGCGATCGTTTACCACATCTCCTTAAAATGCTAGTTGAATATACTTACAATTTCTACTTCGTGATAATACATTAACATTACGTTCTATGACTTCACATCTTTTGCGATCCGTAACTTTTTACCGAATACTAAATAAATAAATAATAATAAAAATCAAATATGATTTATATTACATATATTAATCAATAATAATTAATTAATAATATATGATGATTTTAGGACATTAAGTACACACAGGAATTGAATAAATTTATTTAGCGTATTGGTTAATTCGGATCTGGTCTAGCTAGTAATAGTATAGACTAATAGTATCACATGCGCAATTAAATGCCCAAATTATGGTGTCATAGTTATTTCATAATTTGTGTCTATTTTATGGTAACCTTATGAAGATAAATATCATCCACTGTGTATGGAATGTTGTAAATGTACAAGGGTACAACTAAAATTCAAGGGTAATAATGTAATCTTATACAACTTTATTGCACGAATCATGTCTTATTCCAAATGTACATGACAAGCAACATATTTTATTTTACTCTATTTATAGGTAAGAAGATAGATGGATCACCAACTTAACCAAGCTTAATTCGATCAAATAAACTTGGTTAAGTCATCTTTTCTGTTCTACAATAATGGCCTCTTCAACAACCCTTCACCTCATTTTAACTCTTTCTTTAGCTTATAACTTTTGTGTTAATGGATGTTATACATCAATAATAAGCTTCGGTGACTCGCTCGCGGACACCGGAAACTTGAAACAACAATCCCTCAAAGCCGATGAAACCACACCCAATTTCTTGTTTCCGCCTTATGGTGAAACTTTTTTCCATAAACCCACCGGACGATTCTCTAATGGTCGTCTAATCATTGATTTCATTGGTAATGCATATAAACATACATTTGTTTACATGGTTATTGTTATGTATGCATTTTATAGTGAAACTGAATCAGTTTTTTCTAATGCTTTTCTTTAAGCTGAGAGCCTTGGGCTGCCATTGATACCGCCATATCTTGGCAGCAACGTAACGGGGTTGAGACAAGGAGTGAATTACGCGGTGGCTGGTGGGACGGCGTTGGAACCGTCATTATTAGAAGAATGGGGAATTTATAACTTTAGGGAAAATGCGTCTTTGGGAACTCAACTAGGGTGGTTCAAACGATCGTTGCCTACTATTTGCTCCACTGCTTCAGGTAATAACGTCAACCACCTAAGCTGACGTATAATTATATTTATTTTTAATATACTACTCCCTCTGTCTCAAAATGTTTGTCACCAAACAAGAAACACGCAGTTTAAGAAAATTGCATTTATTACTGTTGACTGCCAATAGAATTTCAACTTTACAATTTTCAAGTATTTTGATTGGTTGATTTTGGAAGTGGACAATAATTTTGGGACAAACATAAATAAAAAGGTAGACAAACAATTTGAGACGGAGGGAGTAATAGATACAGACTACTCGTAAAAGTCTACTAACAGTAGCAATCAAATTAGTTAGACAAACTTATTTTAATATATATATGTTAACAATGTCGATGAAGAAAGGATTGAGAATAAGATGGTAGGGGCAAGGAGCCCAGCAGGATAGATATTATCTGAACATGTTATGTTTTCTTCTTTTTCTTAAGGGTGTTGATATATATAACATTTTTTTATTCATATATCAAAATCATGTATTGTAATGTTATATAGTACTACTTCAGAATGCGTAAAAGATGGTGAATGAATCAAAAGATGTGTTGTATTTATCAGTAACCTTTTCTTAAAAAAGAAAAAGATATAATCAATTAATAATTGGGAAATATATGAGGTAGAGTTTAGTTGTACGTGTTGTTATTATTTTAAAATAATAATGTTTTGTATAAAAATTATAAAGCAATCAGCAGTTCAGCACATCCCTTATATTGCATTAAATATAATACTAAATATTTATTTCAATCCAAGTTAAATATCCACTATTAGTTTGTACAAATATTAGGAAAAGCACGATCATCATATTATGTACAAATAAATTTTCATTTTGAATTACGAAAAACTTTTGATTCGTTAAAAACTTAAACCAGACTCTCATTTTGGAACAAATCAAATTAAAAAGATTGACAATATTTAATTTTAGACCAATGGAGTATATAATAAGAGGTGATGCTAATATTTGCCTCATGAAAAAAGGTTAGACTTATATTTAGGAAGACCTAATATAGACCTATAAAAATGAGGTGACATGTGTCATCTTCAACTAATAAGATTAGGAGACAGAAACTATAACTTGTAAAAAGGTTAGGGTTACTTTTAGGGCCACCTGAATAAGTCTATATATTAATTCTGATTTTGTCTACTTCAAAGTACTGAAGGTTGAAACTGTAAAATCAATGATTGAATTTGTCATTAAATAGTTAGCAAAGCCTAAATAATATGCTGCTATTTATACAAATGTACGTTCTGCTGTTAAACTGTTACTTTCAAGTAAAATATAAATAAATATTGTATAAGTATAATATGGGGATTATGTCATTTGTTTGAATGAAAGAATAATTCAACGAGCTGAGAGGTTAACTGTTACTTTATATAATCAAGGTTATTTTAGTAATTAAATGTTGTTGTTTAAAAGAACAAATACTCCCTTATAATTATTATTAATGATATATGAAAGTAATATTGCTTAAAAAATAAAAAAGTTATCATATATGAAAGTAATATAGTGAAGATAAAAAAAGGTCAAAAAGGGAAAGTGAAAGTAAAAGAGATGCAAAATCCTTTAAAGTTTAAACAAGTGAGAACTGATTAAGAATCTTAGTCATGAACCACCTATAAAGTCTCCAAAAATATTGGTATGTCATACTTGAAACCTTAATTTTTAATTTTCCTAAATATACTAAATATATAGTCCAGTTGTCCCGATTTAGTTGTCCGTTTTTCTTTCTCAGAATGTCCCAAATTAATTGTTAACTTTCACTATCAACAACTTAGAAGGGATTTTGGTGGAGAAATATGCCAAAGTGACAAAGTGTAGTATTTATCGTAATTAATTTTAGTAGTATTTATCGTAATTGATTTTCATTAGCACACGTCAGTTAAACCAAAGAACAATTTTGATTAGCAACTTATTTTCAAGTAGGCAATGATATACATTAAAGTGTAGCACCGTCCCAGGCTTTAGAATAATCTACATCGTGTCGTCTTAAGATTCTAAGGGAGTTGATAAATTATTATTATTATTATTATTATCATAAAAGAGCACTTATTCTTTAATAGGCTTATTAATTCCATTTCTAGATGCTTAATTTTATAGACTCGTCTTTTGGTTCTTCTGCTAAGCAATCTTTATTGGAAGCGATTATTTTTACTGGATGGTGATCCTTATAGAAGTTTCGTAATGAAGAGATTTTTGATCCGGGTATCCAACATAGAGACGTTCTATTTGATTCAATTTTTAGCAATTCTTTCTTTTGGTATACAAATAGGAATAAAAAAACATAGACTCTGTTGGAATGAGTGGATAAAAAACCCTCTACTTAATAAGTAATTTTTTTTCTCTTTGTTGGTTGAGTGCTCCTCAGCTAAACATTGTTTATTTTAATAAAATGTTGCTGTTCTAAAAAAAAGAAACGGTGAAGTTCGATAATATAGAGCATGATTTAAAAAGGATTAGAACTTGTTACCAAATAGCAACAAGCCACCATTAGTTTTCACATGGGCCTTTTTCCTGAATCGTCTTTCTTTCCACTTAATTCACCTAAAACATTTAAAACTTAACATAATAAGCACATTGCTTAGTAAGTAATGGACACTTTAACAATTAACTTTAACACTTCAACGTATTAAGGATCCTTAATCACTTCACCAAGTTAATCACAAAGGATTAACTACTTTAACAAGTTAACCACATAGGATTAACTACTTCCACAAGTGATACCAATGTCATTCCTTGGCTAGCATCAAGCAAATGACATAGTAATCACTTACTTTAACAAAATCCAATTACGTACCTTGTCTTTGGTTATGAGGAACGCTTGAAATAACTCGAGCACTTTGACCACCTAAACACATAATTCACATAATACACATATAAATTACTTAACCATACAAACTTAACTCTTAATCATAATTTAGGTGTTAGTTTTTCCAAAACCACTTTCCCACATAACACCTTTCATTAATATAAACTTCTTATATACTTATGAAATCATCAAGTATTAATAAGTACATGACTTCACTTTTCATTACAATTCATAAACTTTCTCTTTTAATTAGTATTCACATAACATGGGTGTTTATTTATAATTACTTACAAGCTTCACTAAATCAAGTCTTCATAACTTACCAATTTATAAACACCCACATGTATATAATCATTTATATAGAACTTTAGTATAATAAGTTTAGGAAGCAATTTATTAAGACATATAAAACCTTAATACACTAATTAAATCATCAGTTATAGATTTCTTCAACTTAGGATTTATATTAATTAAGCCCTAACATCAATTAAATCATTACTGGGGTTTGTTCATACCTTAAAGAAGATGAATTAGTAGCTACAACCAATAAATTGATAAACCCTAGCTCGAATTGAGATTTCTTCCTCCCTTCATTCCCTTCCTGTCACCACTTTTCTCCTCCCTCTATACTTTTACTAATTTTGGGAAATACAGTAGAAGAAACAAGAAGCCTGGAGTATTAATTTGATATTTTCTATACTTTCCTCTCCACTTTACTTAATTGACCCTTTACACCCTCTTAACTAGAATTTAAGAAATATCAAGTCCCACTAACTTTTCTTTTAACATACAATAGTAATTACACATTGCATATTTAATTTACATATAATTTATAACTTAGACAATAAAATACATATGTTATATTATTTTAGAACTTACAAATTTAAGGGTGTTACACTTCTCCACTGAACCTCATCCATTCTTTAATATGCTTATTAATTCCATTTTTAGAAACGGTGACGTTTGAAATATTTAATGGACAATATTTGTATAATTAGGTCGTATGGTAAATTAATAAGGCCCCATGTCTAGATAACATGAACTTGCAACTAAATAGTATATACCATTATTGTACTTATTTAAAATTGTTCTTATTAGTATGTATCAAGGCTATATTGGCAAGGTCAATTATACTTGCCCTGTGGTAGAGCTCGTTGTTCTCTTATCACAGAGTTCAATGACTACGTGTAGTTGGCTAGCTAGACGTGTCTTTGTAACGCTAACAGATAACTTGTTTTGTGGTTCTTTTATCGTTTTTTACATTTAAACAAGGTAAATAAAAATTAAAGATGGGTTCAGAACTTCATATTCAAATGTCATGACTTCAAATGATTATAGGTGACAATGTAATTGTGGGTCGTGTACAACAATCTCATAGTTACAACCTATAGGTGCTTTAATAGTTATTTTAAAAAAATCATTTTACATTCTAAGTACGTTAATTTCATACAAGGTTTAATTTCGTGTAGATTCACATTATACGTAATTTAGAATCTACACGTGTAACGATTTTTATTTGGATCATAGAAATTATGTGTAGTATTGTAATTAATTATGATACAAATGCAATCATGAACAATTGCAGATTGTAAGCGAGTAATCGGGCGTTCTTTGATTCTCATGGGAGAGATTGGAGGAAACGACTACAATTATGCTTTACAATACCGAAAATCTATTAAAGAGGTTGAAACATATGTTCCCTTTGTTGTCAAGACAATCATCTCTGCAGTCAATGTAAGTATCCAATCGAATGTACTTAACTTTTGTCGTACTCGTTTACAACTGTAATTACAGGTAGTTGTTAACTCATGGTTATGTTTGATAATCCAGGAACTAATTGAGCTAGGTGCCGAAACAATTATTGTCCCAGGGAACCTACCAATCGGATGCTCTGCTATTTACTTAAAAGTCTTCCATGGCTCAGATGAGGTAGAATATGATAATGCAACCGGATGCATTACTCAATTAAACAGGTTTGCAGAGTATCACAACGGACTTCTAAAAACAGAATTAAACCATATGCGAGAGGTCCATCCTGAAGTCAACATTATTTATGCTGATTACTACAATGCTGCAATGCAAATTTTCATATCTCCGTACGAATATGGTACACAATATTCCACCTTTTAGACATGCATATGTTTGGGATGGGATTATTACATACATAATTTTATTTTTTATTTTTTTTGGTAATTGTAGGATTTACAAATGGAGCTCTAACAGCATGTTGTGGAGGTGGAGGATCATATAACTTAAACCCATCAATAGCATGTGGAGACCCATTATCGACTTCATGTGATCAACCAGATACATATTTCAATTGGGATGGTTTGCACTTAACAGAAGCAGCATACAGATTAATCTTCAAGAGCTTATTTGAAGGGTCCTACACTACACCCCGGTTCAATTCCGTGTGCCCTACATCAAGGCTACAACCAGTTGGAGTACAAACGTCTAGAACTATCTAAGGAATTTAAAAGTTTATTAATTCTTATTGAAGCCTTTTATTTCAAGTAATTAGACTTGCAAAAAAGGGATATTTTGTTTAAAGTGTAGACTTCATATAGTAAGTCATGTATATCAAATGAATGTATTTTGATATGTATTTTTAATGGTAACATAATATTATTTTGTATACATCGAGTCAAGTTCAAGTGAGTATAGTAATATTGGGTAAGATTGAAGGAACCAATAAGAATATGTCACATGTCATAAACCTATTTTTTCTCACGTCTTTATAAGTTAAAAATATCTCAGAAACGGTAATTCAAAAAATCAACGTATTTTTCTCTGCAATTAGAGATTTTACAAGGTATACTTTTGACAAACTTTATTTTTCATTTTTGCTTTTTTACGTTGTACGTCCCTGTGGCTTGTCTAAAATTTCACTCGTCGTCCTTGTACTTTTTTTTGCACTGGTTGTCGTTGTGGTTGCTAGTTGTTGCACTCGCAGTCCTTGTCACCAACGGTCACTAGTTTTCTTCGTTAAAGGACCATCCGTGTAATTTTTTTCAGATTTTAAGTTTATTAAAATTTAATATTATTTTTAATTGTACTTAGTTAATTTATTTATAGAATAATCTAATCTACTTAATTAAATTATTTTAATTATTTTTTTCGTGACAGTTAATTTATTTTATTTTTAAGTGTCCCGATCAACATAAACCCACTAAAAATATAATAAGTTAAAAATATAATACTTTTTAAAATAGTTTATACTCTTAATTTTGCATATCATCGTCGATTTCACGACTCCGTATAGACATATCTACATGCCTATATATGTGTGTGTGTGTATATATATATATATATATATATATATTGTGACACCCGCCAAATTAGGGCTATCATTAGTGCCTAATCATAAGTATTAATACATGTAATTAGGATTAATTATGTGTATCATTATGTGTAGTGAGATATTTATATATATATACACACGTACGCGATTTGATTAAATCGTGCATTTTACATTATCGGATGGATCCGACACATCACAATACGGACGTTGGTGATCAAGTTATTAAATAATATGAAATTATTTAAGTAACTCATTCTTATTATATATATATTGATTGGATATACAAATGTATTTCGTATCGTCTAAAACTAACCATACGCGACAGGAACGCGCGAATCGAGCCCAACACCCGAACGAAATCCAAAACATACCTTGGTAACTTAAAACAAGTATTTTTTTTAAAAAAAAAAAAAAAATACTTAGTCACCCCGAATGACATTTCATATCGAAAACTATAACACGAAATCAGACCAAAACTACTACATTCTAAAACACGCGTTTAAAGTCTAACCGACAACAAAACGTAGCACGAACTCGAGGAACAATTCACGAGCCCAACCCGTAATGGGTCAGACCCAAACCCACGACCCTAAGGCCCAAAATTCGGCCCAAATACCAGGCCCAAACCCCCCTCATTTAAACCTAATTATTAAATCTCTTTTTCTCTTTAACTCTCTCATTCTACACTTACCACCCCCTCTCTACCTCACAAATTCACGAGACTTGTGACATGTTAGTTGTTAGACTTTACATGTTTAAGTTGAAGGCTAATGGGATTTTGATGATTATAGGATTCACAAATGGTGCTCTAAAAGCATGTTGCGGTGGTGGAGGGCCTTTTAACTATAACTCAATGGTAGCATGTGCTGACCCTACATCGACCGTGTGTGATGAACCTGACACTTACGTTAATTGGGATGGATTGCACTTAACGGAAGCAGCATATAAATTGATCTTCGAGAGCTTATTTGATGGATCATACAATACGCCTAAAATCAGCTCGGTGTGCCCTACTTTCAGATTACAACATGTACAAGAATTGTCAAGTTGTTTGTAAGAAATGTAAAAAAAATTATTAATTCTCATCCAAGCCTTCAAGTACAAGTAATTTAACTTGGGTAATTAAATGGATGTTCTGTAACCCAGTAATACATCATTTGATGTGTTGTATATAAATATAAATTTTTCAGCTTTACTATTTTTGCATAATTAGTTTTACCAAAGGAATCGGAATCGGAACCGGAACCAGACCTAGCCCAGATCTGGTTTTCCACTACTGATTACTGAACTTCTGATCTAACTTATTCTGACACCTCTAATCTACAAAGTTGGGCTACATTAGTCACATACACAAATAAAATATAAAAAGCCCATTTATCAAAAGCCCAAATAGTATGTGATTGCCAATGTAGATAGGACTAGAGTTGCAAACCGTAAACCGGTTTTTAAAAAAACCGCACAAAAAACCGAAAAACGGTTAAATAAAAACCGGTTAAATAAAAACCGAAACCGGTTTTGAAAAACCGAACCGGTTATGACCGGTTTTCAGTTTTTGGTTCCATCGGTTTTTTACCGGTTCGTTAACCGGTTTTTTAAAAAAACTGGTTTTAATCGGTTTTTTTTTCGGATTTTTGAAAAAAACGGCTATTAGCCGTTTGGAGCTTGGGGGAGCGTATTTTTGAATTTTTTGGGGGGTTTTGGCACCTCTAAACTCACTATAAATACCCCTAGTGGGTTTGGGTTCAAAACACACCAATATCCTTCTAATCTTCTCTCAAAAAACACTATAAATCTCTCAATATATATATACTCTTTTTGTTTGCGAAATGGAAAACATACATTCTCAAGCCTCCGCTTCCGGTTCCGTTGGTAGCAATGTACGAAAGAAATCTTACACAAATGAAGATATCGTGCAAGTTAAATCAACGAACCGGAACCAAGAAGTTTGGGTGAATTATGATCTGTGCATTATGAATGATGGGGCGAGTAAGGCTCGTTGCAAGAGATGTGGGAACTTTTATAACGCCTCATCAAACTCCACATTACGAGCTCACATGACCCCAATTCGTTACTTAAATTGTAGATCGACTACTCAAGATGCCTCACAATCGACACTTGGTTCGGATGGTGGGGTATTTATATACGACAATGATGCTCTTCAAGAAGATTTTACCAAGTTTGTCATCCAAGAGGCGCTTCCATTCAACCACTTTGACAACTGTCACACCCCGCTAAACGGTAATTAAAATTAGTTGTGATAAGTTTGCGGAAGCTTAAATGACGTGGCGGGGCTGCGAACAGTATTTTCAACCAACAGATACACACATACTCAGAGCATATGGTTATCGCACAACATAATAGATAAGGATGCCAGTTCAAACATTTGTTACAAAAGTAGTACGACTATGTGAGTCGTAACAGTAGTAGTGGAGTTTAAAACATTTTTGTTTTAACAATAATACATAAGTTTAAAATAAGATTTCATAAGTATGACCGCAATGCTTGCAGTTATACAAATGAAATCCTCAAAAGCGGTCCCAACAGTATGTGGCATCCTAATTAGTCCAGGGTTGTCCATCCTGAATGCATGCGATTACTTACCCAGCTAATTTCCTGAAAAACATAGAGAAAATCGTCAACAAATATGTTGAGTGAATTTACAGGTTTGTATTATGTATGTGGTTAGTTAAACCAAGTTTGTACAAATGATTTGTTATTCATTTATAAAATACAAGTTATGTAGGGTTGTCACCCTAATGTATTGTTATACGTGGGATGTCGTCCCATAATATGTTACTAGTTGTTTACCAGTGTAAAAATAGGTTACAGGTATGTTTTCCGGTGCTTAATAGTTGTAGGATTCGTTCTTCCTAAAAGTAGGTGGGAATTTACTTAGACTGTGATCCCCTAAAAGGTGAGCTAGACCTCGCAGGTTAAAGTAACGCGACCTAACCCTATAACCAAACCACAACCAGAACTTATGTTGTTTGCCTGAACGGACATTTAAGTATACGCTCCACCGTAGGAGGGTCGTCATGGCAATAGTACTATCCGTATACTCAGTGGCTAGAGTCACCTAGCTAATGGTTACAGTAGCATGTCATGAGGTCTTTCATGCACACGATCCAAGTCTAGGTCCGTACTAGGATACCTTGTCTAAATTCCCAAAATAACAGTGAATATGTAATATCACAAATCAACATTTGTATAAAAGCAATAAAGCATTTATAGTTTGATTACATGTGTTGGCATGCAATTTCTATGTTTAACACCCTTGTGTTTAAAAGCAGATAACATTTAAAAGTAGGGGCTGTAAACTCACTGTGATGTGCTCGGTAAGGAAAGCTAGCAGCCGACAGGTAAAAGCCCAATGTGTGTTAACCTATATACAATAATTGTATGAACGTGAGTATGCTTGATTTGTTTAATCACTTATGTTAACAGTTTGTTTGTTTTGTAGAAATTGTTGATTTCTTAGTAATTTAAGTCGTTGCACTCGTTGGTGACGTTGCGTTGAAATATTGTAATTATTTCTCACGTCGTATACTTTGTTAAGTGTGTATACAAATATGTAATCGTATATATATTTGAATGTTGTTTCGACCCCATTGTACATATACTTGTTGTATACTATTAAAGCATATGTTGGCTAAACGTGTAATTTATTTGTATGTATATATGAAAATATATGATTATAAATGTCATATGTACACCTATATATATATCTATGTATATAAGTTTTGAATATGTTTACGTAAGAAAATATGTAAGTTTTCATTTGTATGTATATACATATATGTGGATATATATATAAAATTTCTAAGGGTCGTTTGTTATCAATTATGTATATATGCATATATATATATATATATATATATAATCATAATTGTTCGTTGTTATAAAAATAAAGTTTATGAGTTCATTTTATAATTACTCGTTCCGTTAAATGTCTCGGGTCACGTTTCATGTTTTCAATTGTTTTGTAGGTTATTGGGCTCGGCCCAATTTGTTGGCCCAAAAACAATATACAAGTCTTGGCCCAATGGTCCCATTAACGGTTTATAGAACCCGGCCCAATTAATTTAAACATACGATTCATTACACGCCCGTCCCAGTTTGTGATCCGGCCCAGCTCAGTCTACAGCCCGAAGCCCAGCAGAACAGCCTAGCCCAGCCGTTCGGCTGAGGCTTCAGGCCCAGTTCGGCCCACTTTATCAGTCCCTTATTCAGTTTGGCCCATACACGCAGCCCATTAAGCAAATAACTCGGCCCAGACTACTTAGCCCAGCCCACAGCCGTTCGGCTTGGGTCCAGCCGTTCGGCTTGGGTGCCCAGCCGATCGGCTCGGGCTTCCTGAGCTGCGGCTCTGTTCCATTTTTGCAGTTTCAAACTCGAAATCGAAGTATGTTTTTGTCATTTTTCGAACGGTTTTCGTGTTTAGGTAATTCATAACATCAATATACATCATTATATCACATTTCAACAAGTTTCCATGCATCGATTTTATTTTTGAAGTTTTGGTTTTAAGATCCCATTTCAAGAATCAATCATGTAATCGTCACATTTATTTGTTATATCTATTGATTATGATGTTTAAACAAGTTGTATAACGAATTTTAAACAAAGAATTTAAAGAATCGAAAGTTCCTTACAAAAGAGTTTGCGAGGGAGACGATGATACGAGATGAAGATGATGATGATCTTGCTCCTGGCTTGTTGTTCTACTCCACTTCTTGCTGCTGCTGTTTTGTGATTTACTCAGAAAGAAGAAGAAAAAGATAGATGATAATAGGTGTGTGTGTGTGTGTGTGTGTGTGATCAATCTTCAGGAAGAAGAAGAAAAGGGGAGGAGCAAAGAAATCAAACGAGTATGGTTCAAATACAGTGGCCGGTCTCCTCAATTATTTGAGGTGGTTGGCGATTTTAAGCCAGTTAATTTCGAGTACGGGTATAATTATAGCAATATAAAAATAAATATTTTATATTTTTATTCTGTAGATGTTCTCCTGATTCGTTACTTAAATTTGGAATAATGAAATTTTCATTATTTTAGACTGTTGTACAAATTTGTACATTGGACTGTTAACATTTAATTGAGTGCCAAATTTCAGTCGAATTTCGGGTTCATATTTTGAGGTAATGTTACAAATGTTTCTGAAAGAGTGAGAAAATTTGAATTTTTCTCATTTTGATCTTTGAATACATTTTAAAATTGTTTCTGTTCGTCTTATAATACGTTTTATGTTAAACGTATATTTAACTCGTTTTATCTATAGGTTATAGATACAATAGTACTCGTAATTAATAATTGAATTATTAATTATATTATGTCATCAACTTTTGCGGTATTTATCTGTCGGGTTCGTCCCGACACATTTGTACGTAACTTTAAATACTTACGTATTAGTAATACTTTTTGTTTGAAAGTACTGGGCTGCTAGGCTTACATCACATCAAAAGTTTTGTTTTAAACTAAATCAGGAAATTAGCGTAAGAATGCACATGCTTAAATGTTAATCAGTACCTAATTTGGAGAGTTGTCACATTCTCCCCCCCGTTAGGGAAATCTCGTCCCGAGATTTAATTCGTGTCGTGAGTCGCGGTCACGGTTTCAAATAGTCGAGGATACTTCTTGCGCATTTCATCCTCACGCTCCCAGGTGAACTCTGGGCCATGTTTTGAGTTCCAACGAACTTTAACTAGCTTGATTCGTTTGTGTCGAAGTTTCTGTGTTTTCGTGTCCATAACTTCGATAGGTTCCTCCACAAAGTTTAGTTTTGAGTCAATGAAGACCTCGTCCGGAGGGATGATATGTGTTTCATCAGAAAGACATTTTTTCAAGTTAGATATATGAAAGGTGTCATGGATACTACTAAGCTCTTGCGGTAGTTTGAGCTTGTAGGCGACAGGACCAATCCTTGCAAGGATTTCGAATGGTCCGATGTATCGTGGGTTTAGTTTACCTCGTTTACCAAATCGTACAACCCCTTTCCAGGGTGCAACTTTGAGTAGGACTTTGTCACCTACTTGAAATTCCAAAGGCTTCCGTCTGTTATCGGCATAACTCTTTTGTCGGTCACGTGCTGTTTTCAATCGGTTAAGCACTTGAGATATCTTGTCTGTAGTTTCTTGGACTATCTCAGGACCTGATAATTGTCTGTCGCCCAACTCTGCCCAACAGAGTGGCGATCGGCACTTGCGTCCATACATTGCCTCAAATGGTGCCATCTGTATGCTGGTGTGATAACTGTTATTATATGAAAATTCTGCTAGAGGTAGGTGTGTATCCCAATTACCTCCAAAGTCTATCACACATGCTCTCAACAGGTCTTCGAGTGTTTGTATCGTTCGCTCGCTCTGGCCGTCAGTTTGTGGGTGGTAGGCAGTACTCATGTAGAGTCTAGTACCCAATGCATGTTGAAGTGTTTGCCAGAAGCGAGAAGTGAATCGTGCATCTCTATCAGAGATGATGGATAATGGCACCCCATGTCGAGAAATGACCTCTTTCAAATAGATTCTAGTCAGCTTCTCCATTTTGTCTGTTTCTTTGATAGCAAGGAAGTGGGCTGATTTCGTTAATCGATCGACAATCACCCATATGGTGTCAACTCCGGATGTTGTTTTCGGTAACTTCGTGATGAAGTCCATTGTGATGTGTTCCCATTTCCATTTGGGCATTTCGGGTTGTTGCAAAAGTCCAGACGGCTTTTGGTATTCGACTTTGACTTTTGCACAAGTCAAACACTTACTAACGTATGTGGCAATGTCTTGTTTCATGCCAGGCCACCAGTAAAATACTTTCAAGTCGTGATACATCTTATCTGCACCCGGATGTATCGAGTAGTTGGACTTATGTGCTTCGTCCAAAATCAATCGGCGCAATTCATCTACGCATGGTACCCAAATTCGGTTCATGAAGTACAACACTTCGTTGTCCTTGGTTTCAAGTTGTTTCTCCATTCCCTTCAAGGATTCTTCCTTAAGGCGTTCGGGAATAAATGCTAGTTGTTGAGCATCACGAATTTGAGTAATGAGATTCGAGTAGATTGTCAAACCTAAAGCTCGAACTCTTCGGGGTTTGACTCTTTCCTTACGACTCAAGGCATCCGCTACTACATTATCTTTGCCCGGATGATACTTAATCTCACAGTCGTAATCATTCAGTAATTCGACCCAACGACGTTGTCTCATGTTGAGTTCTTTCTGGTCGAATATATGTTGGAGACTTTTGTGATCCGTGAAGATAGTGCACTTTGTACCGTATAGGTAGTGTCTCCAAATCTTAAGTGCAAAAACGACAGCTCCTAGCTCTAAGTCATGCGTCGTATAGTTCTTTTCGTGAACTTTCAATTGTCGAGACGCATAAGCAATGACTTTGTCGTTTTGCATCAATACGCAACCCTATCCCTGATGTGAAGCATCACAGTAGACAACAAAGTTTTCTACTCCCTCGGGTAGTGATAGGATTGGTGCGGTACTTAGTTTCTGTTTCAACAATTGGAAAGCAATCTCTTGCTTCTCGCCCCAATCAAATTTCTTATCCTTTTGAGTTAGAGCGGTAAGTGGTTGGGCTATTTTCGAGAAGTTCTCGATGAAGCGTCGGTAATAGCCGGCTAGCCCAAGAAATTGTCTTATCTCAGATGGTGTTTTCGGGGCTTCCCAGTTCTTAATTGCCTCGATTTTGGATGGGTCCACATGAATTCCTTTGTTATTGATCACATGACCAAGGAAATGAACCTCGCGCATCCAAAATTCACACTTAGAGAACTTTGCGTAAAGCTTCTCTTTCTCCAGTAATTCAAGAATCATTCTCAGATGTTTCTCGTGATCCTCCTTCTTTCGGGAGTATATCAATATGTCATCGATAAACACAATCACGAACTTATCAAGATAAGGTTTGCATACTCTATTCATGAGGTCCATGAACACTGCTGGTGCGTTTGTCAGTCCGAATGGCATGACTAGGAACTCGTAATGACCGTACCGAGTCCTAAACGAAGTCTTAGGAATATCCCCATCCCGAACCTTCAGCTGATGGTAACCAGATCGCAAGTCGATCTTCGAATAGTAACTTGACCCTTGCAGCTGGTCAAATAAGTCATCGATGCGAGGTAGTGGATATCGATTCTTAATAGTTACTTTGTTCAGTTCCCGATAATCGATACACATTCGCATTGATCCATCCTTTTTCTTAACGAACAAAACCGGAGCTCCCCAAGGTGAAAAGCTCGATCGGATGAATCCTAAGTCTAAGAGTTCCTGAAGTTGTGCAGACAGCTCTTGCATTTCTGATGGAGCAAGACGGTAAGGTGCACGAGCAATTGGTGCTGCTCCAGGAACTAGGTCGATATGAAATTCAACCTGTCGTGGGGGTGGTAATCCTGGTAACTCGTCGGGAAATACTCCCGGGTAGTCTCGTACAATAGGTACGTCGTCTATACGTCGTTCCTCGGATTTCTTTTCTACAACGTGTGCCAAAAATGCTTGATATCCCTTTTGGAGATATTTACGGGCTTTCAAGCATGTAATCATTTTTGTGGCACTTTTTCATTTCTCACCTTTGACCATGAGAGTTTCTCCTGTCGGTAGTGGTAAGCGTACCAACTTATCGTAACAAATGATCTCGGCACGGTTCTTAGACAACCAGTCCATGCCGACTACAACGTCGAAACTTCCCAACTTAACCGGTAGTAAGTCTATTTCGAAAAGATGACCTTCTAATTCCAAGGTACATCCCGGTACTATTTCTCCTGACTCGATTAACTCACCATCGGCTAGTTCAATAGTATATTTGTTATCTAACTTACGTGATTCAAGTTCTAATAGTGATCTAAACTCATTAGACACAAAACTTAAATCAGCACCTGAATCGATTAACACAGAGGCATAATGGTTGTTTACAAGAAATGTACCAGTGACGGTGTTAGGGTCCTGGCGTGCCTCTTGTGCTCCAATCACAAATGCTCTTCCTTGAGCCGGCTGATTGATGATGTTGTTGGCTCGGTTGTTGTTACCACGGTTGTTGGTGTTGTTGCGGTTTTGGTTGTTCTGGTTGTTGTTGTTGGGGTTTTGGTTGTTGAGTCGAGGGCAACGGTTCCGATAGTGCCTCGTGTCGCCACATTCAAAACACCCTTGGTTTCGGCGTTCTGTGCTTTCCCTAGGGGTAGGGTTAGCTTTGTCAGCAAGATTGCAGGTGGCATATTTCACCATACAGTCTGGTGAACAGTCACTAATGTCCAATACCGACTCTGTCTTTTCTATCCAGTGTATAATCCCAATAGCACCCTCGGTGCCACGAAAAGTAACTGGCTTACAAGCCTGGAATGTCTTGTATGAACACCATCGACGAGTATTCGCAGGTGCCTCAGTATTAAAAGGGGTAGACCCGCTGTTATTCATTCCATTCTCGCGATTTCGGCTTGCTTCGTACTCAGCAATACCTTCAGCTATTCGCCGTGCTATCATTTGTTCAGTAGTTTCATTGTTGTTGGGTGGGGGAACAGTTTCAGGAATGGAAGAAGGAGTCGTTCGTGGACTGTTCTTAGTCATCCGTCGTTTTGGTGGCATGATTCCGTTCTGCGATGAAATAAAATGCAGAAGTCAATGCCAAGATAATGAATGTGATGAACAAGATTTCACATTGTTTATCAAGGGAACAGTATGAAGAATTGAAGGACAAGATTTTGTATCACATGTCGCACGACTTTGAAACGCCCATATGTAGTTAGTACAATATAATCACGTTGGCCAGGCGTCATTATATAATGCTAAATACATATTTCTTTTCATCATCATTCAACACAATCGAGTTTAAAGAAAATTCAAGATAGGAATCAATAATCAAGGTGTGGTATGTTTCATGGTTTTCAAGGAATGATCAAATGTTATTGATTGGTTACCGTTTCTAACACACGTATATAAATGTAGATATAATACTAAAGTCGTTGTTGAATGTAATAAATACAAAATACAACCAAACATAAGTTATATTATATCAAAAGGTGTAGCGCTGATACAACAGTTTATACAAAACAAGAGGGGATCCCTAATACGCCCCATCAGCGGTTAGCGCTATACAAAAGTCAATGGGTTTTCCTATACATATGCCCATTCTAACAACTGTTTTTCCCGTCTAGTACATACATACATCTACCCATCTGATACTAGTCTATACAACACGTGATGGACCTACTAACATATCCATCATCCAAAAGCGGTCGGTCTGATGCCCAGTAGGCACAAACCGCCATACACAAGTCTAATGAAAATAAGGTAGAAACAACCCCACAGCTGTCCTCAGCATAGCTATCATCACACAAGCTCCAATCATCATCCCTGCTATCCTCGCACGCCTCTCTAGTACCCTGACACGAGCACGTGCGGTCTCAGCTATCTCTCTGGCAGCAACCACGTTGCTCAACAAGAAGTGGCAACGCTCATGCACGTCTGTCATGTCTCCATCCAGACGGGAGACAACACTCTGTAGCTCTGCAAGGTGAACACCCCTGCTACTAGAAATACGAAACAACGTGCGAATCACAACCACAATAGTAGGGAGGGTCAACTCTATAGACTCCCCAGTAGTAGGCAGTGGTACGGAGGATCGGGAGGACTCCCCGGTCTCAAAAGTAGAAGGAAAACCCTCCAACGACCTCCACCGCCCTAACATAGGAGTCATCTAATCCAAGTGAGCAAACCTAGGTACCCCCTGTGGTGGCTCATCACAATGTATCACCCTCTCATCTGCCATCGGTGCCTTGTCACGGGGCGCAAGTGGTCCTCTAGGGAAGTCTCGGACACACATCCGTGGTGTCCTCCTAGGTACCGGTCCTCTGGATGGTCCAGCAGTCGTATGGCGTGTCGCCATAAAGGTAGACCCGAACATACGAGTGGTAGGGTCAGTGGGAGCAGTAGCAAGTGGGAACACATGTGCAGTAGGTGGTGGGGTGATGTAGGCATCACCGGTGTCATCAGATAGAGCTCTCAGGTGAACTGGTGGACTCACAACTCCGGTGCTAGCGTCGCTATGGTAGGAATCCTCCGTCGGCTCCTCATCAGAAGCATACAAATAGATCGGACTGTGCCTCGACATGCTGAGACAAAGAAGTCGTAGGTGACGTGTCAGTCGTATGTTAGATGTATGCAAAGTGTATATGCATGAAATGAATGTTTTAGCCAAGGCTATAGTCTAGGTCTCTAAGATTTTAGGTCACTTAAAGACTTTTAGTTCGCTATAACCAATGGCTCTGATATCAAGTCTGTCACACCCCGCCAAACGGTAATTACAATTAGTTGTGATAAGTTTGCGGAAGCTTAAATGACGTGGCGGGGCTGCGAACAGTATTTTCAACCAACAGATACACACATACTCAGAGCATATGGTTATCGCACAACATAATAGATAAGGATGCCAGTTCAAACATTTGTTACAAAAGTAGTACGACTATGTGAGTCGTAACAGTAGTAGTGGAGTTTAAAACATTTTTGTTTTAACAATAATACATAAGTTTAAAATAAGATTTCATAAGTATGACCGCAATGTCTGCAGTTATACAAATGAAATCCCCAAAAGCGGTCCCAACAGTATGTGGCATCCTAATTAGTCCAGGGTTGTCCATCCTGAATGCATGCGATTACTTACCCAGCTAATCCTGAAAAACATAGAGAAAATCGTCAACAAATATGTTGAGTGAATTTACAGGTTTGTATTATGTATGTGGTTAGTTAAACCAAGTTTGTACAAATGATTTGTTATTCATTTATAAAATACAAGTTATGTAGGGTTGTCACCCTAATGTATTGTTATACGTGGGATGTCGTCCCATAATATGTTATTGGTTGTTTACCAGTGTAAAAATAGGTTACAGGTATGTTTTCCGGTGCTTAACAGTTGTAGGATTCGTTCTTCCTAAAAGTAGGTGGGAATTTACTTAGACTGTGATCCCCTAAAAGGTGAGCTAAACCTCGCAGGTTAAAGTAACGCGACCTAACCCTATAACCAAACCACAACCAGAACTTATGTTGTTTGCCTGAACGGACATTTAAGTATACGCTCCACCGTAGGAGGGTCGTCACGGCAATAGTACTATCCGTATACTCAGTGGCTAGAGTCACCTAGCTAATGGTTACAGTAACATGTCATGAGGTCTTTCATGCACACGATCCAAGTCTAGGTCCGTACTAGGATACCTTGTCTAAATTCCCAAAATAACAGTGAATATGTAATATCACAAATCAACATTTGTATAAAAGCAATAAAGCATTTATAGTTTGATTGCATGTGTTGGCATGCAATTTCTATGTTTAACACCCATGTGTTTAAAAGCAGATAACATTTAAAAGTAGGGGCTGTAAACTCACTGTGATGTGCTCGGTAAGGAAAGCTAGCAGCCGACAGGTAAAAGCCTAAGGTGTGTTAACCTATATACAATAATTGTATTAACGTGAGTATGCTTGATTTGTTTAATCACTTATGTTAACAGTTTGTTTGTTTTGTAGAAATTGTTGATTTCTTAGTAATTTAAGTCGTTGCACTCGTTGGTGACGTTGCGTTGAAATATTGTTATTATTTCTCACATCGTATACTTTGCTAAGTGTATATACAAATATGTAATTGTATATATATTTGAATGTTGTTTCGACCCCATTGTACATATACTTGTTGTATACTATTAAGGCGTATGTTGGCTAAACGTGTAATTTATTTGTATGTATATATGAAAATATATGATTATAAATGTCATATGTACACCTATATATATATCTATGTATATAAGTTTTGAATTTGTTTACGTAAGAAAATATGTAAGTTTTCATTTGTATGTATATACATATATGTGGATATATATATAAAATTTCTAAGGGTCGTTTGTTATCAATTATGTATATATGCATATATATATGTATATATATAATCATAATTGTTCTTTATTATAAAAGTAAAGTTTATGAGTTCATTTTATAATTACTCGTTCCATTAAATGTCTCGGGTCACGTTTCATGTTTTCAATTGTTTTGTAGGTTATTGGGCTCGGCCCAATTTGTTGGCCCAAAAACAATATACAAGTCTTGGCCCAATGGTCCCATTAACGGTTTATAGAACCCGGCCCAATTAATTTAAACGTACGATTCATTACACGCCCGGCCCAGTTTGTGATCCGGCCCAGCTCAGTCTACAGCCCGAAGCCCAGCAGAACAGCCTAGCCCAGTCGTTCGGCTTGGGCTTCAGCCGTTCGGCTGAGGCTTCAGGCCCAGTTCGGCCCACTTTATCAGTCCCTTATTCAGTTTGGCCCATACACGCAGCCCATTAAGCAAATAACTCGGCCCAGACTACTTAGCCCAGCCCACAGCCGTTCGGCTTGGGTCCAGCCGTTCGGCTTGGGTGCCCAGCCGATCGGCTCGGGCTTCCTGAGCTGCGGCTCTGTTCCATTTTTGCAGTTTCAAACTCGAAATCGAAGTATGTTTTTGTCATTTTTCGAACGGTTTTCGTGTTTAGGTAATTCATAACATCAATATACATCATTATATCACATTTCAACAAGTTTCCATGCATCGATTTTGTTTTTGAAGTTTTGGTTTTAAGATCCCATTTCAAGAATCAATCATGTAATCGTCACATTTATTTGTTATATCTATTGATTATGATGTTTAAACAAGTTGTATAACGAATTTTAAACAAAGAATTTAAAGAATCGAAAGTTCCTTACAAAAGAGTTTGCGAGGGAGATGATGATACGAGATGAAGATGATGATGATCTTGCTCCTGGCTTGTTGTTCTACTCCACTTCTTGCTGCTGCTGTTTTGTGATTTACTCAGAAAGAAGAAGAAAAAGATAGATGATAATAGGTGTGTGTGTGTGTGTGATCAATCTTCAGGAAGAAGAAGAAAAGGGGAGGAGCAAAGAAATCAAACGAGTATGGTTCAAATACAGTGGCCGGTCTCCTCAATTATTTGAGGTGGTTGGCGATTTTTAGCCAGTTAATTTCGAGTACGGGTATAATTATAGCAATATAAAAATAAATATTTTATATTTTTATTCTGTAGATGTTCTCCTGATTCGTTACTTAAATTTGGAATAATGAAATTTTCATTATTTTAGACTGTTGTGCAAATTTGTACATTGGACTGCTAACATTTAATTGAGTGCCAAATTTCAGTCGAATTTCGGGTTCATATTTTGAGGTAATGTTACAATGTTTCCGAAAGAGTGAGAAAATTTGAATTTTTCTCATTTTGATCTTTGAATGCATTTTAAAATTGTTTCTGTTCGTCTTATAATACGTTTTATGTTAAACGTATATTTAACTCGTTTTATCTATAGGTTATAGATACAATAGTACTCGTAATTAATAATTGAATTATTAATTATATGATGTCATCAACTTTTGCGGTATTTATCTGTCGGGTTCGTCTCGACACATTTGTACGTAACTTTAAATACTTACGTATTAGTAATACTTTTTGTTTGAAAGTACTGGGCTGCTAGGCTTACATCACATCAAAAGTTTTGTTTTAAACTAAATCAGGAAATTAGCGTAAGAATGCACATGCTTAAATGTTAATCAGTACCTAATTTGGAGAGTTGTCACACCATGCATAACAATAGAAAAATATGGGTCAATAGAAAGCTGCTGCTGGAGCACATCCAGCCCCGGCACACTAACCCTCATAGATAAAAGCATATTGCTTCTCCTGCTCGAAGCATCTGCAACCCGATTGGTGATTCCTGACTTGTGTTTCACCACAAAAGTAAAGTTCTCTAGAAATGTCATCCAACGTGCATGCTTATGAGGCACTTTATCTTGACTGCGAATATGCCTTAAAGAATCATGATAAGTAAACAAAACAAACTCCTTATGAAACAGATAATGGCACCAATGCATCACAGCTTGGACCACAACATAAAACTCCAGATCATAAGTGTTGTATCATTGTTTTGGTCTTGTCAACTTCTCACTAAAATAAGCAACAGGTCGCCCTCCTTGGCTAAGAACACCTCTTATTCCAACCTTAGATGCATTAGTATGAAAGTCAAAAAATTTAGAAAAATCGGGCAACACCAGGATGGGTGTTGTTGTAAGCTTCTCCTTTATTTTCTGAAAAGCCAACTCTGCATCATCACTCCACAAAAATGTCTTCCCTTTCATGCATTCTATCACTGGTGCCATAACAGAGCTGAAATGAGGAATGAAACACCTATAAAATGAAGCAAGACCATGAAAACTATGCACTTCAGTGATTGTAGTTGGAGTTGGCCACTGCTGTATAGCCTCTACCTTAGACTCATCCACCTGTATACCATCACCAGAAACAACATACCCCAAAAACAAGACCTTAGGAGTCATGAACACACACTTCTTCACAACAACATATAAACTATCCCTGCGAAGTAATATCAACACTTGTCGCACATGACTTACATGCTCAGTCAAAGAAGCACTGTAAATAAGAATATCATTAAAGTAAACAACCACAAACTCTCCAATAAAGGGCCTTAGTAACTGATTCATCACACGCATAAATGTACTAGGAGCGTTTGATAACCCAAAAGGCATCACCAACCATTCATACAACCCTTCACGAGTCTTGAAGGTTGTTTTCCTTTCATCCCCGGGTCTAAGACGAATATGGTAATACCCACTTTTCAAATCCAGTTTTGTGAAAACAGTAACACCACTGATTTGGTTAAGCAAGTCATCAAGTCGGGGAATAGGAAACTTGTACCTCACGGTTATTTTATTTATGGCACGACTGTCAACACACATACGTGTGACACCCCGTAAATTTAAACGCGATTACGTACTTTAAACACGTGCATACTTAGAGCTAATTCCCTACTTAAGTGAATTCACACTATTTTTATGAGATAAGTCTAGCAAAGCCCAACTATTTAGTACATGAGGTATTACTATTTTTGTAGTTAGTTATAATTACGCACGAAACTATTGGATCGAGTCTGACACAGTTAACTTGGACGTTGGTGACACTTTTATAAATAATAAGGATTTTTATCCAAACGACCATTATTACTTTATATTATTGAGATAATATACTTTATACATCCTGACGAAAATGTAATCGAACACAAAAACACGAACGAGTTATATCAACTACTAAACGAGAAACCAACAAAACATTTTATATGTTATTCAATAATTTCTAAGTATTTTAACAAATACTTCCTTTTAAATTGACAACGAAAATGAACGTTTAAATATTAAAACAAATTATAAAAACGAGCGGCTAAAAGAGCGGGACACGAGACTAAACTTTTAGGAATAAAATTGGGTGAAGCCCACACCTTGGCAAACCGGCCCCCTCCTTTATCCCCCATACCACCTCACCTCTTCCTCCATTCCCCTCATTTTTCTTCACAAACACACAAACCCTCACCAACTTTCCTCTCTTTTTTCCCCTTCACATGCGGACCGAAAAACCATCCCCAAACACCCAAATTTCGTCATCAAAAACACATAAATTCGAGGAGTTGATTCACGAAGAATCAATCACGACATCACGAGCTTCCTCTCCATCTCTTTCATTTTCGATTTAGTGGTAAGAAAATGTTATAATTCTTTTAAAAGTACAAGAAAACTTATATTTACATTCTAGAACGTTTACCCAGCGACATTATGTCCAAAAACCGACTTAAAATGCGTTTTTAAAGTTTAAGATACGATCAATTCGTCCTGCGAACTGAGATCTCAGTTCGCAGTTCATCCTGCGAACCAAAATTCAGCTACCAAAACTGAACTCGCGAAGCCAAAACTACGAACCGAGCTGACTTGCGAGCTGACTTGTGAGTTGACTTGCGAGCCAAACTTTGTCATGCGAACCCAACTCAGTTCCCAGCCTACCTTGCCTAGCGAGCTAACCTTGCAAACCGACTTGCGAAGAGAACTGAATTTTGCGAGCCGAATACTTGCGAATTGAGATTTTCCCATGCGTTTTTATTAAAACAAAATAAGTATAAATAAAAATTTTCCAAGCTGACCTGGTAGTAACAAAATTTGTGAGCCGAATAATTACGAATTGAGAATACTTCGACCCCCGCCAGGGGCTCTGCCTCTTGGACCCCGCTACCAGGGGCGCTGCCCCCGGACCCCCGTCACCCAAGTATACAATAATTCGAACATAATAATAATACTTTGAAATTATTAGTACAACCATCACCAACAGGCACAAACATGTTTCTAAAACAAACTATTAAACATACTTAAGACATAACAAGTTAAGTAGATAACTAGCCTAGAGGGTCTTGCGAGACATCTATTTATATTACTACTTCTTACGTTTAGGACGTTAAGAACTGTACTTGAGCTCATGCTTTGCTAGCTCTCACTACTTAGCTCATGAGGTGAGTTCACAGCCCCTACTTTTACTACTTTACTACTTTTGAACAGGGGTGGAAAACATAGTACAACTTTTATTGATGCCATAAGTTACATTGTTTTAGCGGTTGCTAACTCGTTGATTACTCCCAATTGTAAATTATTAATGATGATTTCATGTTTTAGTTAATAACTTGAGTGCTTTGGAACTAAACGTATACATCTCTATGAACAATTTCATACGTACAACTACTTACAAAATGTTTCAAGCTTTCGAACAAACTGTCTTTTATGAAACAGCATTTTCATAAACATTTAAAAAGTCCCTACTTCTTGGGCACAAGTACAGAAAGTCCCTACTTCTTGGGCACGCATTGAAAAGTCCCTACGTCTTGGGCACACAGAAAGTCCCTACGTCTTTGGCACATAGAAAGTCCCTACTTCTTGGGCAAGGTTCCATCCTACGTCTTGGGTGAAGGCTCTACTTCTAGAGCAGTTGGGTCATACGTCTTGGATGCCAGTCCTACTTCTTGGACACAACCTGAAAAGTCCCTACTTCTTAGGCTGACATTTTTAGGTCCTACTTCTTGGACAAACGTTTTAGTCCCTACTTCTTGGGAAGATATTGTTAGGTCCTACTTCTTGGACAAACTTTTCAAACTATACCTTTTGGCAAACTTATAGGATTCGTCTTTCCTACTACAATCTAAACTGTACTTTTGGGCGACATCCCAACTAAACTACATGTTTGATGAACATTATTTAAATTGTTATGGAAAAATGTTACAAACACAAATAGTTACAAAACTTTACACGTAAACTTAAAACCTGTGAATTCACTCAACCTCGTTGTTGACTTTTAATATGTTTTTCAGGGAACTAGCTGCACGTAAGAACCGCCTGCACATATGGAACTCTAGGCGACCCGCGAGACATTTAGGATGCCACTTTTGAAACAGATGGATTTCTTTTATATAACTAAACTAATTTAGTCATATTTATGAAATCTACTTTTGTACAACTTAACTACTTTTACACTTGTACGATTCGATGAATCGTAAAACTTTATAACTAATACTCTTGGCATCTTAATATACATATGTTCTATTGTAATCATATGCTCTGATATGTATGCATGTACTTTGTATACGTCAGGGCCCCCACTCAATCTAATGCTTCCGTAAAACACTCTGGTAATCACAATTAACAAATTTGGGGGTGCGACAATACGCCACGTACCATCTTTCTTTGGAGTCAATAGATCAGGAATAGCACAAGGGCTCATTCTCTCACGAACCTGACCCTTTGAAATTAACTCCTCAACCTGTCTCCGCAATTCCTCATGTTTTACCGGACTCATTCTGTAATGTGGCCTGTTTGGCAATTGGGCATCAGGTTCTAGATCAATGTGGTGTTGGATGTCACACAAAGGTGGCAACCCATTAGGTAATTCAGTAGGGAACACATCTACAAATTCCTCAAGTATAGGAATCATTGTGTTATGAATTTCGACAAATTTAGCTATTTCTTTCCCTATTAATACAAACACATCATCCACCACTTCCAATTCACTTTCAAACTGTGTAAGAGTCAAAAGTGTACCAGAAGGTTTCGTGACTAATTCCTTTGGCTTATTAGGCACCAAAGTTATTTTCACACCCCCAAACAAGAAACTATAAGTATTTGACCGTCCATTATGAGTTACATCACGATCATATTCCCAAGGCCTATCCAATAACAAATGACAAGCATCCATAGGAACCACATCACACCAAACATCATCCTTATATGACATACCAAGAGAAAAATGAACAAGAGATCGTTTGGATACTATTACCTCACCACCCTATTTAAACCATTGCAACTTGTAAGGTTTAGGACGAGTTTCTGTTTTCAAACCCAACTTCTGAACTGCCTCTTCAGATATAAAATTATCACAACTACCAGAATCAATAACGAAGTTGCAAACCTTACCTAAAACAGTGCAGGTGGACTGAAAGATGTTGTGCTTGAGCCAATCATCACCAATAGCTTTTGGTGTAAAGCAAGAACGCCTTACAACCAGGCTAGTACCCACATCGCCAGTAACTAGCTCTTCCTCATAATCAGGCTCTTCATCGTACACTGAGGCCTCTTCATACTGATCATCATCACCATCACCTTCCCAAACATCGGGTTCTACAAACAAATGCCATTTACCAGCTTTCTTACACTTTGCTATTCTGTGACCAGTCTCTCCACAATTGAAACATTTCAAATTACTACTGCCGACCCCTTTAGGAGTTGGGCCAGTACTGCTACCCCCTGTTCTTGGTTGATTAGGAACGAAACGAGATGACACATTACCCGTACCAGAACTTCCGGCAACTGTGGCAGAAGAAGATGCACCACCCACCCGGCGATTCTGTTTCTCAAATGTTAGTACCCGCTGGTATGCCTCGAAAACTGTTAACGGATCAAACATGTTAACAACATCCATGATCTGAACTCTCAATCCCCCAATGTAACGGGAAACTAGTTGTTCATCTGTTTCCTGAATATCATTCCGCGCAATCAATTGATAAAACTCAGTTGTATAATCATCAACTAATATGGGTCCCTGCTTCAGATTCTGTAAACGTTGGTACATCAACCGTTGGTAATTATGAGGAATAAATGTATCTGGCATACACTTCTTCATCTTCCTCCAAGTCACGACCTTTGATTTTCCAAGTCTATCCCGTGTCAGTTTCAATTGTTGCCACCAGGCAGATGCCCTACCACGCAATCTGGTAGCAATTAATGATACTCGTTTATTTTCTGGATCATCCATGAATTCGAATACTTCTTCAACGGAAGCCAACCAATCAATGAACACTTCTGGATTCAAAGTATCCCCGTTAAATTCGGGAATATTAGTTCTCATTCCAGATTCCCAAGGTTTGTTATCATCACTTAGATTCTACCTAGGGTGTCTTTTCGGGTTCCCTTCGAAATATGAACCGTCACCATCAGCAAACGGGTTTTCTTCAAACTCTTCATCTTCATTTCCCAGTGGAGTTCTGAAGGCACCCGAAAGTGTCGGTGTCGTTGATTGTAACTTAATCGGGCGCCATCAGGGGTTTTAAAATTTATAATTAGCGGGGCTTAAATTATATGTACTACCTACTCTGGTTAGTAAGCGGTAAGTATAACCTAAGATCGTTCTATGAATCCAAACGTGTGGGTAAATTAAAGTTGGCACTTTCGGTATGGAAGTATCTAGGATGGAACAAAGTAGGTAGGTTTGGGGGTTAAAGACAAGTAATTAAAATGCAGGAAATTAAAGTACAGAAAAGCAGATAAAGATAAATATGTGATTGTTGAAATTTCGATAATTGATATTTCGGGATGACAGAATAAAAAGGGATGATGCTAATGTGGCAACCAAACTACTAGGCGTAAACTCTAGAACCCTACCAACTCAATTTCTCATTGGCATGTCACTAGGAACTAGGTTATCATGATTCTGATTGGAGCAATACGCAAACTTCCAATACTTATCTTGTTGAAAGATAAGCAACCTATCTTGGTTCTATACCGAGGTTCATGAATCAGTAGCGTATCGTCTCATAGGTCCGACCGTTCTTAACTCCTAAAATAGTTTACTGTTCTATTAGCATGCAGATTAATAACTTAGTATGTTTGGACCGCCGATTTTATAAGACTTGGTGTTTTAAGGATTCTAGGTCATTACGACTTTGATCTAATTTCGAAGTCCTGTTATCATTCATTTAAGCTCTAGTTACTTCGACTTATGATTCATATCTCTCCTTTTTAAACAGTTATACATCCCCAGATTATTCGCAGTTTGTTAAAACGTGTTTCATATGCGGACCATGCCTTTCAATGATGGACAGTGTACTTTACGTAGTAGTTCCACGATTTCTCACATCAACATACGGTCGAGAGTAATTGACAGTGAAAGTGACACTCTATCTAACTAAATGTAAAGCAGTGCAGAAATGTAAACCTAATATATACAACGAGTGGTTTCAATGTATCTTACTTATTGCATGTCATGGGCACAGATAACTACTTACCATAATTAAGGTTGATCAGGTCCTAATTACTAGGTTGCAGTCACGTGGATAACCAGAAAGGGTAATCCATAAATTAAACTTAAATTCATAAAGTCTTGACGCTATAAAGGTTACTAATTCCTATTTTATTTGAACGTATTTCACGAACATCATTTTATAGTGTTTTGACTTTCGTAGGATATACCAGTTAGTTGTGAAGTTGTATTACCCATTCGGGATTCCAACTATTAAACCAGAGCTGATTCCAGAGATATAACTACCTTCGGTCGTTTACCGACTTCCATACATTTGTACTCCGCCTTAAAGCGTTTCCAGTACTATATCGGATAAACAGTTGAATAGGGGCCGTCATATCTCTTTATGATTGTCGTGCATTAATTATATAATGTCATCCTTACTTATAATTATCTACATCATCAATAACCACAATAATAAACTACTCGCAATTCATGGCAACAAATATATCACATACCAAGCAATAACACATATTAAAATATGGAATAAAATAAGTATGATAAAGGTTTAGATATCATCCGGAATTAAATGCGTAGCAGCGTATTATTATGATTGACAACTCGTTTACACGTACAAAGATGAATCTTCAAACCTCCTAACGTTCGTTCTAGCCTCTATACTAATCCGAAGATTAATTACAAAAATCCTAGACTATAAGAGAAATTCTAGAGTGAGAAAGTGAAAATGTAGAAGGAGTGTGTGGAAGTATTAGAATGTAAAAGTGTATTCTTGAGTGGGTGTTAAAATGAGACTTAGGGACTGCTATTTATAGGCAAAATGTGGCTCACATTAGCACCCCTAGGCTCACATTAGCAAAAGTAGCGAAAGGTGGTGCACTAGGTACGAAAAAGTAGCGAAAGGTGGTGCACCAGGTATGAAAAAGTAGCGAAAGGTGGTGCACCAGGTACGAGCAAGGATGAAAAAGTGCAAAAAAGATGGGAGGGTGAAGGCCGGCGTCGCCTGGCTGCTGGCCGGCGGTGGCTGGCTGCCACCCGCCCCGGTCCATCGTCTTTCGTTGCATTGCTTAATTCGTGCATATCTTCGTCGTTATACGTCCGTTTGCGTTGATTCTTTGTGCGTTGGATTCATATTTCAATAACAAAGAATTTGATGTAAAGATATCCCCAAAATATGTCTCTTATCTCTAGATGTTTGGTACGAATCATTTGGATCTTCCGGCGGGCGTAGAATCTTCATTCTTTATATGTTTTTGTTGATTCTTCTTCTGTTGGATTCGTAATTTGAAAACGAACATCTAGGGTGAGATGGATGTTGATGATGGGCACTTTTGTCTTGAAATCTCGTTTTCATGCCTTGAATCTTCAAACGTGTGTGGAATCTTCGTTTTTCACCCGTTTTGCTTGATTGTTATCGTGCAACCTTGTTTTTACCATCTTGGCATAATATCACTGATTTGTATTGGTTTTGAATTTAAAATGCCAAGAATCGTTCCAAAATGAGAGGGATATCGGTTGTAAAAACATGACTTTTTACGCGAAATCAAGTATCCCACACTTAGAACTTTTCTTGTCCTCAAGCAAACTCATTCTTAAAAAGCTTCTTGAAGGATTTTAGTCGCATTAGTTTTTAGAGATACCATTTTCCAAAGAATATAAAGTTACAGTTATGAAAGAGTTTTCACCGGAAACTAAGGGTTTATAGAATTTGATACCTTCTTCGAGCAACATAAATGATGATCATGACAAGGCAATCCTCACAAGTGGGTCACTCAAATCACTCAAGTGTTTAGGGTTTCCTACTTACTAGTGTCAATCACTCAGATAGCCTGTCATGCAGCATTCTCGTCATAGGCTTGATCGAGAATAAGATCTCCATCACTTTTGATGAGGACGGTACTAACCTTTCGAGATATCTTAGAAGGAATCGGATGTTTTGGGTTGAAGAAGGTGTGAGTTTTGGGTTGAAGAATGTGTGAGGGTTTTCCTTGTATGTTCTCGAAACTTTTCTTGAGAGAGTTTCTTTGGAATTTCTCAGATTTTAAAAGGACTAGATAGCCTTTTTCTTTCTTTTTCTTTGTAATTTTTCTTTTCTTGGCCCTTTTTCTTGATCCTTGGGCTTTTAGGTTTCGTCTGACAGCTTTTGCTGAATTTCTTTTTCTTGGAGCTCCTTTTACGGATGATGCTCATCCTTTGGGGAACGCTCCGATATATTTTATGGCTTTGTGTTAGGATGTAGAAGTCTTTGAAAATCAAGAGTATCTTTGAGAGTTCATCGGAAAATGAAACTTCTGTAGGTTCGGGACGAATATTAGGAGGTTTTGATTGGGTGTGAAGAGTGAAGGTTGAGTGGGTGGATGCATGATGGTGGAAGGGCGTTTGGATTCCTTAATAGTTATCAAGATGGGTTGTACCTATGCCACATATGGCACTCATCGGTGTAATCTCGAAATGCATTACAAGAGCAAGTTCTAATTCAAATGCATACATCGGCGCACACATGAAACGAAAAGTGAAGCATTTTAGAGATGAATGCTAATGATGGGCTCAATCCTCACGAATCGAATGTTTTGTTCAATGTGTGCCTAGCCATGTGTTGCCCTTTTCGTCCGTATCTTATTCTAAAACAGTTTTGTTTCGTTGTCAAAACTCGTTTCTTGCTGTAATTTATAATTTTGAAAGATAGGATTTCTAAAGAACGAAGTTTTTGAATCTAAAAATTTAAAATTTTATCCATTTTTAGCCTTTTAATGAAAATATTATTTGATTTACGGATAAGAGGTAAAAACTTGCGGTTGAAGACCGTATATCCCACACTTAGAGGAACATTGTCTCTAATGTTCGAATCTATTCGTTGAGTACCTCTTGTTGAAGTATCCCACACTTAGAGATTCTACTTATTTTCGGATTGTTTCGTAAGTGTATTGTGGTTTTGATTATCCCACACTTTATATTTGGAATATCGGATGAGATAATTAATTCGTTAAACGGGTAGAGGGTTTTGGAACGGTGTACCGCTTTTGCTGTGCATGTTGTTGGCTACTCGTTAGACGTTTGTTGGTCCGTGGCTTGTAGCTTATGGCTCTCGGCATTCTTCATCGTGTGGTCCACAGCTTCCCTTGCTTCGGTCTTCTATAGTTTCTCAAACAAACCACTCAATTCAATCAACTAATAGCTGCTTAAAAGAAAAGTAAAGTAATAACATAATAAAGTAATAACTGGATAGATGTGATGTCTATGCATCAAATACACACAATAATAAAGTCTTGATATAAAATAGAAAGGAGTCAGAAAGCGGAGCAATCTATTGCTCGGTTGGTGGTGATACTGCAGCTGAAGATACTATAGGTCCAGGAGATGTCTCATCTGATGAAGAATCATCATGCTGATAGTGGGTACCTTTATCTGATGCATCTCGATCAGCCTCTGCATCTAGTGTACCTATGGTGAATACTCCATCCTGTATCAAATGGTCAACAAATTCCCCTGCGGGCATGTCGAAGCTGTCGAGTGGAATCTCAGGTGTCCTCTGCTGGGAGTGTCCTCTGAATAAATCAGTCTGTCTATGAGAGGATACTGGATCAATCGGTGGAGCTGCAGGGCTGGTGCTCCTGAGAATCCTGTGACTCTGAACAATGGTGACTCGTGTAGGGGTTTTGGATATCCTACTGCCTCTTGAAGTCTGACCTCTAGCCGAACCAACAACAGAAGGAACATGCTGTCTCTGAATAGGAACCTGTGCTGGTGGTGCTTGTGGCCTAGGTGGAACTGTGCGAGGTGGTAAACCATAGCCACGGTCAAGAACTGGATGTCGGTGAGGTGCCGGAGTAGGAACTGCAGGGGGATATAAGTGTGGTGGTGCTCGGCCCAATCCACAGGGTAAGTCAGGAAGTGGGCTCATTGGTATCCCTGCTATTTGTTGTCTCATAGCCTTATAAAATCGGACCTGCATCTTCATCATCCAGTACCAATAGTCTGGCCCTGGTGGTGTCCCATAGTGGTATATGTAAGGGGGCACCCGAGATCTAGGAGCTGGGGTGGAAGGTCCTGCTCTAGTAGATTGTGGCACTACTGGTGGTGGTGCAACTGGATTATCATAATCATCCTTATCTTCGTCTGAATCTGAGTTGTTTGGCTTTTTTAGTTGATGCCTCTTTCTTCCCTCTCTTGGTAAAATTAGACCTGGTACCAATTCATCCACACTTTTTGCGTCTGATGATCGTCCCTGATGTAAACTGTGTCGTCTCTCATAATCTTGAGTATATCCATGCTCCTAAGGAACTCATAATCTATCGGGTGGGCACTCCATACTGGCAGGCTTTTGAATTTTTCTACCTCTGTCGTCTTAAGCAATCCCATTCTACGAATCAGCCTTGTAATTATTGGACCCATATATGATCTCTTTGCACCAAAATCTTTTTCTTCTGGGATCCGCTGGGCAACTAAATGGGCTACCTGAATATTCCTCTTCTCGAGGATGCATGTCATCATGGTAATATCAAATCTGGCAACTCGACCGCCGAGAAATATGTTGCTGATGATAACTTACTCCATACCTCGGATGGTGTGGTCGAGATGGATATCGAAGTGGCTCCATTAGTGAACAGTGGGGAATGTATCTCCTCAGGTGTGTATAGATCCAAATGTTGTGCGAACTGAGCCAATGACAAGGTGAATGAACTTCCCATGTATCGAAATGTGATCGAACTGTCTCCAACTCTACTCCTTGTCTTAAATGTGTATGTGGTCATGAACGAGGTAACCATTTCCATGTATACCGGTTCATCAATGCTGAACAGTTTCTTGAAGGACTCGAACTGCTGACCCTCAACTGGATAAATGAGTAGGTTCTCTAGTCTTTGTCTGAATCTCAATACTTGCAACTTTTCCCAGTCCACACATCTAAAACGCCCGAGCTTTTTGTCTCTCCAAATGCGTGCCATCTGGTCGTGATCAGGTGATGCACTAAGATAGGCGAGAGATCATGTAAGTGGTCGTGTTGGGTTTAGTTTTTTCTTCTTCAGCGACATAGTACCTGAGAATATGAGAGATTTAAAGTAATGGATTCTCAAGAAGGAGAAAATTTAAAGCACTTATTGAAATTTCCAATGGAAGATTTGAAATGAGGGCTTTAAATTTTTGATAGTCCAAAGATTACAGTAAATATCAAATATCCCCAAGTAACTAATAATAAGGCAATCATTAATAGGTGAAAAATATATAGTCATGAAATGGCAATAGCTTTATTGTGAAGTAATGCAATTTACAAAGTTTGGTGTTACCTAAATTCGAAATGTCATTATTTCACTGTCTATAATTATCGGTAGGTTTTGATTTTAAAAAGTTCAAGTTGAAGTAAGGTTTAAAAATTCAATTGATTTGTATTAAGAATGCAATACTTCAAGTTGACTTTTTAGGTCAAAGCTTACTTCAAATAATAACTTCGTATGCCAAAATTATATCCTATACATGTAGATATGACCTACACTATTTCAATCATTTCCTATTTGGTAAACAAGCTAGGTCATGCAATAAGAGTTATATCATCCATATGTTTGATTTTATTCAAGACTTTTATTTTCACAATAATGATTTTCTAGTTATTTTGCCTATTTTGACTGGTCAAGCAAGTACAAGATTCTAGTGAGCAAGAATTGTAAAGTAATTTTAATTTACTATTCTATTCAAGCAAGCTAGTTAATCTTTTGTAGATTTTCAAAAATCAACTTGCTAATCCTAATTCATCCGCGTTGTGCAATTAACATAGAGTAATCATTCAAATCACCGTGGTCATTTAAATACCTAACAACTACACTTAAGCATGCAAAATCATAGACTAAGTTAATAGGTCAAAGTTCTTCCTTTTAATAAATTCAAACAAGTGTGGATTAGCATGGGTAAGTCGTAGTAGTATGTAATTTCTAAGCATTCAACCAAGAAAAGTAGCAATTCCTAGTTACTAACTTAGCTAAAGTAGAAATTTCATAAAATAGGATATTCAAAGTTCAAAGTGGGTTTCTTATGATCATACCTTTAGTGTAGTGCGTAAAACTTCAAAACAAATGTACAACCGAAAAGAATATGCAACGAGGAGCTCAAAAGGACGCAAAGTTATAGAGTTTGATGGGGATTTAATGATGGTTCATGGTGGTGTGGGTTTGGAGGTGAAGGTGTGGAGGTCGTGGCCGGCCATGGAGGATCAAAAAGGAGGAAGAAAGTGTTTTTGTTTTTGAATTATGGGAGTGCATGGAAGTCTTAATGGTCCCCTAGGAATATATGTCCTAGTTTCAAGTACCATATTCCTTACATGGTCCCTATTGTACTTTTAAATTAATAATCTAAGTTAACTTCTAAAATGATTATGAATCCTAAGTGTATTTATTGTGACTTGTTACTTGTTAGTTTCTTCTCACGTTATAAATAATTTAGGGAACACGCACATTTTTGCGGGACGATTATAATCAACCTAAAATATTGAACTTAAGTTATTTATATATATATTATTATTTCTCTCTTTTTTTTTAACAGAAACTTTCAAAAATTATTAAAAATAAGTTCGTTTAAAGTTGCGAGCCTCGACCTTTTAGGAAAGAATCGTTTTATGATTCGTTCTGATCTCTTTGTAGAGAAAGGGTCAAGATTTGTTCCCTTAGACGAATGTTTTTAGGCACAAAACAATTTGAAAGCTCCCAGATGACGTTATAAATTAAATAATGACTGTTCTCTACGTCCCCTAGTGTAACATCCATTCCTCGGGTCTAGTAGTATTTTAACATTTTCTGACTGTAAATTATTATTTAATGTGTCAGAAAATAGGTTCAATTGTTATTTGAAAATAAATGGGTAAAAGAGTCAAATAATTTATTGTGGTTAATAAATTATTAAATGTTTTAATTTAATTCAGTTGACGGTAAAATAAAATAATATTTCCCCGCAAATGGTTTTTAAGTTCCAGACAATAGACTAAAAAGAGGAATAAAACTATTCTAATTTAAATTAAGTCGGCTGAGAAACCGACTTACTCTCTTTATTCCTATTCTTTTGTTTACTTCATGTTTCCATACACATACATACATACATACATACATACAAAATGCAGGAACATGGAATCAATTAACAAAAATCAATTGTGATCATGAAATTGGAGATGAAATCACTTCCTTAATCACCTCTCAATTCTTTACATCTTCAAGTAAGTTGTGTTTTTTTTAATTATCTTAACCTAGAAATGAAATTTTGGGGTTTTGATAGGTTATTGAAGTATATATGAAATTGATAATTAGAAGATGTTCTTATGATGTTAGTGATTGTCAATTGATGAATATATGATGATTACATGAGTTCTTCAAGTTTATAGGGTATTGATTTCCAAGAATGAAAATTGAGTTAGAAAATGATTAGGTGATGTTACTTGAAGTATAGCTTAATGATATATGATGTTGTGATTGTTGATTAATGTAAAATTATGCATAATATCGATTTCTAGCTTGAGTTGTGTGTTTTGGGGGATTGGTTTGAGTTGGACAGCAGGGTTTTAAACCTGCAGATCGCAGGAAATGAAGAACAAGCCGGCGGCTTGATGAGCCAAGCCGGCGGGTACTTATTTGGGTTGGCAAACTGGCGGGTCAAAGACCCAAGCAGGCGGCTTGAGACCTGAGACCGGCGGGTCCTAGACCCCAGCCGGTGGCTTCTTTGGCCAGTCCATTCCTACTTGTTAATGTTAATGTTAATTGTATTGTTATATGATATAACATTGATAGATGATAATAGCTGTGTTGTGATTTATAATACGTGATTAGGAACTTGTAATTGTGATATCAATTGTATTAAATTCCTAGTATTGTGATTTGATATGAGTTAAGTGTTAATGGTCTTGGTTACTAACTTATATTTGATTTGATAGGTCGAGACGTCTCATAGGACTTAGCCATGACAGATACTTAGATAAAATTTTGATAATATTCAAAATGGAGAACTCTAAGAAAAGGAATCTACCCTTACATCATGGCATTAAGATCAGTAAGGATCTTTGCCCGAAATCTAAGGAAGAATCAGATAGAATGAGTCGAGTCCCATATGCTTCGGTTATAGGATCGATCATGTATGCCATGACGTGTACGAGGCCTGATGTCTCATTTGCCTTGAGCTTACTGAGTCGACATCAGCAGAATCCTGGTGAAGGTAATTGGACAGCTGTAAAGAATATTCTTAAGTATTTGAAAAATACTAAGGATAGGTTCTTGGTTTATGGTGGAGAAGAAGAACTCAGAGCAACGAGTTATAGTGATGCAAATTTCCAAACTGATAGAGATGATATCCGTTCACATTCTGGTTGGGTATACTTACTGAATGGGGGAGCGGTGACATGGAAAAGTTCCAAGCAAGATACGGTGGCAGACTCAACGTGCGAGTCTGAGTACATAGAGGCTTGCGAGGCTTCAAATGAAGCCATATGGATTAAGAATTTCATTTGAGATCCTGGAGTTGTTCCAACGGTTCAAGACCCCATTGAAATATTATCTGATAACGAAAGTGCGGTCGCCTTGAGTAGAGAACCCAAGGATCACGAAAAGTCAAAGCACATTGAAAGAAAATACCATTTTATTTGGAGAAAAGTAGAAGAAGGACACATGATTGTGAAGAGCATAAGATCATAGGATAATCCGGCTGATCCGTTCACAAAGTCACTTGGAAAATCCAAACATGATGAGCATGCTAGGAGCATAAGCTTAAGAGATAATGTAAAGTTTTAGTTGTTAGTTTGATTTTTGAAACATTATAAACAATGATGGAAATTGTAATAGACTTGGTGATTAAATAATGGAGATTTATTTATTGGAAGGAGTTCTGCCATTTACTATTGTTTGTCATTGCGTTTCTAGTTTTGCATGTTTAGACACCACTTCTTGAGTAAAACAGTTTTACTTAAACCTCCTCAGTCGTTCACACTCCTGGAAGTAAGTGATGAATCAAGACTGTCATGGAGTGTTAGTACATTGTCTATGGAGATTAGACATGGCATGGAGAATGTTGCAACACTCATGGGTACTTAATGGGGATATATGTATAGGAGAGACCCGTACTTAAAGAGATCACTTCATGGATTAAATCATGAGTGATTTTAAGATGATAATATCCTATATTTTTGAAATTGAGATGCATTGATTTTGTAGTTTTTCAAGTCTGTTATACTTAAGCCTATTCTAACGATGTGCGAAAAGGCCAGTTCCTTTTTGCCTAATGGGAAAAGCGATATCTCGGGCCCTCTAATGATTAAAGATTGACTCTAAAGTGCTAGGTCTGGCCAAGACTAAGTTGATGGTTCAATAGTCTCATAAAGTCAATGTAATCGGAAATCAGAAACTAATTATGAATCCTGAGATTGATTAAAATCCATGTCTTGATTCATACGATATCAGTAGAATAAAGGAATAGTTGGTCACTTACCTAAAGGGATAACTCTAGGATAAGAATCAGAGTTCGGCAGTCGCATTGGATGGCACTCTCTGCTTTGTTAATGGATAGGCATAGACCAATAATAGTTGATGAATTGTCCAAGTGAGAGACTGTTGGAATAGTATCCAATATAATAACTAATTGGTAAGTACATCATTAAAAGTGGAGTCCTTTTTAGGTCGCCCTCAATGAACAGTAAGAGAAATAAGTGAGAGATAATATTAATTAGAATTAATATTATATTTAGTTTATTAATTGGATATTAATTAGAAACTAAAAGAAATTCTGGAAAATGAATCCAACCGCCGGTTGGATGTTTTAAGCGGTGGTTGGAGCCTAAAAGGGTAAGGCTGTGGAACGGTTTTAAGAATATTCTGGAAACATCATCCAACCGCCGGTTGGAAGGTCCAATCGCCGGTTGGATGGAAAAACATGTTGTCCCACATCGGCTGGGATATGAAACCCATGTCATCCTTCTTCCCTATAAATAGGGGCCTAACCCTTAGTTTTCCATGTACCTTTTTGAATTGAATAGTTTTCAATTCTAGTTCTCTCTTTCTTATTCCTGCTCCTTGTGAGAGTCTTTCGACTTAGATTTGGGACCATCGGAGACTTGGGAATTCTCTTAGTCTTTTGGGTGTGAGCCATTAGAGGTGTTCTAGTTTGGGCACTCGCCTCCGAGCAAGAAGGTTCTGCTAGTTCGTCTACGCGTGAGAAATTGTTTTCTCAAAGGTTAATATTTTTCCTCTTTATCTATTTGTTTTATTCAAGTTAAGATCCCTTAGGGTTTAGTTTCCTAATTGCCTTAGATTAATTTTTGTTATAATTCTGCTGCGTATATTAATCTAGTTAGGAAATAGAAAACCCAACAGTAACCACATAGAGGGAGCAGCAACTTTAAACAAGCTAAATAAGTCTTCTTCTTCTTTATTGTGTAAAAACAGATGTCAGTATATAAACATGGCAAATAGCACAACTCCATCCTATAGAATTCGAATTCGTATACAAAATTTTCTTGTAAACTGTTGTCACTAAGACCTCTCACTTTCGTGGAGTCCAACTGATGCATCAGTTAGTGCCATATCAGTGCCACATCAGATTTTTTAAAAGCTGACACAAACTGACGATTCACTGCCTACAGTGAACATCACTTAACATCACTTCTCTTTCTTATGGACCCACATTTACCATTATACCTTTATTATTATACATTAACCAAATAAGTAAAAAAAATTAGGTCCCACGTACAAACCACCAAAGCTCGTCGCTTTGTCGACGGATCCAAAACAGACGCTCAACTGATGTTTTGGTGCCTATGGTTACACTTAGTTTTTCAACGTCGGTTAGAACCGACGTATCAAACCGAAGCACCATAGTGAGTTATCTAAGAGGTAATATCATCCATTAAATGCTTATAGTTTGGCCATTTATCGTCAATTGTCTCAATGCTGTTATGTGTATATGTATATAAATTTATACATTTATCTTGACGATTGTCGTGATCATTTCTCTTTTTAATGAACCATTAATCTTAAACAAAATTGGCTTTTTGAACGCACGAAACTTATTTGAAAGGTTAAAAGTTATTAAACACAATAACGTTTATGTTCCATTTTCCTTTTCATTGCAATACTCACTCTTTTCACTTATTTTTTGGTGTAGTGTGAATTAAGATAACAAATTAATCATGTTGATTCAAAGGAATAGCCAGGAATAATTCTTCCAAAACACGTTGATTCACAAAGAATGTCGTGGATGGGTATACTTTGATTCACCAAATTGAGAGGAAAATCCAAATTCTTCAAAATGAAAACTGCCTTCTTTACAACGTCATATCAAACCTAAATAGAAAGTAGCCATTTAAATAGGCCAACAAAACATAACGGGCCGAACATACAATCCAAAACAAAAGTCCAAAATGAACAGAAAAAACACAAAATGGGCTATATCTTCCAAACGGAGACATTTTTGAGCTTCAAGCATAGCCCTAACCGCCTGTGGTTGTTAGCAACTTGGTTGGCCTTGAACCGAGCTTCGATTCGCCTATTCATGGGCCTGAAACGGAGCAATGTAGCCCAAGTTACGCCCTTTTCCGTGTAGCCCTATTTGTTACACAATCACAGGCTTCTATAAACACAAGAGCTCTTTCTTCTACAGTTGGGCCTCCATAATTTCCCCCTGCGTAGAACAAATTCGTCCTCGAGTCTGCAGCAGGTTCATCTTCAAAAGAATCTCCATGAAAAGGTAACATATGCTTCACATTAAACACATCAGAACAACGTATATGACTTGGCAGCTTCGAATGATAAGCATTAGAATTGATCTTCTCCAGAATCTCCATTGGTCCAATCTTCTTGGCAAACAACTTGTTGTAATCACCAACTGAAAAACGATCTTTAGTCAAAACTGCCCAGAAAAAGTCTCCCTTCTCAAATTTAACCTGTCTACGCTTTTGATCTGCATCCTACTTGTACTCGGGATTTGCTTTGGCCAAGTTATCACGAACAGCTTGATGGATTCTGTGTAACCCTTCAACAAATATCCTGCACTTTTTTTGGAACATTACCATAAACAGAAGATGACATTAAATCAAGTGGTCCCCGGGGTTGAGCAGAATACACCACTTGAAATGGGCTAAATCCGGTACTACGATTGACAGCATGATTATGAGCAAACTCAGCCGGACATAGCTTCTGATCCCAAGATTTCACATGATCACCAACCAAACACCGCAACAGATTACCAAGAGATCGGTTAACAACTTCAGTCTGTCCATCTGTTTGTGGTAAGCACTACTGAAATTGAGCTGAGTGTTCACCATTTTCCATAAGCTACGCCAAAAATGACTCAAAAATCAAGTGTCGGAATCAGAAACAATAGAAGATGGTAAACCATGCAAATGATAGACATCACGAAAGAAAAGTTGTGCCACATTAACTACATCTGTTGTCTTTTTGTAAGGAATAAAGTGCACCATCTAAGAAAAACGATCAACAGCTACAAAGATTGAATAATTACCGCTTTGAGTATGTGGAAACCCTAATAAAAAATCCATGCTAAGATCCACCTATGGCTGCACAGGAACATGTAAAGGGATATAGAGCCCAGCATTAGTAGCTGTGCCTTTTGATACGTGACAGATCCGACACCGCTTAACATACCGATCCACCTTATTTCTCATAGTAGGCCAAAAATAAGACGATTGCACTAACTGTAAAGTGCGATCACGACCAACATGCCCTTCACCATGTAACTCCTTGATGATTTGCAAACGAAGACTGGATTCAGGAATACATAACTGATTTCCTTTGAAAAGAAAACCTTCATGCACCAGAAAATCTGACCTTTGCCCAGATTGAACACCATGCATAACAATAGAAAAATAGGGGTCAATAGAAAGCTGCTGTAGAGCACATCCAGCCCCGACACACTAACCCTCATAGATAAAAGCATATTGCTTCTCCTGCTCAAAGCATCTGCAACCTGATTGGTGATTCCTGACTTGTGTTTCACCATAAAAGTAAAGTTCTCTAGAAATGTCATCCAACGTGCATGCTTATGAGACACTTTATCTTGACTGCGAATATGCCTTAAAGAATCATGATCAGTAAACAAAACAAACTCCTTATGAAACAGATAATGGCACCAATGCTTCACAGCTTGGACCACAACATAAAACTCCAGATCATAAGTGTTGTATCATTGCTTTGGTCTTGTCAACTTCTCACTAAAATAAGCAACAGGTCGCCCTCCTTGGCTAAGAACACCTCTTATTCCAACCTTAGATGCATTAGTATGAAAGTCAAAAAAATTAGAAAAATCGGGCAACACCAGGATGGGTGTTGTTGTAAGCTTTTCCTTTATTTTCTGAAAAGCCAACTCTGCATCATCACTCCACAAAAATGTCTTCCCTTTCATGCATTCTATCACTGGTGCCATAACAGAGCTGAAATGAGGAATGAAACACCTATAAAATGAAGCAAGACCATGAAAACTACGCACTTCAGTGATTGTAGTTGGAGTTGGCCACTGCTGTATAGCCTCTACCTTAGACTCATCCACCTATATACCATCACCAGAAACAAAATACCCCAAAAACAAGACCTTAGGAGTCATGAACACACACTTCTTCACAGCAACATATAAACTATCCCTGCGAAGTAATATCAACACTTGTCGCACATGACTTACATGCTCAGTGAAAGAAGCACTGTAAATAAGAATATCATTAAAGTAAACAACCACAAACTCTCCAATAAAGGGCCTTAGTAACTGATTCATCACACGCATAAATGTACTAGGAGCGTTTGATAACCCAAAAGGCATCACCAACCATTCATACAACCCTTCACGAGTCTTGAAGGTTGTTTTCCTTTCATCCCCGGGTCTAAGACGAATATGGTAATACCCACTTTTCAAATCCAGTTTTGTGAAAACAGTAGCACCACTGATTTGGTCAAGCAAGTCATCAAGTCGGGGAATAGGAAACTTGTACCTCACGGTTATTTTATTTATGGCACGACTGTCAACACACATACGTGTGACACCCCGTAAATTTAAACGCGATTACGTACTTTAAACACGTGCATACTTAGAGCTAATTCCCTACTTAAGTGAATTCACACTATTTTTATGAGATAAGTCTAGCAAAGCCCAACTATTTAGTACATGAGATATTACTATTTTTGTAGTTAGTTATAATTACGCACGAAACTATTGGATCGAGTCTGACACAGTTAACTTGGACGTTGGTGACACTTTTATAAATAATGAGGATTTTTATCCAAACGACCATTATTACTTTATATTATTGAGATAATATACTTTATACATCCTGACGAAAACGTAATCGAACACAAAAACACGAACGAGTTATATCAACTACTAAACGAGAAACCAACAAAACATTTTATATGTTATTCAATAATTTCTAAGTATTTTAACAAATACTTCCTTTTAAATTGACAACGAAGATGAACGTTTAAATATTAAAACAAATTATAAAAACGAGCGGCTAAAAGAGCGGGACACGAGACTAAACTTTCAGGAACAAAATTGGGTGAAGCCCACACCTTGGCAAACCGGCCCCCTCCTTTATCCCCCATACCACCTCACCTCTTCCTCCATTCCCCTCATTTTTCTTCACAAACACACAAACCCTCACCAACTTTCCTCTCTTTTATCCCCTTCACATGCGGACCGAAAAACCATCCCCAAACACCCAAATTTCATCATCAAAAACACATAAATTCGAGGAGTTGATTCACGAAGAATCAATCACGACATCACGAGCTTCCTCTCCATCTCTTTCATTTTTGATTTAGTGGTAAGAAAATGTTATAACTCTCTTAAAAGTACTAGAAAACTTATATTTACATTCTAGAACATTTACCCAGCGAGATTATGTCCAAAAACCGACTTAAAATGCATTTTTAAAGTTTAAGATACGATCAGTTCATCCTGCGAACTGAGATCTCAGTTCGCAGTTCATCCTGCGAACCAAAATTTAGCTACCAAAACTGAACTCGCGAAGCCAAAACTACGAACCGAGCTGACTTGCGAGCTGACTTGTGAGTTGACTTGCGAGCCAAACTTTGTCATGCGAACCCAACTCAGTTCCCAGCCTACCTTGCCTTGCGAGCTAACCTTGCGAACCGACTTGCGAAGCGAACTGAATTTTGCGAGCCGAATACTTGCAAATTGAGATTTTCCCATGCAATTTTATTAAAACAAAATAAGTATAAATAAAAAATTTCCAAGCTGACCTGGTAGTTACAAATTTTTCCCATGCGTTTTTATTAAAACAAAATAAGTATAAATAAAAATTTTCCAAGCTGACCTGGTAGTTACAAAATTTGTGAGCCGAATAATTGCGAATTGAGAATACTTCGACCCCCGCCAGGGGCTCTGCCTCTTGGACCCCGCTACCAGGGGCGCTGCCCCCGGACCCCCGTCACCCAAGTATACAACAATTCGTACATAATAATAATACTTTGAAATTATTAGTACAACCATCACCAACAGGCACAAACATGTTTCTAAAACAAACTATTAAACATACTTAAGACATAACAAGTTAAGTAGATAACTAGCCTAGAGGGTCTTGCGAGACATCTATTTATATTACTACTTCTTACGTTTAGGACGTTAAGAACTGTACTTGAGCTCATGCTTTGCTAGCTCTCACTACTTAGCTCACGAGGTGAGTTCACAGCCCCTACTTTTACTACTTTACTACTTTTGAACAGGGGTGGAAAACATAGTTCAACTTTTATTGATGCCATAAGTTACATTGTTTTAGCGGTTGCTAACTCGTTGATTACTCCCAATTGTCAATTATTAATGATGATTTCATGTTTTAGTTAATAACTTGAGTGCTTTGGAACTAAATGTATACAATTCTATGAACAATTTCATACGTACAACTACTTACAAAATGTTTCAAGCTTTCAAACAAAGTGTCTTTTATGAAACAACATTTTCATAAACATTTAAAAAGTCCCTACTTCTTGGGCACAAGTACAGAAAGTCCCTACTTCTTGGGCACGAATTGAAAAGTCCCTACGTCTTGGGCACACAGAAAGTCCCTACGTCTTTGGCACATAAAAAGTCCCTACTTCTTGGGCAAGGTTCCATCCTACGTCTTGGGTGAAGGCTCTACTTCTAGAGCAGTTGGATCATACGTCTTGGATGCCAGTCCTACTTCTTGGATACAACCTGAAAAGTCCCTACTTCTTGGGCTGACATTTTTAGGTCCTACTTCTTGGACAAACGTTTTAGTCCCTACTTCTTGGGAAGATATTGTTAGGTCCTACTTCTTGGACAAACTTATCAAACTATACCTTTTGGCAAACTTATAGGATTCGTCTTTCCTACTACAATCTAAACTGTACTTTTGGGCGACATCCCAACTAAACTACATGTTTGATGAACATTAATTAAATTGTTATGGAAAAATGTTACAAACACAATTAGTTACAAAACTTTACACGTAAACTTAAAACCTGTGAATTCACTCAACCTCGTTGTTGACTTTTAATATGTTTTTCAGGGAACTAGCTGCACGTAAGAACCGCCTGCACATATGGAACTCTAGGCGACCCGCGAAGCATTTAGGATGCCACTTTTGAAACAGATGGATTTCTTTTATATAACTAAACTGATTTAGTCATATTTATGAAATCTACTTTTGTACAACTTAACTACTTTTACACTTGTACGATTCGATGAATCGTAAAACTTTGTAACTAATACTCTTGGCATCTTAATATACATATGTTATATTGTAATCATATGCTCTAATATGTATGCATGTACTTTGTATACGTCATCGCCCCCACTGTGCTTCCGTAAAACACTCTGGTAATCACAATTAACAAATTTGGGGGTGTGACAATACGCCACGTACCATCTTTCTTTGGAGTCAATAGAGCAGGAACAGCACAAGGGCTCATTCTCTCACGAACCTGACCCTTTGAAATTAACTCCTCAACCTGTCTCCGCAATTCCTCATGTTTTACCGGACTCATTCTGTAATGTGGCATGTTTGGCAATTGGGCATCAGGTTCTAGATCAATGTGGTGTTGGATGTCACACAAAGGTGGCAACCCATTAGGTAATTCACTAGGGAACACATCTACAAATTCCTCAAGTATAGGAATCATTGTGTTATGAATTTCGACAAATTTAGCTACTTCTTTCCCTATTAATACAAACACATCATCCACCACTTCCAATTCACTTTCAAACTGTGTAAGAGTCAAAAGTGTACCAGAAGGTTTCGTGACTAATTCCTTTGGCTTATTAGGCACCAAAGTTATTTTCACACCCCCAAACAAGAAACTATAAGTATTTGACCGTCCATTATGAGTTACATCACGATCATATTCCCAAGGCCTACCCAATAACAAATGACAAGCATCCATAGGAACCACATCACACCAAACATCATCCTTATATGACATACCAAGAGAAAAATGAACAAGAGATCGTTTGGATACTGTTACCTCACCACCATTTTTAAACCATTGCAACTTGTAAGGTTTAGGACGAGTTTCTGTTTTCAAACCCAACTTCTGAACTGCCTCTTCAGATATAAAATTATCACAACTACCAGAATCAATAACGAAGTTGCAAACCTTACCTAAAACAGTGCAGGTGGACTGAAAGATGTTGTGCTTGAGCCAATCATCACCAATAGCTTTTGGTGTAAAGCAAGAACGCTTTACAACCAGGCTAGTTCCCACATCGCCAGTAACTAGCTCTTCCTCATAATCAGGCTCTGCATCATACACTAGGGCCTCTTCATACTGATCATCATCACCATCACCTTCCCAAACATCGGGTTCTACAAACAAATGCCATTTACCAGCTTTCTTACACTCTGCTATTCTGTGACCAGTCTCTCCACAATTGAAACATTTCAAATTACTACTGCCGACCCCTTTAGGAGTTGGGCCAGTACTGCTACCCCCTGTTCTTGGTTGATTAGGAACGAAACGAGATGACACATTACCCGTACCAGAACTTCCGGAAACTGTGGCAGAAGAAGATGCACCACCCACCCGGCGATTCTGTTTCTCAAATGTTAGTGCCCGCTGGTATGCCTCGAAAACTGTTAATGGATCAAACATGTTAACAACATCCATGATCTGAACCCTCAATCCCCCAATGTAACGGGAAACTAGTTGTTCATCTGTTTCCTGAATATCATTCCACGCAATCAATTGATAAAACTCAGTTATATAATCATCAACTAATATGGGTCCCTGCTTCGAATTCTGTAAACGTTGGTACATCAACCGTTGGTAATTATGAGGAATAAATGTATCCGGCATACACTTCTTCATCTTCCTCCAAGTCACGACCTTTGATTTTTCAAGTCTATCCCGTGTCAGTTTCAATTGTTGCCACCAGGCAGATGCCCTACCAAGCAATCTGGTAGCAATTAATGATACTCGTTTATTTTCTGGAACATCCTTGAATTCGAATACTTCTTCAACGAAAGCCAACCAATCAATGAACACTTCTGGATTCAAAGTATCCCCATTAAATTCGAGAATATTAGTTCTCATTCCAGATTCCCAAGGTTTGTTATCATCACTTAGATTCTACCTAGGGTGTCTTTTTGGGTTCCCTTCGAAAGATGAACCGTCACCATCAGCAAACGGGTTTTCTTCAAACTCTTCATCTTCATTTCCCGGTAGAGTTCTGATGGCACCCGAAAGCGTCGGTGTCGTTGATTGTAACTTAATCGGGCGCCATCAAGGGTTTTAAAATTTATAATTAGCGGGGCTTAAATTATATGTACTACCTACTCTGGTTAGTAAGCGGTAAGTATAACCTAAGATCGTTCTACGAATCCAAACGTGTGGGTAAATTAAAGTTGGCACTTTCGGTACGGAAGTATCTAGGATGGAACAAAGTAGGTAGGTTTGGGGGTTAAAGACGAGTAATTAAAATGCAGGAAATTAAAGTACAGAAAAGCAGATAAAGATAAATATGTGATTGTTGAGATTTCGATAATTAATATTTCGGGATGACAGAATAAATAGGGATGATACTAATGTGGCAACCAAACTACTAGGCGTAAAATCTAGAACCCTACCAACTCAATTTCCCATTGGCATGTCACTAGGAACTAGGTTATCATGATTCTGATCGGAGCAATACGCAAACTTCCAATACTTATCTAGTTGAAAGATAAGCAACCTATCTTGGTTCTATACCGAGGTTCATGAATCAGTTGCGTATCGTCTCATAGGTCCGACCGTTCTTAACTCCTAAAATAGTTTACTGTTCTATTAGCATGCAGATTAATAACTTTGTATGTTTGGACCGCCGATTTTATAAGACTTGGTGTTTTAAGGATTCTAGGTCATTACGACTTTGATCTAATTTTGAAGTCCTGTTATCTTTCATTTAAGCTCTAGTTACTTCGACTTATGATTCAAATCTCTTCTTTTCAAACAGTTATACATCCCCAGATTATTCGCAGTTTGTTAAAACGTGTTTCATATGCGGACCATGCCTTTCAATGATGGACAGTGTACTTTACGTAGTAGTTCCACGGTTTCTCACATCAACATGCGGTCGAGAGTAATTGACAGTGAAAGTGACACTATATCTAACTAAATGTAAAGCAGTGAAGAAATGTAAACCTAATACATACAACGAGTGGTTTCAATGTATCTTACTTATTGCATGTCATGGGAACAGATAACTACTTACCATAATTAAGGTTGATCAGGTCCTAATTACTAGGTTGCAGTCACGTGGATAACCAAAAAGGGTAATCCATAAATTAAACTTAAATTCATAAAGTCTTGACGCTACAAAGGTTACTAATTCCTATTTTATCTGAACGTCTTTCACGAACATCATTTTATAGTGTTTTGACTTTCGTAGGATATACCAGTTAGTTGTGTAGTTGTATTACCCATTCGGGATTCCAACTATTAAACCAGAGCTGATTCCAGAGATATAACTACCTTCGGTCGTTTACCGACTTCCATACATTTGTACTCCGCCTTAAAGCGTTTCCAGTACTATATCGGATAAACAGTTGAATAGGGGCCGTCATATCTCTTTATGATTGTCGTGCATTAATTATATAATGTCATCCTTACTTATAATTATCTACATCATCAACAACCACAATAATAAACTACTCGCAATTCATGGCAACAAATATATCACATACCAAGCAATAACACATATTAAAATATGGAATAAAATAAGTATGATAAAGGTTTAGATATCACCCGGAATTAAATGCGTAGCAGCGTATTATTATGATTGAAAACTCGTTTACACGTACAAAGATGAATCTTCAAACCTCCCAACATTCGTTCTAGCCTCTATACTAATCCGAAGATTAATTACAATAATCCTAGACTATAAGAGAAATTCTAGAGTGAGAAAGTGGAAATGGAGAAGGAGTGTGTGGAAGTATTAGAATGTAGAAGTGTATTCTGGAGTGTGTGTTAAAATGAGACTTAGGGACTGCTATTTATAGGCAAAATGTGGCTCACATTAGCACCCCTAGGCTCACATTAGCAAAAGTAGCGAAAGGTGGTGCACCAGGTACAAAACAGTAGCGAAAGGTGGTGCACCAGGTACGAGCAAGGATGAAAAAGTGCAAAAAAGACGGGAGGGTGGATCGTCTTTCGTTGCATTGCTTAATTCGTGTGTATCTTCGTTGTTATGCGTCCGTTTGCGTTGATTCTTTTTGCATTAGATTCGTATTTCAAAAAAGAAGACTTTTATGTAAAGATATTCCAAAAATATGTCTCTTATCTCCAGATGTTGCGTACGAATCATTTGGATCTTCCGGCGGGCGTAGAATCTTCATTCATTATCCGTTTTTGTTGATTCTTCTTCTGTTGGATTCGTAATTTGAAAACGAACATCTTGGGTGAGATGGATGTTGATGATAGGCACTTTTGTCTTGAAATCTCGTTTTGATGCCTTGACTATTCAAACGTGTGTGGAATCTTCGTTTTTCACCCGTTTTGCTTGATTTTTATCGTGCAACCTTGTTTTTACCATCTTGGCATAATATCACTGATTTGTATTGGTTTTGAGTTTAAAATGCCAAGAATCGTTCCAGAATGAGAGGGATATCGGTAGTAAAAACATGACTTTTTACGCGATATCAAGTATCCCACACTTAGAACTTTTCTTGTCCTCAAGCAAACTCATTCTTAAAAAGCTTCTTGAAGGATTCTAGTCGCATTAGTTTTTAGAGATACCATTTTCCAAAGAATATAAAGTTACAATTATGAAAGAGTTTTCACCGGAAACTAAGGGTTTATAGAATTTGATACCTTCTTCGAGCAACATAAATGATGATCATGACAAGGCAATCCTCACAAGTGGGTCACTCAAATCACTCAAGTGTTTAGGGTTTCCTACTTACTAGTGTCAATCACTCAGATAGCCTGTCATGCAGCATTCTCGTCATAGGCTTGATCGAGAATAAGATCTCCATCACTTTTGATGAGGACGGTACTAACCTTTCGAGATATCTTGGAAGGAATCGGATGTTTTGGGTTGAAGAAGGTGTGAGTTTTGGGTTGAAGAATGTGTGAGGGTTTTCCTTGTATGTTCTCGAAACTTTTCTTGAGAGAGTTTCTTTGGAATTTCTCAGATTTTAAAAGGACTAGATAGCCTTTTTCTTTCTTTTTCTTTGTAATTTTTCTTTTCTTGGCCCTTTTTCTTGATCCTTGGGCTTTTAGGTTTCGTCTGACAGCTTTTGCTGAATTTCTTTTTCTTGGAGCTCCTTTTACGGATGATGCTCATCCTTTGGGGAACACTCCGATATATTTTATGGCTTTGTGTTAGGATGTAGAAGTCTTGGAAAATCAAGAGTATCTTTGAGAGTTCATCGGAAAATGAAACTTCTGTAGGTTCGGGACGAATATTAGGAGGTTTTGATTGGGTGTGAAGAGTGAAGGTTGAGTGGGTGGATGCATGATGGTGGAAGGGCGTTTGGATTCCTTAGAAGTTATCAAGATGGGTTGTACCTATGCCACGTATGGCACTCATCGGTGTAATCTCGAAATGCATTACAAGAGCAAGTTCTAATTCAAATGCATACATCGGCGCACACATGAAACGAAAAGTGAAGCATTTTAGAGATGAATGCTAATGATGGGCTCAATCCTCACGAATCGAATATTTTGTTCAATGTGTGCCTAGCCATGTGTTGCCCTTTTCGTCCGTATCTTATTCTAAAACAGTTTTGTTTCGTTGTCAAAACTCGTTTCTTGCTGTAATTTATAATTTTGAAAGATAGGATTTCTAAAGAACGAAGTTTTTGAATCTAAAAAATTAAAATTTTATCCATTTTTAGCCTTTTAATGAAAATATTGTTTGATTTACGGACAAGAGGTAAAAACTTGCGGTTGAAGGCCGTATATCCCACACTTAGAGGAACATTGTCTCTAATGTTCGAATCTATTCGTTTAGTACCTCTTGTTGAAGTATCCCACACTTAGAGATTCTACTTATTTTCGGATTGTTTCGTAAGTGTAGTGTGGTTTTGATTATCCCACACTTTGTATTTGGAATATCGGATGAGATAATTAATTCGTTAAATGGGTAGAGGGTTTTGGAACGGTGTACCGCTTTTGCTGTGCATGTTGTTGGCTACTCGTTAGAAGTTTGTTGGTCCGTGGCTTGTAGCTTATGGCTCTCGGCATTCTTCATCGTGTGGTCCACAGCTTCCCTTGCTTCGGTCTTCTATAGTTTTTCAAACAAACCACTCAATTCAATCAACTAATAGCTGCTTATAAGAAAAGTAAAGTAATAACTGGATAGATGTGATGTCTATTCATCAACTACACACAATAATAAAGTCTTAAAAAAAAACAGAAAGGGTCAGAAAGCGGAGCAATCTATTGCTCGGCTGGTGGTGATACTGCTGCTGAAGATACTATAGGTCCAGGAGATGTCTCATCTGATGAAGAATCATCATGCTGATAGTGGGTGCCTTTGTCTGATGCATCTCGATCAGCCTCTGCATCTAGTGTACCTATGGTGAATACTCCATCCTGTATCACATGGTCAACAAATTCCCCTGCGGGCATGTCGACGCTGTCGAGTGGAATCTCAGGTGTCCTCTGTTGGGAGTGTCCTCTGAATAAATCAGTCTATCTATGAGAGGATACTGGATCAATCGGTGGAGCTGCAGGGCTGGTGCTCCTGAGAATCCTGCGACTCTGAACAATGGTGACTCGTGTAGGGGTTTTGGATATCCTACTTCCTCTTGAAGTCTGACCTCTAGCCGAACCAACAACAGAAGGAACATGCTGTCTCTGAATAGGAACCTGTGCTGGTGGTGCTTGTGGCCTAGGTGGAATTGTGCGAGGTGGTAAACCATGGCCACGGTCAAGAACTGGATATCGGTGAGGTGCCGGAGTAGGAACTGCAGGGGGATATAAGTGTGGTGGTGCTCGGCCCAATCCACAGGGTAAGTCAGGAAGTGGGCTCATTGGTATCCCTGCTATTTGCTGTCTCATAGCCTTATAACATCGGACCTGCATCTTCATCATCCAGTACCAATAGTCTAGCCCTGGTGGTGTCCCATAGTGGTATATGTAAGGGGGCACCCGAGATCTAGGAGATGGGGTGGAAGGTCCTGCTCTAGTAGGTTGTGGCACTACTGGTGGTGGTGCAACTGGGTCATCATAATCATCCTTATCTTCGTCTAAATCTAAGTCTGAATCTGAGTTGTTTGGCTCTTTTGGTTGATGCCTCTTTCTTCCCTCTCTTGGTAAATATAGACCTGGTACCAATTCATCCACACTTTCTGCGTCTGATGATCGTTCCCTGATGTAAACTGTGCCGTCTCTCATAATCTTGAGTATATCCATGCTCCTAAGGAACTCATAATCTATCGTGTGGGCACTCCATACTGGCAAGCTTTTGAATTTTTCTACCTCTGTCATCTTAAGCAATCCCATTCTGCGAATCAGCCTTGTAATTATTGGACCCATATATGATCTCTTTGCACCAAAATCCTTTTCTTCCGGAATCCGCTGGGCAACTAAATGGGCAACTTGAATATTCCTCTTCTCGAGGATGCATGTCATCATGGTAATATCAAATCTGGCAACTCGACCACCGAGAAATATGTTGCTGATGATAACTTACTCCATACCTCGGATGGTGTGGTCGAGATGGATATCGAAGTGGCTCCATTAGTGAACAGTGGGGAATGTATCTCCTCAGGTGTGTATAGATCCAAATGTTGTGTGAACTGAGCCAATGACAAGGTGAATGAACTTCCCATGTAACGAAATGTGATCGAACTGTCTCCAACTCTACTCCTTGTCTTAAATGTGTATGTGGTCATGAACTCGGTAACCATTTCCATGTATACCGGTTCATCAATGCTGAACAGTTTCTTGAAGGACTCGAACTGCTGACCCTCAACTGGATAACTGAGTAGGTTCTCTAGTCTTTGTCTGAATCCCAATACTTGCAACTTTTCCCAGTCCACATATCTAAAACGCCCGAGCTTTTTGTCTCTCCAAATGCATGCCATCTGGTCGTGATCAGGTGATGCACTAAGATAGGCGAGAGATCATGTAAGTGGTCGTGCTGGGTTTAGTTTTTTCTTCTTCGGCGACATAGTACCTGAGAATATGAGAGATTTAAAGTAATGGATTCTCAAGAAGGAGAAAATTTAAAGCACTTATTGAAATTTCCAATGGAAGATTTGAAATGAGGGCTTTAAATTTTTGACAGTCCAAATATTACAGTAAATATCAAATGTACCCAAGTAACTAATAATAAGGCAATCATTAATAGGTGAAAAATATATAGTCATGAAATGGCAATAGCTTTATTGTGAAGTAATGCAATTTAGAAAGTTTGATGTTACCCAAATTCGAAATGTCATTATTTCACTGTTTATAATTATCGGTAGGTTTTGATTTTAAAAAGTTCAAGTTGAAGTAAGGTTTAAAAATTCAATTGATTTGTTTTAAGAATGCAATACTTCAAGTTGACTTTTTAGGTCAAAGCTTATTTCAAATAATAACTTCGTATGCCAAAATTATATCCTATGCATGTAAATATGACCTACACTATTTCAATCATTTCCTATTTGGTAAACAAGCTAGGTCATGCAATAAGAGTTATGTCATCCATGTGTTTGATTTTATTCAAGACTTTTATTTTCACAATAATGATTTTCTAGTTATTTTGCCTATTTTGACTAGTCAAGCAAGTACAAGATTCTAGTGAGCAAGAATTGTAAAGTAATTTTAATTTACTATTCTATTCAAGCAAGCTAGTTAATCTTTTGTAGATTTTCAAAATTCAACTTGCTAATCCTAATTCATCCGCATTGTGCAATTAAAATAGAGTAATCATTCAAATCACCATGGTCATTTAAATACCTAACAACTACACTTAAGCATGCAAAATCATAGACTTAGTTAATAGGTCAAAGTTCTTCCTTTTAATAAAGTCAAACATGTGTGGATTAGCATGGGTAAGTCGTAGTAGTATGTAATTTCTAAGCATTCAACCAGGAAAAGTAGCAATTCCTAGTTACTAACTTAGCTAAAGTAGAAATTTCATAAAATAGGATATTCAAAGTTCAAAGTGGGTTTCTTATGATCATACCTTTAGTGTAGTGCGTAAAACTTCAAAACAAATGTACAACCGAAAAGAATATGCAACGAGGAGCTCAAAAGGATGCAAAGTTATAGAGTTTGATGGGGATTTAATGGTGGTTCATGGTGGTGTGGGTTTGGAGGTGAAGGTGTGGAGGTGGTGACCGGCCATGGAGGATCAAAAAGGAGGAAGAAAGTGTTTTTGTTTTTGAATTATGGGAGTGCATGGAAGTCTTAATGGTCCCCTAGGAATATATGTCTTAGTTTTAAGTACCATATTCCTTACATGGTCCCTATTGTAGTTTTTAATTAATAATCTAATTTAACTTCTAATGTCCTATTAATAATGATTACGAATCCTAAGTGTATTTATTGTGACTTGTTACTTGTTAGTTTCTTCTCACGTTATAAATAATTTAGGGAACACGCACATTTTTGCGGGACGATTATAATCAACCTAAAATATTAAACTTAAGTTATTTATATATATATTATTATTTCTTTCTCTTTTTTTTTAACAGAAACTTTCAAAAATTATTAAAAATAAGTTCGTTTAAAGTTGCGAGCCTCGACCTTTTAGGAAAGAATCGTTTTATGATTCGTTCTGATCTCTTTGTAGAGAAAGGGTCAAGATTTGTTCCCTTAGACGAATGTTTTTAGGCACAAAACATTTTGAAAGCTCCCAGATGACGTTATAAATTAAATAATGACTGTTCTCTACGTCCCCTAGTGTAACATCCATTCCTCGGGTCTAGTAGTATTTTAACATTTTCTGACTGTAAATTATTATTTAATGTGTCAGAAAATAGGTTCAATTGTTATTTGAAAATAAATGGGTAAAAGAGTCAAATAATTTATTGTGGTTAATAAATTATTAAATGATTTAATTTAATTCAGTTGACGGTAAAATAAAATAATATTTCCCCGCAAATGGTTTTTAAGTTCCAGATAATAGACTAAAAAGAGGAATAAAACTATTCTAATTTAAATTAAGTCGGCTGAGAAACCGACTTACTCTCTTTATTCCTATTCTTTTGTTTACTTCATGTTTCCATACACATACATACAAAATGCAGGAACATGGAATCAATTAACAAAAATCAATTGTGATCATGAAATTGGAGATGAAATCACTTCCTTAATCACCTCTCATTTCTTTACATCTTCAAGTAAGTTGTGTTTTTTTTAATTATCTTAACCTAGAAATGAAATTTTGGGGTTTTGATAGGTTATTGAAGTATATGTGAAATTGATAATTAGAAGATGTTCTTATGATGTTAGTGATTGTCAATTGATGAATATATGATGATTACATGAGTTCTTCAAGTTTATAGGGTATTGATTTCCAATAATGAAAATTGAGTTAGAAAATGATTAGGTGATGTTACTTGAAGTATAGCTTGAGGATATATGATGTTGTGATTGTTTTTTAATGTAAAATTATGCATAATATCGATTTCTAGCTTGAGTTGTGTGTTTTGGGGGATTGGTTTGAGTTGGACAACAGGGTTTTAAACCTGCAGATCGCAGGAAATGAAGAACAAGCCGGCAGCTTGATGAGCTAAGCCGACGGGTACTTATTTGGGTTGGCAAACCGGCGGGTCAAAGACCCAAGCCGGCGGCTTTAGACCTTAGACCGGCGGGTCCTAGACCCCAGTCGGTGGCTTCTTTGGCCAGTCTATTCCTACTTGTTGATGTTAATGTTAATTGTATTGTTATATGATATAACATTGACTGATGATAATAGTTGTGTTGTGATTTATAATACGTGATTAGGAACTTGTAATTGTGATATCAATTGTATTAAGTTCCTAGTATTGTGATATGATATGAGTTAAGTGTTAATGGTCTTGGTTACTAACTTATATTTGATTTGAATTCTCAGATTACGAGAAGACTCGGTGACATTAGACTACTGAGTGGACAACTGAGGTGTCGGTGAGTGGATCTTAATCCTCAGTGTAATTTAGTTGTAACATGTTTGGTTACAACGGGTAATCGTATTATTACTGCTTTTGGTTTACCATGATTAAATTGGTTTGATAGTAATAATACTGGTTAGTCTGATATGTTGACCTGATTGAATATGTGAATATGTGATCACTTGATATTTGGCCTTCGGGCATCAGTATTGAGGTCAATAAATTGGTTGGGTTTGGTTACTATTGTAAGACGACAGGAATTTCCTTGTACTTATCGTTAATAGGAAATTAGGTCGTATGAGATTAGTACCAAACTATCGGTCTATTCTGTATTGGCCATACAGATTGACGTTAAGTGTTCTTGGAGAATCCCCGGGTATCATGATATCTCAAGAACCATCGATCCTCATTGTATTGAGATGTTATCTCATTGATATTATGTGTTTACTGTTGGTATTCTTGGCTGAAGGTTTCCCCAAGAACCATCGATCTATTGTGATGTTATTTGTTTACGATGAATTGTTGTAAACAAGTTTTTTATGCTAAGTTAGGCTGTTGGTTATGTATTCCCTCACCTAGCTTTGAGCTAACCCCACCACACCACTTCTTGCAGGTTATGGTTTTGATATAACGGGATTGTCAAGAAGTTGTTCGGGACGGAATGTTTGACCATGCTTACTCTGATATTACTTTGATAGCTTAAAGTTGTATTTGGAATTAAATAACACCCATTTTAGATATACTATAGTTTTTGAAATATTATGGTTTAGTTACTTAATGTTTGTTTGGACTTACGCTTCCGATGTAAAATACATTTAAATAATGTTGTAAAAGATGGGGTGTTATACCTAGGGTTTCTCTTTCTTCATATCCTAAATTGACAAGATCACTAATTAACTTATTATATGCCTTTCTTATCTTCTTAGTGTTTGACAATCCGTCGCAAGGTCCTTGATCCTTGTAATTTAGATCGTGATTGAGTTTATCCATGATTTCCAGGATTGATTTATCTTCTTGTGAATCAGGTTCTCCGGTTGTAGAATTGACTATTCTTTCGAGTTTACTGATTAGGGCTTTTTGTGTGGAAGTGAAGGGGTATTTGGTGAAAGCGAAGATTTGAACAAGCTTAACGTGAAGGTCTTTCGTTTAGCGAAGAAAGCGGTGTCATGTCTTTTGGTGGAATTAGGAAAAACGTCTCGAAATTTTGAGATCAAGTAAGAAGCGGGGTCAACAAAGAATGGAATTTTACCAGGGATGATGATAGGAATCATCGGGTCCCGTTCTACCCAAAACTCAAGTTCATTGATCATTGCAACGACATTATGATTGATTAATATCATAGATATTGGTTGAAAATCCATGTCGGCAAGTGATTCAAAAAGTAGATCTAAATCAGCTATGAACTTTAGTTCTTGGTCTCTGAAATTGGTGGAAGTGCTTTCGCATTCATGATTTGACAGGCGAGATAAGAATTTGAGTTGTTCGTCAAGATTGGTAATCTTTTCTCGTTGGTTATATGAAAAAGGAAAGTCGGAGGAGTCTAATTTCCTAACGAATGCCCTATAAACATCTATTCTGCGAGAAGGATTAAAGGATGCGCCGAGGTGGCGTTCTTCAGAACAAGGTTTTTCTGGCTCAACTGATGGAACTTTATCCACCACTCGATAGATAGTGTATTCATGTTCTTGTGAAAGGAATGGAAAGATGCCGTCATTACGAGAATTTGACAGAGTGTTGCCATACACTGACGTTTCAAGAATGGGGGTGATTAAGTCACATAATTTCGGAGGTTTTTCTTCGTAATCTTTTTCGGAAGGACTATCGAAGTGGACAGAATTTGGTATTTGAGGCGAATGCAAAGTTGGAAAGTGATCTTCTGGAGATGATGTCAGGTCAGGCAACTGATCCGTGTCATCAAAGTTCAGGAAATATTTTGGAATAGAAAGTGAGGTCCTAAATTCTTCTAGGGTTTTGGAGGTTTCTTTAGCTTTAGAGGAAGAGGGTGAAAAGAAATCAGATCCTATTTCTCCTACTAAGTAGTCAAAGAATTCCGCATCGTCCATTGCCGTCAGTTCGTCTTTTGAAATGAGGTAACAAGTGGGTTTTTGAGTTGTTATTTTGAACAAATACTGTCCTAATTAACTAATCTAATACTAAATTAATAATTAATACTAAATTACTCAATTTAACTTCCAAAAGATACCTGTAGAGGTTTCGTTCGGAAGGATCTCCAAAATACTACTACTTAAGGTGGCTTTAAATTGTACGTTTGTGATTCCCCGGCAGCGGCGCTAAAAACTTGATGGCACCCGAAAGCGTCGGTGTCGTTGATTGTAACTTAATCGGGCGCCATCGGGGGTTTTTTAATTTATAATTAGTGGGGCTTAAATTATATATACTACCTACTCTGGTTAGTAAGCGGTAAGTATAACCTAAGATCGTTCTATGAATCCAAACGTGTGGGTAAATTAAAGTTGGCACTTTCGGTAGGGAAGTATCTAGGATGGAACAAAGTAGGTAGGTTTGGGGGTTAAAGACAAGTAATTAAAATGCAAGAAATTAAAGTACAGGAAAGCAGATAAAGATAAATATGTGATTGTTGAGATTTCGATATTTAATATTTCGGGATGACAGAATAAGTAGCGATGATACTAATGTGGCAACCAAACTACTAGGCGTAAAATCTAGAACCCTACCAACTCAATTTCCCATTGGCATGTCACTAGGAACTAGGTTACCATGATTCTGATCGGAGCAATACGCAAACTTCCAATACTTATCTAGTTGAAAGATAAGCAACCTATCTTGGTTCTATACCGAGGTTCATGAATCAGTAGCGTATCGTCTCATAGGTCCGACCGTTCTTAACTCCTAAAATAGTTTACTGTTCTATTAGCATGCAGATTAATAACTTTGTATGTTTGGACCGTCGATTTTATAAGACTTGGTGTTTTAAGGATTCTAGGTCATTACGACTTTGATCTAATTCCGAAGTCCTGTTATCATTCATTTAAGCTCTAGTTACTTCGACTTATGATTCAAATCTCTCCTTTTCAGAAAGTTATACATCCCCAGATTATTCGCAGTTTGTTAAAACGTGTTTCATATGCGGACCATGCCTTTCAATGATGGTCAATGTACTTTACGTAATAGTTTCACGGTTTCTCACATCAACATGCGGTCGAGAGTAATTGACAGTGAAAGTGACACTCTATCTAACTAAATGTAAAGCAGTGCAGAAATGTAAACCTAATATATACAACGTGTGGTTTCAATGTATCTTACTTATTTCATGTCATGGGCACAGATAACTACTTACCATAATTAAGGTTGATCAGGTCCTAATTACTAGGTTGCAGTCACGTGGATAACCAAAAAGGGTAATCCATAAATTAAACTTGAATTCATAAAGTCTTGACGCTACAAAGGTTACTAATTCCTATTTTTCTGAACGTATTTCACGAACATCATTTTATAGTGTTTTGACTTTCGTAGGATATACTAGTTAGTTATGAAGTTGTATTACCCATTCAGGATTCCAACTATTAAACCAGAGCTGATTCCAGAGATATAACTACCTTCGGTCGTTTACCGACTTCCATACAATTGTACTCCGCCTTAAAGTATTTCCAGTACTATATCGGATAAACAGTTGAATAGGGGCCGTCATATCTCTTTACGATTGTCGTGCATTAATTATATAATGTCATCCTTACTTATAATTATCTACATCATCAACAACCACAATAATAAACTACCCGCAATTCATGGCAACAAATATATCACATACCAAGCAATAACACATATTAAAATATGGAATAAAATAAGTATGATAAAGGTTTAGATATCACCCGGAATTAAATGCGTAGCAGCGTATTATTATGATTGACAACTCGTTTACACGTAAAAAGATGAATCTTCAAACCTCCTAACGTTGATTCTAGCCTCTATACTAATCCGAAGATTAATTACAATAATCCTAGACTATAAGAGAAATTCTAGAGTGAGAAAGTGGAAATGGAGAAGGAGTGTGTGGAAGTAGTAGAATGTAGAAGTGTATTCTTGAGTGTGTGTTAAAATGAGACTTAGGGGCTGCTATTTATAGGCAAAATGTGGCTCACATTAGCACCCCTAGGCTCACATTAGCAAAAGTAGCAAAAGGTGGTGCACCAGGTACGAAAAAGTAGCGAAAGGTGGTGCATCAGGTACGAGCAAGGATGAAAAAGTGCAAAAAAGAAGGGAGGTTGGAGGCCAGCGCCGCCTGGCTGCTGGCCGGCGCCGCCTAGCTGCTGGCCGGCAGCGGCTGGCTGCTGGCCGGCGGCGGCTGGCTGCTGGCCGGTGGCGGCCGGCTGCCACCCGTCCCGGTCCGTCGTCTTTTGTTGCGTTGCTTAATTCGCGCGTATCTTCGTCGTTATGCGTCCGTTTCCGTTGATTCTTTTTGCGTTGGATTCGTAATTTAAAAACGAAGACTTTGATATAAAGATATCCCAAAAATATGTCTCTTATCTCCAGATGTTTCGTACGAATCATTTGGATCTTCCAGCGGGCGTAGAATCTTCATTCTTTATCCGTTTTTGTTGATTCTTCTTCTGTTAGATTCGTAATTTGAAAACGAACATCTTGGGCAAGATGGATGTTAATGATGGGCACTTTTTTCTTGAAATCTCATTTTGATGCCTTGAATCTTCAAACGTGTGTGGAATCTTCGTTTTTCACCCGTTTTGCTTGATTTTTATCGTGCAACCTTGTTTTTACCATCTTGGCATAATATCACTGATTTGTATTGGTTTTGAGTTTAAAATGCCAAGAATCGTTCCAGAATGAGAGAGATATCGGTAGTAAAAACATGACTTTTCACGCGATATCAAGTTCATCCCTAACGGTTCATGAGACCCGCCATCTGGTCCGTCATGTGATCTATAAACTGATCCAATCATTCCTCCATCCATGCCATTATACGCTACTCAAACTCCTGTCCATAGACATCATTAAGTGGTCTATTTCTCCTTGGAGGCATTTTAGACAGGAAATTTAGCTCTGATACCAACTGGTGTAGTGTGAATTAAGATAACAAATTAATCCTGTTGATTCAAAGGAATGGCCAGGAATAAGTCTTCCAAAACACGTTGATTCACAAATAATGCCGTGAATGGGTATACTTTGATTCATCAAATTGAGTGGAAAATCCAAATTCTTCAAAATGAAAACTTCCTTCTTTACAATGTCATATCAAACCTAAATAGAAAGCAGAAATTTAAATGGGCCGACAAAACATAACGGGCCGAACATATAATACAAAACAAAGTTCAAATTGAACAGAAAAAACATAGAATGAGCCGTATCTTCCAGACGGAACCGTTTTTGGGCTTCGATCATGGGCCTAACCGCCTATGGCTATTAGAGACTTGGTAGGCCTCGAACCAAGCTTCGATTCGTCTGCTCATGGGCCTGAAACGGAGCCCTGTGACCCAAGTTACGCCCTTTTCCGTGCAGCCCTCTCTATTACACAATCACAGGCTTCCATAAACACAAGGCCCTTTCTTATACAGTTGGGCCTCTACAACTATTACCAGTTTCAACTCCTTTTGTGACCATGATCTTCCATTTTTTTTAATAATAAAAGAAGATGTTGTGGTAAGTAACGATAGCTCAGTTTGGGGTAGGAAGTTGGCATCTTTCGGTTACTTACACTGATGTCAATTACGTGTAAGAAAACGCTTTTAGAATGATATACTATAATTCCAATAAGAGGGAAGGGATCTAACGATAATGACATCATTTCTTGTGTTGTTACTCGAATTTGAAAATTAACGATTACAGTTGAAATTCTTTATCTATGTCATATACTATTATACTGATACACCTAACATTGAATAAACACGTTATGATCAATAATATAATTCAAAAGATCATCGCTGGAATGGAATTATTACCGGTGGATGATTAACACTCTGTGTCAGTACTCATAAGTTTATAGTTGCGTTGAGGTTTAAGGACCGATATAAACAACAAAACTGTGCAATTTGATCATTAGGAATGGGCGCTTACTTCCAAATAAGCTGTTTAGTTTCATACTTTTCTTGTACGTTTACACGAATGATTTATGATGTTTGGGATTGCGCTAGTAAAACAGAGTTTGCGTTTGCGAATAGGCATTTTCAAATGATATATATGTTCACCAACCTTTTCCGAAGTCGAGTTTTCATCTTTAATAACAAAACGTAGATAATCATTTATTTGAGATGTGATATCACTCACGATCATCATACAGATTGTTGTCTATTCCATCACTATATGAAGATCATATGTAACAAGACAGTTTCCAACTCATGACTTCATGCTTTAAGATCATCACTGAACATAAGCTAATTTGCGTAATTCGTTTGGTTTGTTCTTGGCATTAACTTACAAGTAATGGTCTCAAATGCAATCATCATATCGAAAGGTTTGAGATCTTTTCCCTTTTAGTTTTCTTATTACTTCATATTATATCTATATTCAGACATATATTGTTAATGACAGGATAACATAGATGTGATGAAATAAGGAAAATTTTCGTAACAGGGGAATATAATATACAAAAATGATCAATAAAAGAAACGTAAATGATCTTTCGAAATGTTATACATTCTATTTTATTATAATAGAACCATGCACCGGATAACATCCATGCCAGCATTTTTTAACCTTTAAATGGAACATAAAATAAATGGTTTAATTCGGGGGAATGCACTTAACTTGAGTAAGATCTTTATGATGTGTACCCAACTTCATTTTGATCTATTGTGTTCATCCACCTTTTAAATTTGTCTATTGTATTGTATATATCCAATGAATGATTTGATAATGTGGCAACCGTATGATACGCTACGTCATATGACACGTCATTGATATATCATTAAAAACGGATGTCATGTTATCCGGACACACACAATATACCAAATAGTGAAAGGTTGATATGCACAATAAACCAAAATAAAATTTGATATACACTATAAATAACGATTAAAGTTAATTGCATTTTCCTGGACGAATTCCTAAAATAATACATGTAACTCTTTGATTTTGCAAAAAAAAGAAAAACATGTGACCCATTTTTTTTTTTTACAAAATCATACTTGTAATTTTTTGTATTGATTGCAAATTGCAAGATCAATCTTTGTTCCATTATTCGATATTCTGATTGATATATTATATCTCCATTTTATACATTTTTTATAAAATAAAACCGAAGAAGGAGATAATAAAATCGGGAGTTGGTGAGTTTTGTCATGTTGCCTATTGATATGATCGAAGAGTACAATTGACTTGACCATATCCTGATATATCCATTGCCATGGACCTTGTCCCACCATGGTAGTTTGACACACTAAATACTCATTCCTTTTCTTTTTTTTGTTATTTAAGTGATGAGGAAGGTTCAAATGAGTACACCAATTTTAAGTGAGAAAGAAGGAACTAACAGATTTCTGTCATGTGTCACTTTATTCTCTTTCCTCCACATTTTTAAAAATTAAATATCTCACAAACGGTAAGTCGAAAAATCATGAAAATTGCACCATAAAATTCAGTGTTTTCTCCTCTTCGATTTTCCGTCCCTCAAGGAATACTTTCGACAACTTTTTTTTCCTTCCATTTTTGGTGGGTTATACAAATTGGTAACACATGTGTTAGTGAATGATTGTACATTTAATTTGTGGTTAAGGTTAGGGTTTAGGGTTAGGGTTAGGGTTTAGGGTTTAGTATGGTTCAAGGTTTAGGGCTTAGAATGATTTAGGGCTTAGAGTTTTGTAAAGCGTTTAGGGTTTAGGGTTTGGGGTTTAGGGGTTAGGGTTTAGAGTTTAGGGTTTGAGGTTTGGGGTTTCTGAGAGAAACCCCAAACCTCAAACCCTAAACTCTAACCTCTAAACCCCAAACCCTAAACTCTAAACGCAACACTTTAACACATGTGTTAGTAAATGTAAAACCCACCAAAAAATATGAAGAAAAAAATTTGTCGAAAGTATGTCTTGAGAGACGTCAAATCGAAGAGGAGAAAACGACGAATTTAATGGTGCAATTTTCATAATTTTTTGATTTGTCATTTGTGAGATAATTGATGTTGGGGGTAAATGGGTTTTGTACATGCGGAACATTCTCTTTGTACACATGACTTGATATCATTGGTTTCCTCATTCTCACACAAATTCTTATTCTTATTTGAACTCCACCCTTTAAGTGATACCACATTGTATATGACTAAGTCATATGTACCATTATATTATATTTTAGTGAGTCTATAGAAAGTAAGTTTGTGTTATTTTGTTTAATTAAATTGCAACGTATTATTAATTAATTCTTACTTCGTAATTAATTATATATGTGTGTAATAAGCTGTGTGTGTTAACTTTTAAAAAAGATGTTTAATTTACAATGTACTTAAACGTAAATTATAATTAAAAAAGGTGAAATACAGGTTGCAATCAAATCTATATATAAAACTAAAAACGAAACAAGAACTCAAGGTAGTATATTGCATCCATTAGTCCCAAGTCCAACTTCCAAAATTTTGACTTATTCTAACGACGTGTTTTTATTTTGATGTTTTTTTTTGAATATTTTTCGATATATATTGCTATTGCTATTGCTATTTCAAGTTATTAATAATAATTAATTAAACAATATTTAAAAATAATTGACTTACATATATGCTACTACCTCCGTCCCAAAATTATTGTCCATCTTTTCTTTTTGGGAGGTCTCAAAATAATTGTCCACTTCCCATTTTAACCAATAAGAAGAGAGTTTAGTGGGTGCAGTTCTATTTGAGTGGTTGAAAACTTGTGGTCCCACTTTTATTAAACTGAGTGTTTTTTTTATGGATAATAATTTTGGGACGGAGAAAGTATCAGACAATTACTAATAATATGGTAACATGCATATAAATAACAAAAACTATTATGTTTAACAATAAGTATCTTTTTTTACAAACCATTATATTACGTGAGTGAGAGGTTGAATTTGTTGGTGTTCAGCAAGTTGAATGCTCAAGTCTGAGTGTTCACCACATTTATGTTGAAGATCTGCGTTCGAGTTCAATGTTTCAACTTGAACGGTGCGTTCAAGGTTTTTTTATTGGTTCAACGCTATGTTTGTTTGTGAGGTGGTTTGAATTACACACTTATGGAGATATTAAACTACACTCACAAACATTTAACACTTACTTACATATCAAATTTCTATAATTAAATGTGAAAATTACGAATAATTAATCTCTTTTACAAAAAGGAATCACTAATTAATCAACCTTAAATTATGATCAAATTAAACTAACATTAAATCCAACCCGCAAACTAGAAATTCGTACTACTTTAATAATTTGTGTCAATTAAATGGTTACCTTTTAAAGAATTATCTGAACCTAAAATGGACCAGCTCACCTACCATTTTCACGTCATATGGAATTCACAACTACATACAACGGCAATTAACCAAATTTAAAATACATCATTGTAAGACCCATGTCACATTCCTACTTTAAATTTAAATTTAAATCTAAATTTAATTTTTATATTTAAATTTATTGCAAGCAAGTAAACTTTCCCTTCCTATATAAAGATGTGTAAGATAGATAGATCACCAACCAAGCCTTTATTATTAAAAACTTGGTTTACCACATTTTTCTACCCGAACCTTTTCCATCCTCAATGGCCAATTTTTCAACCTTTTTTCTCATTTTAACATTTCTATTGAATCTTAATTTTTATGTTAATGGATGTTATACGTCGATCATAAGCTTTGGCGACTCGCTCGCTGATACCGGCAACTTAAAACAACTTTCCACCAAGTCAAATGGCCAAGCACCCCATTTCTTGTTCCCTCCTTATGGTGAAACGTTTTTTCATAAACCCACGGGTCGATGCTCTAATGGTCGTCTAGTTATCGATTTTATAGGTAATGCAAATGGTCGTCTAGTTATCGATTTCATACCATGTTCTTTTTTTGGTCATGCACTATATATTCGAGATTTTTCTAACATTTGATTCAACTTTTCTTGTTTGTTTTTGAAGCTGAGAGCCTTGGGCTACCGATGATACCACCGTCTCAAGGCAGCAACGTTGTGACCGGGTTGGGACAAGGAGTGAATTACGCGGTGGCAGGGGCGACTGCGTTGGATTCTTCATTTCATGAAGCAAGAGGAGTTGTTAATAGTATGACAAATGCATCTTTGGGAGTTCAGTTGGGGTGGTTTAAAGAATCCTTGCCTTCTATTTGCTCCTCTATTTCAGGTAATTATGTTAAACCTAAATGTTAACAGTTTTGCCCATTTTTTTAAATTATGATGCAACTTTTGAACATTTTTATCATCTGTTAAAAACAGAACTCTCAATATACAAAAAATAAAAAGACTAATTATAAAATAAAATCTTGGCCGAACTTATCTATCATTTTAAGTAATTTAGGTGACTTTTGTCATCAAAGAGAAGCAGCTAGCTAGCAAACTTCTTGTATTTCTTTTTATTTGAATTAAGTAAAGTAATTTGAAAAGAAAAAAAAAAATACTCCGCCCATCTCATTTTTACTATCATTTTTTTATTTTTGAAGGGTTTTTTTTTTTCCAGGTTTTACTTTAAATATTTGTGTTTGTGTTATATAATACTTTATGAAAGTTATACCCGATGAAAATACATTTAAAACACAATAAATTTATGTATTTGCATTAAGTATTACTCCGTATATAACACAGACAAATATATTTAAAGTCAAAATTAGAAAAGAAATATTTAAAAATTCAAAATATGACAATAAAATTGGAACGGAAGAAGTACTATTTATAGTACTTTGAAATAAGAAGTTGACATTTTCATTTTTTTTTTCTATGTTTCATTTTTCCGTGTACAGAATACCAGAATTAGTATATGCTTTTATAAACTGTTTGTCTTTATCCATCCTTTTGTTTGTTAATATCCACTAAAAATTAATTAGATTGATTAAGGTTTAATTAGATGAAAAGATGACGCATGTTACAATATTTTTAGTGTTATTAGTGCTAGTAACTCTTACAAGTTATTGGTAAGATCTTTGAATGTGTTTGAATATCGTGTCTCAAAGACGTGTTAAATATATACGTCACCGTTTACTTGGATGAATAATTCAACAATATGTTTATAAGGTCTAACTATTGTCTACTATTTATAGAACAAGAAACATGGTCAAAAGACAAGGATTAAAGTAAAAAAAGAGAAATAAAACTTTTTAACCAAGTGAGAAAAACCATGTGTATCTCCCACTTTTCATGAAGTCCCATAATATTATCTAAGTGTCGTAATAAAAACTAGTAATGAAGTATTTGTGTGTAAATGTGATAGGGTCGTCTCTGAATTTTCAAATCGAAAGTTATGCGTAAAATATGATTTATCGTCAAAAGAATACTATATACAACTGTAAGATATATTTTTTTAATTATTTTTGTTGTGACTTAACCGAACTTTTAAATAATTTGACTTTTTTTTGTCTTGCAATAAGAATTTAAATTTGTGTGTTATATACACTATGCACACAAATAAATACACAATCATACACATTATGTGGCCTTTATAATATGATCTCGATCATCTCCTTCAAAGACCGCCATGTACAAATCATTTCGATGATTGTGAGGTGTAATATCTGGTGGTAAATTGTCCTAATCAATTTGATCACTATACTTTAATCAATAGGAATAAGAGGTTGCACCAACATACGCAACACTATTTTAGGCACTACCCCATCAAATATACAAAAAATGTACCATCCATGGGGTCTAATTTGATTTTATTTTAATAATAAAATAACATAAAATCTGATCCTCCATCTGTAGCGTTTATAGTTTTATAGTTAAACAAAATTAATTAAGCTTCGACCATATCCTTTTAACTTTACAATGATATAGGCTCAAAAGCTATCAACTTTAATTTATCGTATAATTAAATAAAACAAAATTATTAAAAGCTATTTTCTTCTTAAAATAAATCAATATGTATTCACCTGATTAAATGATGTTAATTATAGTAGAAAAATGTTGCATTTAGTGTAGCAATTGTAATAGCATATGGAATTGAGTCGATCTCATGATCGTTTTTCGTCAGGAACACCGTCTTTATGGATGGCGTTTCAGAGTAGCGTCTAACGCTTAGTGCTGTTAAATTTCTTCTCTCTGTTTCTTTTCCCAACACACATACACATATACATTACCTTACACTATGTTCTCAAGTTAGTTGTAGGGTGGAAAGGAAAGGAAGCCAAATGATTGAAATTAAAATTGTGTTCTCGAGTTTTATTAGAGGGAGGAAGAGGAGGGGAAGTCTCAAGTGTATTTTTTTTCCAACACTTTCCTCCCAGTTTTGAGATGATTAGGAGGGATCACTTTGTTTCCCTTCTTTCCCTTTCAACTTAAGAACACAATTCATTAAACTATCTTCTTTCCCCTTCCATTCTTTTCTTTTTTTCATTGTTTATTTCTCTTCTTTTTCATCGATGTTTAAACTCGAGAACACAGTGTTAGAATGACGGAGCCTACTTTAAATACATTCTATTAATCCACTTTAAATACAATGTCACCACTTCTCATAATCATGGTCATTGAGAGTGGCCCACCCAACCACTTTTTTCAACTACGGATGCTACTTTAATTTTTCACCTGAAAGCCACATGTATGCTTTAAATAAATTAAATCGCTCAAACAATATATGTGCCGATAATTGAGTTGAGCTATTTAGAGAAAATATAAATAAATACTATAAATCAAATTAACAGAAAATTGAAAATACGATTTTACTACGCACCCAACTCGTAGCAAACTAAAAGAACGTCGAAAACAATTATTAAACGCTCCTTAAATAATTGAGCTTATATGTTTGTTTGTCTGGCGAGTCTTATTTTTCTTTTAAGAGTTTGAATAACAATTTTTTTTTAAGTTTAATTTTTTAGCATTTACTGCTTTTGATAATGGGTTAATTTAGATGAGCTCTAACGTAGCCACTTAGGTAATGCTTACTTCATGACAATTTAATTATAATCAAAATCGCTTTTTGTTTTGGTTGATAACTATAAGTTCTCTAGGCTATGGATGAATTGTGCTTAATATATATAATTAGATACTATATATTTTGATCAGCTAATATCAATCAAATGTCTATTACCATGAGTAATAACATGCGGACTAATAACGTACGTATTGCAGATTGCAAAAGCTTGATCGGAAACTCTCTGATTCTGATGGGCGAGATCGGAGGAAACGATTACAATCATGCATTTACTGCCGGAAAATCGATAGATGAAGTTGAAACATATATCCCCCTTGTTATTAAGGTCGTCATCTCAACAGTCAATGTAAGTAAATATACACAAAACCAAATGTACTTTCTTAACTTCCCTTAATTATCTATAACTCTAAACCCCGATTTTTTGTATAGAAATGGTTTAATTAATGCATGGTTAATTCCGAAATTGCAGGAACTGATTGAGCTAGGTGCCAAGACCCTTGTTGTACCAGGAAACCTACCAATTGGATGCTCTGCTGCTTATTTGACAATCTTTTATGGGTCGGACAAGGTGCAATATGATAACACTACCGGCTGCATTACTCGGTTAAATGATTTTGCTGAGTACCACAACGAGCTTCTTCAAATGGAATTAAATCATATCCGAGAAGTTCATCCTGAAGTGAACATTATCTATGGTGACTACTACAATGCTGCTATGCAATTTTTTCGCGCTCCAAACAAATATGGTAAATATTATATCACTTTTCAACATTATTGTTCTGTTAGCAATAACACCATCCCGCATATAATGTACGATTGCAAGTTTTGAGACATGAGCTCATAACCTCTTGGTTGTTAGTTGTTAGACTTGTGACATGTTAGTTGTTAGACTTTACATGTTTAAGTTGAAGGGTAATGGGATTTTGATGATTGTAGGATTCACAAATGGTGCTCTAAAAGCATGTTGCGGTGGTGGAGGGCCTTTTAACTATAACCCAACGGTAGTATGTGCTGACCCTACATCGACCGCGTGTGATGAACCAGACACTTACGTTAACTGGGATGGATTGCACTTAACGGAAGCAGCATATAAATTGATCTTCGAGAGCTTATTTGATGGATCATACACTACGCCTAAAATCAGCTCGGTGTGCCCTACTTTCAGATTACAACATGTTCAAAAATTGTCAAGTTCTTTGTAAGAAATGTAAAAAAGTTACTGATTTTTATCTAAGCCTTTATGTACAAGTAATTTAACTTGGGTAAGTAAAAGGATGTTGTTCTGTAACCCAGTAATACATCATTTGATGTGTTGTATATAAATATAAATTTTTCAGCTTTATTATTTTTGCATATTTAGTTTTACCAAAGGAACCAGACCCAGCCCAGATCAGGTTTTTCACTACTGAACTTCTGATCTGACTTATTCTGACACCTTTAATTAGACGTGCAAATCGAAAACTGGTTTTTAAAAACGCGACGAAAAAACCGTAACCGGTTTTTATGAAAACCGGTTTTTAAAAAACTGAAATTGGTTTTACAAACCCGAACTGGTTTGATCGGTTTTAGGAATAGGCGCCAACCGGTTTTTTTCCGGTTTGAAAACCGGTTTTAACCGGTTATTGAAAAAAATCGGTTTTAACCGGGTTTTTTTTCAAAAAAAATCAAAAACGGCTCCTAGCCGTTGGAGGAGCGGGTTTGGCCGATTTTTGAACTTTTGGGGTGTTTTTGCCCCCTCAAACACACTATAAATTTTTTTAGTTGTAATTGCATTATTCAAATAAAAGACTTTTGCATTATATAGACTTTTCTTATTCAATAATTTTTTTAAGAAGATTTGTAAGACTTTTGGTGTAGTTATCAATGTTTTGAAAACCAGTTGAACCGGCCTGGTCCGATCGGTTCAACCGGGATTTTTAAGTATTCCGGCCGGTTGAAAACCGGTTTTGATCAAAGTTTGACCAGTCAACGAACCGCCCAGTTCGGTCAAAACCGGACGGTCCAACCAGGAACCGGACCGATTTCAACCAATTTTGATTTTTTTTTAAATCTCGCGGGTTTTGGGCCGGTTTTTGACCGGTTTGGACCGGTGGTCCGACCGGTTCAACCAGAACCGGAGCCCTCTCCGGTCCAGTTCAGTTTCCGGTTTTAAAATCATTGGTAGTTATTAACAAAGTTTTGAAAACCGGATTTTGAATCGGTTCGGACACCCCTTTGGTTCCAGTTCAACCGGAACCCCAAAACCGGTCAAAACCGGACCAAACTAAAAAAAAAATTAAAAATTAAAAAACCAGTCAAACCGGGCAAAACCGGATTGGACCGCCGATCCGTTGACCAGTCAACGGAGGCCCAAAACCGGTTCTATCCCGGCCGGAAATGTCAAATTTCCCGGTTCAAAACATTGGTTATTAATCAATTATGTTTCCATTACTAATGTAATAACATTCCAATGAAAAAGATTTGGCCTAAACATTGGTTTTCCCTAAAACGTCATACGCTATTTCGGTTTTGAATTATATAGACTTTTCTGATTCAATAATTATTTTAAGAAGATTTGTAAGACTTTTGGTGTACTTATTGATCAATTATGTTTCCATTACTAATGTACTAACATTCCACAGAAAATGATTTGGCCCAAACATTGGTTTTCCCTAAAACGCCTTACGCTATTTCGGTTTTGAATTATATAGACTTTTCCGATACAATTATTTTTTTAAGAAGATTTGTAAGACTTTTGGTGTAGTTATTGATCAATTATGTTTCCATTACTAATGTACTAACATTCCAATGAAAAAGATTTGAATCCGAAAAAATAACCGATTAAAACCGGTTTAAAACCGAAAAAACCGATTCCGGACATTTAAATCGAAAAAAACCGATTCCGAAAAACCGAAAACCGAAAAAACGGAAACCGATAAAAAATTTGTTTTTAAAAAACCAGTTTTTAGAAAACCGAAAACCGAAGAAAACCAATTTTTTCGCACCCCTACCTCTCATCTACAAAGTTGGGTTACATTAGTCACATACACAAATAATATTAAAAGCCCATTTCTCAAAAAGCCCAAATAGTATGTGATTGTCAATGTAGACTGTAGAGAGGACAAACACAAGGAAACTTCCAGGAAAATGGGAATGAGAAGCAAAAGGATATTTTGAGGAAACAGAGCCACACAGTTAAAGGTCCACAACTCCACATTGAACAATTGTGCAATTGATTTATTGTTGTTTTTTTAAGATTTTCCGAATAATAACAATTTATTCCTTGAGTGCTTGTTAAGAATAATGACTTTGTGTTGTGAAGACTTTTAAGTTACGATTAACAATTTTTCGATTGTTAATTGCAAGAAAAAAGAACATGTTCTAATTGTTTAATATTCGATTTACCGCAACAAAAATAATAATAAAAATAAACATCTTTTAGCTAGATATAGGGGCCTCGTTTCGGTACTTAATCAACTTTTTCTCAGATCATCCGAAAACTAAGGTAAAAGAGGTTCATTATTAAGATTCTTAACGATTCCAAATAATATATAGTTACATTATTAGGGATAGAAATGTTGGGGTCGAGTCAGTCTTGTCAAGTATTCAAGATTTTATTTTTGTTTTCATACATTGAAAATCTTTTTATGTTTTTTTTTATCTTTTGTAAATAATCAAAGTTATTGCTATGGGGAAGGAAATTTAGGTGGAGAAGAGAAAGAAACAATATGATTTAGTATTTTTATTACTATAATTCAATTTTTTATTACTTGAATTATAATAATAAAAATACTGAATCATATTGTTTCTCCCTTTTCTCCACCTAAATTTTCTTTTGTTTATCCCGTTACTATATATATATATATCTCCACAATCATGTAAGTATTTATAACTCAATCAATTATGCATGTGGTATAGGAGCATCCCTCAATAATATATAGATGGATCACTAAACCTCACTTTCCTATCTCATAGTATCTCATTTTTGAGCTCAATACCCGGCCTTCAATGGCCGATACTTCGTCACCAACTGCTTTCTCCATGGTAACATTGGTTATAATTTTGCAGATACTATCGACTTGTACCTCGTACGCAAACGGATGTTTTTCTTCAATCATCAGTTTTGGTGACTCCCTAGCTGATACAGGTAACTATCTGTATCTTTAATTAAGACATAAAACGTACAGCATATCTCACATATTATGTACAATCTCATAGGTAACTTGAAATTACTTTCAACTGAGTTAGATCAACAGCCTCTACATTTCTTTTTTCCCCCATATGGTGAAACATTTTTTCATACGCCAACTGGGCGTTGCTCCAATGGTCGTCTCATCATCGATTTCATTGGTATGTGTTTCCTACATTCAACCTTATGTGCAACATTTTCACTACTGCGTATTACGAACAAATACTGCAATAATATATATGTTCAATTTATGATCATCATAAGGATCTTTTTAATTTACTGACCCTCATACTGAACATGAGTACGTACATCCTGTTGAAGTTAAATTGTTCTTGATAAAATGAATAATTCGTTGTGGGGGGTCTACTTGTAACAAAATTTTTGTAGAGTTTATATGAATAATTCATTGTGGATTTGTGGGCACTCGGCACTACCTATGTCTATCATTTAATTGTACATACTTCCATTTTTTTAATTATTAGTTTTAAATAGCCAATAGCAACCTCTTCAACATAAGGTGAAAAAGTGAGAGAAATACAATAAAGCTCTTACAACACAATAGATAATATAAAAGAGCAACTATGAACTAACAACTAACTAGATTAAACCAAAATTGAGCCATCAAGATCCTGAAACCAACCTTCATACTATGCAATGACCCAACTAAAGCATAATCCACGCTTGACAAACAAATCATACGATAATTGAAGATCAAAATCTCAAATCATTGAAGTTGAGAAGGAAGCTAAAGATTCACCGAAGCTTAATATATTAAATGAAATAATCATTTCATGTTTGAAGGAGACAGGGACGGAGCTTGAGAGGTTTCTTGGGGTTGGGGGGGGTGGTTGCAGATTAAACATATAATGATTTTGGAGGGGTCAAATATAAAATTTCTTCCAAGTACATGATGTGATACTAGCTTTAGATGTAACTATCCCTATTAAATTGTATACAAGCAGACAAGGTGTTGGGGGGCCACAACCTCCTTTGGTCTCCAAAAAGCTCCGTCCTTGGAAGGAGATTGATCGCTTAAAATCAAATATTGAATGAAATCGTCAAATGTTGCCAACAACATTTTATAATGGTTAATAATGGTTTAATTCTTTAAATCTTACAGTTTCACATTTTTTTCGTTTTAACCATTCAAGTTTGTTTCTAATGATTTAATCCACGAAGTTTCAAAATTTTGATGGTTTAAACCTAGGTTTGATTATACTTTAAAAATTTTGATCCCTAAAGTTTATCTTATATAATGATTTTGCCTTTTCAAATTTTTTTAGTTTAATCATTTAACTTTCAAAAATATAATGGTTTAACCTTTTGAAGGGTTAAACTAATAAATCACGAGGAAAAAACTTGAGTGTTAAAATAAAAAAATAAAAATGAAACTTTGAAGATTAAACCATTATTAACCTTTTTTATAATTAAGCCGATCTGTAATGTGATTCTTATTTACTTTTGTGCAGCTGAGAGCATTAGGCTACCATTGGTACGGCCATTTGTAAGTGGGGATGGGAGCCGCATGCGCATGATGGAAATGCGAAGAGGAGTAAATTATGCGGTGGCTGGTGCAACAGCATTGGATTCCTCGTTTCACGCGGCAAATGGTGTTATAAATCCTATGACAAATTCATCTTTACGAGTACAGTTGGGATGGTTCAAACGATCCTTCTCATCTATGTGTGCCAATGTTCCAGGTATAATATCAATATGTAGATCCAGTTAGTATACATGCATACGCACATATGCGCATTGAAACTAGGCCTTGAGCTATTTTTCCGTAAATCATCGAGCTTAACCTTAATACCTTTGGGTGAATATTCATTCCAACCAATGTTTCTCATTATCATTTAAGATAGTTGTAATATACGAATACTAGTGATTTTGGGTTAGAGACTACTATACTTAACCTGTCCTTAAAAATGCTAATGATATGAATGTAAGAAAGTGAACAAAACCGTATAAGGAGTTCAGAGTTTCTTTGTAAACCGCGGACCACTAACAGAGTAGCAGTCCAAAAAGACCAGAATAGATCCAGTTATATCACTCTGTTAAACTAGTGAATTAAAAGAGTTATTTAGTTATATTGAAATTTCGAAAAGACCAGATTAGAGCCAGTTAAACGACATCCGATTAAACAAAATTACATGCCATTCATTTAGAAGCCTTGCTGACCAAAAGACACTAAATACTTGTTTTTATGCATCGGTAAAACCTATGGCACAAATGTGCTCAACCCTATACAACTCTTTAAGCCACAAAATTCATCTTTGATTCTTCACACCTCTTGAAAAACATTTGTTTACATGGAAGCACTAAAACACATCTATAGAGTTAACGCTTCTCAACATACACAATGCAGATTGTAAGCATTTAATTGAACATTCTTTAATCCTCATGGGCGAGATTGGAGGAAACGATTATAATCATGCATTGATTGCTGGAAAGTCCATCGACGAAATTGAAACATATGTTCCACTTGTTGTTGACGCAATCACATCAGCGATTAATGTAAGAACATAAACCTAATCAGAATTTTTTTTTTCTTACTTAATTACCAACATTTATAAACGATTAATATTTTTAAAATGCAGGAACTTATTGAGCTAGGGGCAAAGACATTTCTAGTACCAGGAAACTTACCAATTGGATGTTCTGCAGTGTATCTAACAAATTACTATGGCTCTGATAGTGTTGACTATGATGATTCAACCGGCTGCCTTATGCGATTAAACAAGTTCTCTGAGTACCACAATGAACTTCTCCAGATAGCATTAAACAAACTTAGAGAGCTTAATCCCGATACCAACATCATCTACGCAGACTACTACAATGCTGCCATGCAGTTCTTTCAGTCTCCAACCAAATATGGTACATTGCTCATCATATCCCAAATTATTTATCCATTGTTCTATTACGGTTTGTCCCAAAATTATTGTCCATTTAAAAAATAATGTACCCATTTTCCTATTATACCCTTAACTACATGATTCAAAAAAGTTCCTCAAAATTTCTGTTTTATAAAGATACAATTGACATTGGACTTATCTTAAAGTGCAATGATTGCACATTATTAAAACTATGTGGAATGTGTAGTAAGCCTGTTGGAGCAAATTGAACTAAATGTTATCTATTGAGCAGGATTTACAAATGGAGCTTTGAAAGCGTGTTGTGGAGGTGGAGGGCCGTTTAACTACAATGCATCAGTAGCGTGTGCAGACCCATCATCAACTGTATGTGTTCAACCTAATACTTATGCTAATTGGGATGGGTTGCACTTAACGGAAGCAGCGTATAAAGTTATTTACAAGAGCTTATTTCGAGGACCATTCACTACTCCCCAGTTAAACTCTGTGTGTCCTAATTCAATGTTACATGAGGTAGATGTATTATCAAGTTCTACGTAACAAGGTACTGAATATTGTGTATTTTGGGCGTCTCAGACTCTCTGTTGTAATCCTCTTGGCTCCTCTCTCAATGAAGAGTCTATTTATTTATGATATCTAATGGAAACAACCTTCACCGAAGTTAAGGTCTTCAAAGGCGCTCAAATTGGTACGTCAAATTGTATGTTAATTTGTATTCTTTTAAAGACTGCCGGTTATTTGTGCTGTATAAGAGCAAAGTGTTATTTTCAGCCATTACAGGTTGTTGAGTAGCCCAACAATGATGCAAGCCTATCATCCAAAATCTTATGCAGCAGAGTGTAGCCCATCATGTATAATTAGCCCATTAACTTTCGATCCATAACACAAAAGTAGTACAAGAAACTTGTTATCTTATAATTCTAACTTCAAAGTATAAGATTGTCGATACAAGTACGGTTTAAATGATTACATCAACTTTTGATGGAGATTGGGGGAACCAATAGAATGCGACATCTGTCACTAAACCCACTTTCTCCATGTCGTTAAAAATTAAATATCTTTCAAACGGTAAGTTGAAAAATCACAAAAATTGCACCATAAAATCAGTGTTTTGTTCTCTTCGATTAGAGATGTGAAAAGGTATACTTTCGACGAACTTTTTTTCTTCTTTTTTCAGTGAATTTTGAAAACGGATAACAAGTGTTACCGGTGAGTACACATGTGTTACCAGCTATTAACACATGTGATACGGCGAGCAACACATGTGATACCGGCTGACAACACATGTGTAACACATGTTGTTACTAATTTTGTAAAACCCAAAAAAATAAGTCGCAAATATATCTTATGAGATGGCAAATCGAAGATAAAAACATGCTGATTTTTATGGTGTAATTTTTATAATTTTTCGACTTTAACTTTTGTGAGATATTTGATTTTTAATAATATATGTAGTATATGTGTGATATTTAGAATTTATAAATAAGTATATTTACATTTAACCTTAAATTAACTTCAGGTCTTTTATTTTCAACTCTACTATAATCCTTATACGCGAAAAATTACGAGTCGAAACCAATTAAATATTTTTGAAAAAAATTGAAATATTCGGTTTTTCGGTTTTAACTGAAACCGGACTGAATTCGAATTCGATTTTCAGTTCAGTTTCCAAATGTGCATTCGCTTTTCGGTTTTGCTAAAAAAAACTTCAAAATCGAGTAAACCGAGGAAATCGAAAACCGAATCGATGAATACCCTACTTCCGATAATAGTCATTTATTCATTTTTGGTATTTCATATTGTCATAATATAATCATTGGCCAATTGTCATATTCACTGTAAAACCGAATCGGTTCGGTTTTGGTTTATTGAACGAGCTTTAAGTTAGGTTGGTGTGGATGAAGGAGGTAAATAAGACTAACTTTTTTACATGGTCTGATGTAATTCTTTTTTTTAACTTCTTTTGTCGACGTTTTGGTGTTATTTCTTCTTACAAATTTGTTTGCCTTCTCCTTGAAGAGCTTATGGTGATAAAAGTTTCTTTTGAAAAAGAAAAAGGTGTTAGTGTCTGAAAGTGCACATAACTTGCACCCGATATCTATCGTGTGTACTCAACTTATATTTGTTATTTTTAATGCATTAACTTTGTATTTTAGAGTATTTAATGTGGTTAGTAATAAATGACCCAGGTAAGTGGTCATTTTACGTATGGGAATCGGGTTTATTTTTGAAAAAACGTATTTTATTGTATTTTGGTGATTTGTCGATGATGTGTCAAACTCTCCTGATGCCACATGGTACCTTCAACAAGCGACACATCACCAAAATACATTAAAACACCCCTTTTAAAAATAGGATGCATTAAAAATTACAAACGTAAGTTGGATACACACAATAGACATCGAGTATAAGTTGAATGCATTTCTAGACATTAACGCGAAAGAGAAAAAAGTTTGAATTTAAGACATTATATGCTATATATCACAATTTAGCTCTATGACTTTTGAAATTATGTTAAGTAGATAAAAAAAATACGATTATAAAAGTATGTTTAATTCACTCGTCATCTAACATATCATTTATTCAAGCGATTTCTTACTTTCACCTATCATTTGAATACATAAAATCAATAAATTTTGGGTTAAGTATCTGGAAATGCATTCAACTTGTCCTGAATGTCTATTGTATGTATCATATTTACGGGATGTGTATTTAATGCATCCAACTTTCAAAAACGGTTTATTGTATGTATTTTGATGACGTGTCATCTTCTAAGGACGCCACGTGGCATCATAAACGGCCGACACATCATCAAAATACATACAATAAACCGTTTTTGAAAGTTGGATACATTAAATACACCTCCCATAAGTATGATACATAAAATAGACATTCGAGACAAGTTAGATGCATTTCCAGATACTTAACCCTAAAATAAATTTATATATCTATTTTTATCCTACAAACTAAAAGTTCAGATTTTGGATACAATACAATACAAGAAATAAATGACATTTTGTTAGTTTTGTCCGTTGTTGATCATAAGATAAGTCCAAAAAGAACATCAAAATGTTGTAACGGTTCAACTTAATGGCATGACCAAAATTATTGGCAAATAACTAACTACAAAATATATAGTGAGTGGGTAATGAGTAATGGTTTGACGGTGACACTACACCAGCGAGCCAAAAACACATAAATATGTCACGAGAACCCCGAGCCCATGTTTTCCATTGGGCCACTCATGGTTCCACCCCATTCATGGACGCAACATCAATAATGATCAAGCATTAAGTTGTTTGAGTGCTAATTATGAAAGTGGGTTGTGTATGGATTGGATTCTTACACTACAATTGCTATTTTAACCCAAGCTATAGAAGATTGGGTGGTAAGGAATCCGATTAAGGTTGAAGGTGTGTGTTCTTTTGTGAGTGTGCCTTTTTTGGTTTACATCCCAGTTCTAATATTCTCATGAGTTGACCCATATTTGGCTATATGTGTTTGATCCGACCCATAACATTTTCCCGCCTAACGGTCATATGTGCATGGGAGCGGGGGATTCGTCTGAAAAGCATCTGGCAGGTTTTTGGACTCTTTGTACCACCAATGGGGTGGAATGTGACAGCTTGGATCGACCGTTAGTCCAATGGATTGGCCAATTGTGTACGAGGATAGAAGTTGACCTCCTGTGTACTTTCTCTGACATTACTGTTCATAGATATGCACTGTCAGAAAATGTCTTGAAGCGCGGTGTCGAGCCCTGAGGGTTAACTCTTGGTGTCTGATGTGGGCTGTGACCCATGGGGTATGCTAGTCGTTTGGTTCAAGGGGTGGTTACACCATTAAATAACAACTTAACTCATCTATTTTCACTACATTACCTCAAATAATTCTCAATGTGCTCTTAGTTCTTACACTTTTATAGTTGTATATTCCGAAAAATAAATATTCATTGAAGAGGATCAAATGGATGACACCAAGAAACCGCACACTCCGATCATTTGTAACAGTCACAATGGTAGTAGTGAAACTTGCTTAAATATGAGTAATCCATATGTTATTTAACGTGTGGTGTGTACTCTTACATGAACCAATACGTCCACGTGAAACCTTTTACAATAAAGTTCCTTATATTAAAAAATATGTTAGATGCCGAAGATAATCATTTGGGTTCACAAACATATATATAATAAGGAAAATGGACCACAAAGAAAACCACATTTATTCTTTCATTTCCTCCGCTTCATAACACATTCCTTTCTTCCTCTCTGTCTTTGAATTATTGCAAAGTACTTACCTTCTTTTGTTTGAACAAATTCAAGAAAATTGATGAAAGTTTACTCCATTTGTGTAGATTACATGCCAGCTCTGTCTGGTTTTTAATCATGGTAAATATTTAATTTGTTGACGATCATCAATATACACAACGTCACCACCTATTTGATCAGATAGTTATTATTAGCAAATTATATGGTTTCAAAGTCAGTTGGTTCTATTTTCGGTATCTATAGGTAGCAACTCTGTTTAACTTTTGGCTAGTTTCATGGCATATTCCTCTTATTGTTTGTAGTTTCAAAGTGTACGAAACTTTACATGTTTTACTGTAACACTTACTTTTTGGGTCTAGTAGTATTTTAATATTTTCTGACTTTGAATTATTATTTAATGTGTCAGAAAATAATTTCATTTAGTTGTTTAAAAATAATTAGGTAAAGAGTCAAATAATTTATTGTGACTAGTAAATTATTAATTGTTTTAAATTAATATAGTTGACGGTAAAAAAAATAGTTTTCCCCGCAAATAGTTTTTAAGTTCCAGACAATGGATATTAAAGGGGACAAAACTAGTACACATATTATCTATTATATGTGTAAAATACGTATTAAAAATCACAAACATTCCAGTAAAATCGATTTCATGCCAGAGGAAGATCAAAACCCTTAAACAAACCCTAATCCTCAAGAATTCTTGTGAAATCATTTCTTTCTCTTCCTGATTTTGGTACGACCGAACTCTAACAAGCACATGGACGATTTTGATGTTGTAAATCAAATCTTGGAGTGAAATTAAAACTATAGAACCTTGATTCAAGCTTCAAAAATATGAAGTACATCCTTTCATCCTGCTAAACACCTTGTAAGTCTTGATTCTTCAATTTTTGTAAACCTAGAAAATGGGTTTTTGAGTATTTGATAGAATTAAGATGATTGATATGAAATTGAAGTTTGTAATGATGATATAGTTGTTAGTTAGTGCTTAATTCATGATTTCTAGCTAAACCCTAACATAGAAATGAAGAATTTAGTGTTTGATCATGAAGAAAGTTTATAGGTTTAGTTGCTTATGCTAAAATCATAGCTTTAAAGCTTAGAGTAATGATGTATAAATTGATAATTGTGTTAATAATGATGATTAACATTATTCAAGCTAAAAGTTATAAATTGATTAAGTGTTCTTGAGAATTATAGAGATTATAATGATTATGATGAGATATATGATGAAATTGATATTGATATGATTAAGAACACTTAATTAATAGTGAAAGAATGAAAGTTAAACATGATTTGTTGATTAAAGTTATGTTGTGATCACAACGATCATAACTTGATGAGTGATTATGAAATTATAATGTTAAAGAAGTTATTCATAATCTTGGAACGATTTATGTTAATTTATTATAAGGGTAAGTGATCATAACTTAATTGATTGTAGTTGAAAAGTGATTATCATGATCATTAATCATAATTAAGTGATAATTCAAGAAATTTGATAATTGAGTTAAATATGATCCATCTAATGGAAGTGATGGATTGATGATTTTGATTAGTTAATTATCATGTGGTAGTCACTAAATATGTTGTTGAGAACTATGATAGGAATTCATGTAAGTATGGATTGGATATTGATAATTGTGATGATTGTTTAAACTCATATGAATTGAGTATTTTAGAGATTTGTTGATGTAAACATATTGGAATAATGTTATCTAAATTTGAGACAAGTGACTAACTTGTGTTATTCTGTTGTATTCTCAGATATGGAGAAGACTCGGTGACATTAGACTACTGAGTGGACAACTGAGGTATTCGGTGAGTGGATCTGTAATCCTCGGTGTAATTTAGTTGTAACAGGTTTGGTTACAACGGATAAACGTATTATTACGGTTTTTGTTTGCCATGATGCTTATGGTTTAATAGTAATAATACTGTTGATAGACTGTTTGGTCTGATATGATGAGTGTGTGAATATGTGATCACTTGAGATATTTGGCCTTCGGGCATCAGTGTTATTGAGGTCAGCATAGAAGCTGGGTTTGGTTACTATTGTAAGACGAAAGGAATTTCCTTGTACTTATCGTTAATAGGAAATTAGGTCGTATGAAATTAGTACCAAACTATCGGTTTCGTCCGTAATGGCCATACAGATATAGTGGGTAAGTGTTCTTGGAGAATCATCCAGGTATTATGGTATCTCAAGAGCCACCGATCCTCATTGATATGTTATTTTATTGAGATGTTATCTCATTGATATTACGTGTTTACGATTATCTTGTTGTAGGATTTGTTATTGCTAAGTTAGACTGTTGATTATATGTCTACTCACTTAGCATTGAGCTAATCCCCACATTAATACTTCTTGCAGGTTAAGGATTTGATATAACAGTTAGGCAAGAAGTTGGACTGGATGGAATGTTTGACAACCAGACATGTACTCTGATATCTGATTTGGTTAAATCAGAAATGTTTTTGTGAAATTATATAGCACCCAGTTTAATGTACTTTGATTTTACTTTGTAAAATTATTACGAATAAGGTTTTGAAAATAGTATGTTTTAAATTGGTAAATATTATAAATCAACAATGATGAAATTGGACTGACGCTTCTGAATTAAAAATGTTTAAATTGGGTTGTAAATGAAGGTGTTATATTTACTATTGTATGTACATCTTTGCAAATACCAAGTTATATCTATTTAGGTTCTAAAAACGTCTTATATTTACTTCTTTCTATAGCATGTATGAAACTTACGAAAAACACATCGTTTTATGTAGTCAAACACACACACACACAATATATATATATATATATATATATATATATATATATATATGGTAAGGTTCCAACGAGAACACTTTAAAAATAAGAACGGTAAGAACACTTCATAAATGCACAATTAGCCAACAAAATTATTAGATTCACACTCATACATCTCAAATATGTGTAGAAAAATTGATTAGAATAGATGCGGACTTTCGGAAATACACAAAAATCGAAAAAATGATTGATGCACAAGTATAGAGATAATTGTCAATCGTTTTTTTCGATTTTTGTGCAATTTTAGAAGTGTGCATTTGTTTTTCTTTGGATATTTGAGATGTATGACTGTGAATCCAATAATTTTTGTTGGCTAGTTGTGCATTTATGAGGTGTTCTCACCGTTCTTATTTTTGAAGTGTTCTCATTTGATCCAAACACTCTCTCTCTATATATATAGGTATTCAAAACGTTAATACATAGAAAATGTGACACCCACGACAGTAAAACGTTTAAATTTTCATACAATTTGAAACCATTAACCCTTCCTCTAAAGGTGATCCTCAAGAAAGTGGCCTAATAAAAGTTAGGGTTGAAAATTAAGCCTCTAGCTTTGTTGTGTAATTGGCTTACTGATTAGAAATTACATAAGCTTCATTCACCACCAGAGACCCTCCAGAGTTAAGGAGGAAACTAACATAAATAGATAATTTTCACTGCGAACCATTATCTCAACTCTAAACGGATCGAACTCAAGGTAAGTTTAATTTACATTCTATGTGATTGGTCTGAGGCGATTTGACAAAACACCTAATAGGGGATACACATTTTTATCCTTTTGTAAATTCGGTTTATGAAAGGAAGAAAGAATATCTATAGGTTTAATTCTCAGGTCCAATTTAGGGGAGTCAATTCTATGTTCTTATCTACCAAAAGGACAGAAATCCATGAAATAAGACAAATACCCACCCACATGGACACACAAATTAAACTGCATGATGAAAGCTATATATGGGTCTCAAAAATCATGCATGGGTTGTGATGAAAGAATTATGTGAATAAATTTACCACCTTGTAAAAGCATTACTAGATAAGTGAAAGTGATACATCATGTGTGTCTTCTAGTTTATACAAATTTCCAAAATGATAATCATATCACTATTACTCCATCCATGTTCGATCCTTTTAATTGAATATATGATAAATAATTTACAAGAGATATGTAAGTAATTTCTCATTTCACAAGCTAATAGCTTAATTTTTAAAAGCTACTTCTAATAGCTTATTTTCTAGATCTTATTTATTCAATTTGCACTTAATTTTTGCATGCCGAACAATGGTAGAACCTTGTGTCAATAAAAAAAATAAGTTTAAACTTCTATATCTTACCTTACCAAACACACTAATTATAAGAAATGTTCAATGGTTCAACCCCCCTAATCCAGGTCATTTCATTACGTCAATTCTTTTAAAAATGTTAGGTTATTCTCATTTCACAAGCTAATACCTTCTTCAAAAAAACTTTTTATTATCACATTCTAAAGTGAAAATAGGCAACTTAATAAATAAATTTATTATTATTTGTATAGAGTGAATTCACTCTTAATACTTTGAAGATAAATATATTCACATAAAAAAATAAAATATGAAATTGCTTATTAAAAGACGAGAGGTTGAGTGGGTCAAAATTCATAACAGTGGTCACTGGTCGCGCGGTACAATTCACTCTTAATACTTTGAAGATAAATATATTCACATAAAAAAATAAAATATGAAATTGCTTATTAAAAGACGAGAGGTTGAGTGGGTCAAAATTCATAACAGTGGTCACTGGTCGCGCGGTACAAGTCAAACAAGACTTTAAGTAGAAAGTGGCTAAAAAACAAGACTTTAAGTAGAAAGTGGCTAAAAGCCTAAATAGTTAAGTAATATATTGCAACCAAAGTGAACATGCATTTCGTTAAGATAATCTGTTTCTATTTGTTTAGCCACCTTTGATATGAAGAACTAAAAAACGGGTTAGACTTCAATTAGAACTTAGAAGGTAGCTAAAAAAAACATTAAGAATTAAGAAATAATAATGAAAGGTGCGAGGTCACTATATATTTGTTGAATGGGAAAAAAAGTTTATTTTTGTTGATTTCTCATTTTAGATGAGAAAAAGTTTATAAAATGTCTTTAATTCTCCTTATAAAAACTATTTATATTTATATAAAATTTGAGAGTTTTTTAAGGGAATAATCGCCCACATTGCTCCCCTCTACATCCGTTACTGGATAAAACGTTTTTTAGGATGATGAAAGTAGAAAGATAAACTTATTATAATCTAATTAGAGCATCCCAACGATGAATTTTTACAAAGTTTTTTGAACTAAATGGTGTAAGAGTTTTTTAAAAAAAGCTTATGCTTCAATGATAAAAAATCTTTCATCTATATAAAACTATTATATTGTACAAGGTAAGAGAATGTAAAGACTTTGAATTTTTCAAGCTATTGCAATCTCTTTCATTCAAATTATATTGTATTTAATTGATAAAAAGCTTTGGAAAGCTTTATATTGTTGGAGCAAAAGTTTTTTTATAAAAAGCTTAAAAATAAACTTTGTAAATAGATACATTGAAGATGTTTTAGTATGCCAAAAAAACCAACGGAAATAATACAAATAATGACAATGATTGTTGTAATAAAGAAGTATTGATACAAACCTGTAACCCGTTTCAAGAGACATGCCCATAAAAATAATCCAAATTTGGTATCTCAAAAACAGAATTTTGTAATTTAGTGTTTAATTAAGGCATAAATCATAAGATTTAGCAATAAGAACATATTTTATGGGGTGGGAAGCCGACCGTTGGAAATCTCTGCAACGATCCTATTTATTAAATCCATTTACTTACAAAAACCTTTTTATAAAGTAAATAAACTACTTAACTACACATACCCACAGTTCACAATCATCGCGTGATACTCACTCTCCCTTATTATCATCACCATTTTATATATTATTAATATATATAGGTTGTCTTTACGGGTGAGTGAGATGGTCGACGGTCCAGAAAAATTTGTTAACGGGAATAAGAAAAACATGTTATATTTGTTTCATAGTTGGTTAAGGCGCAATAAAATGAAAATAAAAAACAACTCATAGCTCGATATATGATATCATTTCACGATCATTCATGATTCTGCTTATGGTCACCGAAAACTCGGAGACAGCACTCTATATATACAGATTTATATCGGCAAACACGTATGCTTGTTTCAACTCCAGAACTGTGTTCATGTTTCTGCTTATGGTCACCGAAAACTCGGAGACAACACTCTATATATACAGTTTTATATCGGCAAACACGTATGCTTGTTTCAACTCCAGAACTGTGTGAATTTATAAACTTATGATTGAAATGCATGTTAGTGATCAATACCACTTAGTCAATATTTCTAAAACCACTTTTAACGTTGTTTGAGTCATTGACACGGCTTACTATCTCGTTAATTTCATGTTACATCACTCATCTACAACGTAAGTATACAAAAATACCGTTATTCATTACTCACCAACCGCCTAATAATTTATAGTTATGACCAACTTTTATTGTTTTGTTTTTGTTATATGAGGCTAAAAAAATTAAATTAAACCATTTTCAGACATTATTCGTATAACTACAGATACTCATCACACAACACCATATAGTGCTAACGCTCATGATATGTGCCACAACGTGACCATCATAGTAGAGCATTCGGAGTGAGGGATCGTCCACATCTTAAATCTCACTCCTCGACTCCTCGTCGATATTGAAATCCGATCTTGGACTTCAAGCAACCAACAATGTTCATTTAAGCTCCAAACTATAGATAAAACATATTTAAACAAATAAATATTAAGTTATAAATAAATAACTAACTAAACTAACTTAAATACTATATAAAAAGATATGTAATTTTACGTTTATCACACTATCTTTCTTGATTCAAGGTTGGCTAAACATAGTCAAGTATTAAAGAGGTTATTAAGGCATTGTCATCACCAAATATAATTAATGAAAGATAATGACTTCACGTATTAAATCATATATATCAATCATTGTGCATAATATATATTGCATATATACAAATGTTTAGTGCTACATTTCTTGGAATATAAAAATTAATGCGAAGTATAAATGCATATTAAAATATATCATAATTGATTTCAGTTGCAAATTTCATTGTTTACTATATAAATATAATTAATATATACATACATATATATATATATATATATATATATATATATATATATATTTTGATTCAACTAAAAAGATTACAAAACTAAAAAGGGTAATAAGCCATGATATTTTGATACGTGTCCCTTACATATAGAAAAAATCTTTTATAAATATAAAGAGGAATATAGTCACATTCCGTTTGCATACAATCAAATTATGGGCCATTATTATGTAACTTCCCTATAAGACCATTCCCAACACTGACAGAAATTGATGCGTCACATCTGCACCACGTATACACAACGTCAGCTTTTTACAAAACTGACTGAAACTGATGAACGTCTGTCATCAGTGACTCTGTCACATTAAATTTTGAGCACACATTTAACAATTTACCTTATACACACAAAAAAACAAAAACAAAAACCGACGACTCATTAGTTTTCCGACGAAGTCAAGCGACGGACCAAAAGTGACGGAGGGTGTCATCAATGTCGATTGGACCGACGCCATCGGTTCCAAACCGACGAGAACCGAAGTGTGTCGTTGAGAAAGGTCTAATAATATGTGTAGTAGTTTTTCTTCCCACAGAAGTTACCACACTAATTTATGTTGCATTTTAAATTCGTTCGCAATTTTAATCAATGAAGATATATATAATGTGGAATTTGTAAGAGAGTTTATGCATCGGATTATTTAGGAAAATTGTGCATCATTCAATTTTATTACATTAAGATATAATCATGTATCGAATTACCGTTGAGTATGTAGTGCATCATTCAATTTCATTAAATTAAGATATAATCATGTATCATAGCATTATGTATCAAATTACCATTGAGTATGTAGTGCATCATTCAATTTCATTAAATTAAGATATAATCATGTATCATAGCACTATGTATCAAATTACCATCGAGTATGTATAATTTTGTTAAGGTTTACGGATGAAGAAACTCGATGTGCATCATATTGAGTATATGTAATATTTTTTAAATGAAATTGTATCATCTTGACGAAGTATGTCGGTACAAGTTTAATATACGTTTCTTCATGCTGTATTGATGCACATGAACCACTTTCTTTTTAATAATTCAAGCAAATATGAAATCTAGCGCTGTTGAAAATTTATAACTAATTTGAATTTGACTGGATATATGCATGAAAGACTATCTTGCTCTTGTTTGACATTTAATTTGAATTTTATTAGCAAAAATAAATTTATTTAATTTTGAGATCTGCCTAATCTAATGGCTCATATTGTTTCATACCCTTTTTATTTTAAATGTCTTCCTACAATAACCGAAGTATATATATATATATATATATATATATATATATATATATATATATCACCCGCACAATGTAGTGGAGCTTTTATTAAAATTGATCATATAATGATGCGATTAACCATAACAAAGTAGATATGGATAATAGCTTGTATATCTAAGACATGATGATAATAAGAAATATGATCATATAGTCAATAATTTGGTTATGTAATCACCAGCTAGTACAAGTCTACAACTACTATAATCCACTTTGATTTATAATTACCATTAAGTATAAATTATTTTTTAGAAATACATTAATATAAAAAGGGCAAAACTGTGTGTCCGACTTCAAAATTTAAAAATATATTTTTCCACTAAACTGTATGTAAAAGTAGATTAGAATTTTCATAATAATATTATTATGTACTATTGTAAAAATATATTTTATTGGAAAATTTAGACTTTCTATAATAACATTTTTCATATTAATTACTTATTTAAGTGAATGAAAGGGTAAAATAGAAAATTCTCAAATGACATTTATAAACATTAAGGAAGAGAGTGTAAAACCCTTTATAAGAGTTATATATAATATAACCCTTTATAAGGGTTATATATATATATATATATATATATATATATATATATATATATTAGCATCGACCTGCACAATGTAGCAAGACACTAACAATATTGATGAAAAATATATGTCAATTTATAAAGGATTGTAAATATTTTGTAAGAAAAATTATTATCATACCATCACCTTGATTTAACTTCCAGAATCGATAATAATGAGAAGTTAGTAGGAATAATATTTATTAAAATATAATACATATATATTCATTTATCACACAATTAAATATTATTTGACTTATTTTATTATTTCTATAATTACAAATATTTATGTATGGAACATATTGCATGTTATTTGATATGTAAATGTTGATTTCAATTCATAGATTTTTTCAAATTTAGTTATGTGTAATTTTTTCCTTTATGTTGTAAGTAGGGGTAACTTTATCATTTTCAATCTTTAAAAATAAAAGTCTTTAAAGAAATGTGCTAAACAATTTATAAGAGAGAATGAGAATGATATATTACATATATATATATATATATATATATATATATCACTACTACACACAGAGTCTTTTAGATCGGTTAAAAAGGAAAATTAGATCGGTTTTCCAACCGATCTAAATAACAGCGTTCTAAAAATTTGGTGATTTTTTGTCGCGGTCGAACAACCGATCTAAAAAATGCTTTTATTTGTAGCGTATATATGAAACTGATCTACACATTTATTAAAAATTTGGTGGTAGGTATATTTTGGAACATTAGAAAAAACCGATCTATAATTCATAAACAATAATATATATATTTTTGTTTTAATATGTATTATACAGCACATATCACAACCGATCTACAATATGAAACTATTAAACCCAGATTTAATGATTTATTTATTCCAAACCCAATAACACCATTATAGATACATATATGCAATCATTTAATGATTTAATGATTTATTTAATGATTTATTTATGCCATTACAAACAATTCACCTTGCCCACTTCATTGAAAACCGACCTAATGTTGCTACGAACACTGCATCCAAAAAAATCAACACCTTAAGGTTAGAAAATATAACACACAGACACACACAAGATATATATAGGATTTAACATTTCCTGTTACAACTTCCTAAAGAAGATGAACCTAATAGATACTACAAATAGGCATTACACATTAAGATCATAAATATTACAGAGTGTTTAGTTGTTAGTGATAGCTAAATGCAAAATCATATCATATAAGTTTTATACACACTTAAGGCAGATACAAACTTAAAACCACTAGGTAGGATGTACCAAATGACATTACTTACTCGGTTATGTTTCTACCTTGTTATTATGAAGGTTCTAACATTTAAATCTTGACTTATCTAGCTAGTTGCATCACATCAAGCAATAGTGATTCTATGAACACAATAATAATAGTATCTACCTTAAAGCTCACTTGATCGCAATTGATTAGTACTTCAACAATATTGCTACGATGATTTAAAACAATAATGTTGGACTAGTAGACACAATAATATCTACCTTAAAGCAATAGTATCTACCTTCCTACGAACACAATAATATTAATAGAAAAGATTTTCTCTAGCGGACACAAAAAGAAAGTACAAAATAGGGATTCAAAACGGTCTATCTAATCAATTACAAATTTACGGGAAAAATGGAATCCAACAATAACTTCATGTTCAACAAACATAATCAGTTGACTTTTGAAACATATTAGGCATAAATAGATACCTCAATCTGCCTGGGCGTCCTTAAGATGATTTTCGTAAAACATCTTTCCCGATCTAAGTACCCATTCATCCAACTCTTCATCTGGCAAATGACTTTTATCATTTCAAAGCTATAACCAAAATAAATAAAGAATTAATTATCCCACAAATAAAATATGTTAGTCCAATAGAAAAATTGTATTAATATACAGAAACTTACATCGTTTAGAAAGGTTTGTTGTTTGTAATGTAACATATCAATCATCCACTTCATAACGTATTATCCACATTCCCACACTGCTTTTTGTTGGTTACAACAATTCAAAAACCAATTATTACACAATTACGACAACCAAATCCATTTATGTATAAATATACAGGTACATGGTTTACCTCAACAAAAGTCCAGTCAAATTTGTTGGCACATCTAAAAAATCAACCGTGTCAATTTTTACTATATTAAAAATAAATGTCAATTCAATGTCAATAAAGTAATATTGCTCTGGATAATTTTTTAGTTGTTTCATTGCACCTCATTTACCCCTTCCTTTTCGAGATATTTTATATATTATTGCTTATAGTTACCTGAACAATTAATAAGCAACCTTCAAAAAACAACATACTCAATTTAGTTATATATACTAACCGATGACTGATCTCTATCAAGCATTAGGTTTACACATGTATGAAGAACTTAAACTCAAAACAATAATGTATCACCTTTTAGTACATACTAAATAACAAATCTATAATAGTCAATTCTTATAATATGTAAATGTAGAATAGTTACCCCACTAAATAAAATAATACACATATGAAAAAAAATATTTTTTTCATCAATAGCAATTAACAAATCGAAATACATTCAATCAAAATTCTAATTTACAACATCAATAAAAACTGTATAAATACTTACAGTCGAGATTGATTGTAGAACATCAAATCGAAAACCCTAAATTTCTACATAAATATGAACTTGAACAATTTGGTTGAAGATATTTGAAATACAAGGATTGAGAGTGTTTTACGAAGTGTGTAATTTTGACGGTTTTTAAATCGTGTTGGTGAGAGGGAGAAAGCTTCGTGGAGTTTTGGGATTGAGGTGCTGACGACTGCTTGAAGAGGTAAAAAGAAGATAAATGTATTTGGGTTTTGGAAATACATGGAGAAATAGCGCGATTGCTTTAGGCCTGTAATCTTTTATAGATCGGTTCATAATCAAAGTGTTCTGAAAAATAAACAAATAGCACATCTAAAAAGAACCGATCCATAAATGAATTAAACATCGCGCTTCACATAAATCGTTCTATAAAAGTCGTTCTATAAAATAATCTTTGTAGTATATATATTATACAAAAGTGGTAAGGTTCAAATGAGTACACCAACTTTAAGTGAGAATGAATGAACCACCTAGATTTCTGTCATGTGTCACTTTATTCTCTCTCCTCCACATTTTTAAAAATTAAATATATCTCACAAACAGTAAGTCGAAAAATCATGAAAATTGCACCATAAAATTCAGCATTTTCTCCTCTTCGATTTGTCGTCCCTTAAGGCATATTTTCGACAACTTTTTTTCCTTCCATTGTTTGGTGGGTTTTACAAATTGTTAACACATGTGTTAGTGATTGGTTGTACATTTAATTTGTGGTTAAGGTTAGGGTTTAGGGTTAGGGTTAGTGTTTAGTAGGGTTTAGGGTTTAGTAGGGTTCAAGGTTTAAGGTTTAGAATGATTTAGGGCTTAGAATTTTGTAAAGCGTTTAGGGTTTAGGGGTTAGGGTTCAAGGTTTAGGGTTTAGACCCCGAAACCCCAAACCTCAAACCCTAAACCTCAAACCCTAAACCCTAACTCCTAAACCCCAAACCCTAAACGCAACACTTTAACACATGTGTTAGTAAATGTGAAACCCACCAAAAAATATATATAAAAAAAATCATCGAAAGTATGTCTTGATGGACGGCAAATCGAAGAGGAGAAAACGACGAATTTAATGGTGCTATTTTCATAATTTTTCGATTTGTCGTTTGTGAGATAATTGATGTTGAGGGTAAATGAGTTTTGTATATGTGAAACATTTTCTTTGTACACATGGCTTGATATCATTGGTTCATCCATTCTCACACAAATTCTTATTCTCATTCTCTATACAAAAGATATTAATTATGATATAAGATAATGCATGTGCTTGATGTAATTAAATTATATCTACTTTATCCTGTGATTGAAAAATATATGAAATCTCTTTGGTGTTCCTTTTATAATAGCTTTCGATTCACTTAATTTTGATTGTACAAAAATTTATTTTGTAATTACAAGAGAAGTTTGGACTTTTGAAAATTGAGGGCACAATCTTTAAAATCTTAAAAAGAAACTTTATGCTAAATTACACAATTCATATTGAAGGTACAAAACTACCTATAAAAATACAATATGTAATTAGATACATTTTTCAATAAGAGACTTTTATAGAGAAAAATCACTAAATATTATATTCACTTACTCCATCCGTTTCAATCAAATGTTCATTTTAACTTTTTACGCAGTTTTAGAATTCTTTAATAACTACATTTTTTATCAATCAAGTTATATATTTATTATTAACATGAAAATGAATACTTAATTTAAAGTTTGGAATAACTAAAAATAGTTTTTTGAACCATTGCGGTTAAATGGGAGATAACAACGCATCTAATAAATAAAGAGAAAAAATAAAGTAAATAAGACAACAATTCATCTTTGAAATCTAATTTCAAAATATGTTTGGCGCGTAGCAATTACTACACCACCTTGTTTTAATTAATTTCCATTATTAAAGTTTCCCCAAATATTTCAAACCCAACAACCTACACAAGACCGTTCCTCGTAATTCGTGTCTTCTTTCTTTTTTACTTTAATTTATTTCTTTCACTACCTTCAATACTTCTCTCTCTAACAAAAACCAAACTTGTCTATCTCCATCACTCCCCCAATCTCACAGGCAACTCTAACAACGACTTTTGTGGTGAACCATACCCATAATGAAACCCATCTATCAAATTTAACAAAACAATATATCACATTGTATAAATATAAATTATATATCTCAGAAATGGTGACCGGAAAGGTCAAATCGGCAATGGGTTTACAAAGATCACCGGCCAATTCGAGACAAGAAACCCAACACCAACACCAGTCACAACGTCATCAATCTCCATCACACGCTTCAAGTGGCGGAAATGGAAAGGTACCACAAAAGAACGCAATGTTTTCCAAATCATTCGGCGTGTTTTCGAAATCGTCCGCTCAAGTCCAGCCTAAACCGCCGGACGTAGCGGAACTTTTGCATTTAGTAGAAGAGTTACGAGAGCGGGAATCGCGACTACGCACGCAACTCCTCGAGCAGAAGCTGCTCAAGGAGTCGGTCGCGATTCTTCCGCTTCTCGAAAACGAGATCTCCAAAAAGGATTTGGAGATCAATCAGTCGAATAAAAAAATCGAGTGTCTGGAAACCGAAAACGAGAGGTTACGACAAGAAGTCGAGATGCTGCATTTGCAACTAACGGAACAAAAACAAGAATTCGAAAAGCGAATCGAGGATATTTCGTCACAAAAGTATAACCAGTATCAACAATTGCTTGATATTTCGGGGAAATCGAGTATGATTAAAAGCTTAAAACGCGGACACACGTTCGCGAACGTTTCGATTAAAAATGGTAGTATGTGTCATGATAACAATCAATGTTATACGGAATCGAATTCTAAAGAATCGATACTGGTCGAAATCGATAATCTACCCAGGCTTTCGAGATGCGATTCGTTAGATATGAGCTCCGATACCGTTATCGAGATTCGGTCTCGTGTTCCTAGGGTTCCGAAACCGCCTCCACGACCTTCGTTATCGTTATCGTCGTCGTGTTCGTCTACGAGCTCGTTGAGCAGCTCAGCTGAACGCGCATTGTCAGAGCAACAACCTCCGGCGCCGCCTCCACCACCGCCGCCGCCGGTGAATAAACCAGCTCCGCCACCACCTCCGCCGCCGCCGAGGATGATAAAGTCTGCAGCTCCTCCTCCACCGCCTCCGCCACCGGCACCGCCGGCGACGGCGAGTGTAAAGTCGTTTCCAGCAAAAGTGACGAGAGTGCCGGAAGTGGTTGAGTTTTATCATTCGTTAATGCGGAGAGAGTCTCGCCGGGAATCGTGTGCGTCGGCCGATGTTCCGTCGACGGCGAATACACGTGATATGATCGGAGAAATCGAAAACCGGTCTACGCATCTGCTTGCTGTAAGTTGTTAAATTACTGTTTTGCCCCTCAAACGGTCCTCATCTAACGTTATTTTATTTATTTATTATCTCGCAATAAATGAAGGGATAAAGGGTAGTTTGGGCATTTCACATCATGGAACTCATTCTTAATCCTCATAGGGTTTATCGGTTTTAAACCTTTGTGTATTCTGGTTAATAAACGTCCGGGTAAACTTTAGTGTGAGAACAACTTGTACATTGTGCAGATAAAATAGTACCATCCACTGGAGTTTGTTTTTATATTTTTTTATTTGAAACTTTTAGCATTTGTGGAAGGTAAATTTTAAAACAATAATTATAATTATAGATTATGCACCAATGTTTTGTACATTGTAATAATAGGCCTGCCAGTTATAACTGTAAAAAAAGGATCAATGTTTGTTTGATTTTTTAGAATCTGTGATGCTTCTTGTTATTTTTTCAAGCCATTTTCTAATTATTTGTTTTGGTGATTCAATCATTACAGATAAAAACAGATGTGGAAACACAAGGTGATTTTATAAGATTCTTGATTAAAGAAGTTGAGAATGCAGCATTTACAGATATTGAAGATGTTGTGCCCTTTGTTAAATGGCTTGATGATGAACTCTCTTACCTGGTGAACATAATATAACTCATATACGCTCATAATCCAAATCAGATCTTCTCATAATCTAATACTTTCGTCTTGAAACGAATTCAGGTTGATGAAAGGGCAGTTCTTAAACACTTTGAATGGCCAGAACATAAAGCCGATGCATTAAGAGAAGCTGCATTCGGGTATTCAGATCTAAAGAAGCTCGAATCAGAGGTGTCATCGTTTCGTGATGATCCTCGCCAGCCTTGTGCTCCTGCTCTCAAGAAAATGCAAGGATTGTTTGAAAAGTATGAATCTTTTTTTGGTTAAAAACTTATTTAGTATGTTGATTTTATCTTGCTAATTAGTCTGGTGACATGCAGATTAGAGCATGGAGTGTATAATTTATCACGAATGAGAGAATCAGCTTCAACACGATACAAAGTATATCATATTCCAATGGGTTGGATGCAAGAATCAGGATTTGTAACTCAGGTAGTTCTTTCTTCCCTTTCAACCTTCTTTCGAAGTAGACATAAATGGGCAACTGGTACAACTATTTTGTTCAAATATGTATCATATTTAACATTTTCGCTCAGTCCACAAGAAGAAACAAACCTTAAGCTATTTAGCCAACTGTTGTGGTCCATAAACAGTTAATGGCATCGGTAGGGGTCTTACCTTCTCCATCTTACCCACTAATAAATTCTACATAGCTGCAATAATTTCGACTCATTTACTTTTATAAATTCGTCTATTTAAGTTATATATGTCTCTAACTGGAAAATAATACAGTTAGTGTAATACAAAACATGTCAAATGGATCGAAAGGTTGCCTAAAGTATTTTACTTATGCATTAAATCTCTTAAATCATATTCTTGTTTTGACTGTTGAGGTGTTAATCAATCCGCCTATTTGGTCGCCTCTAGTGAAATGGGTTGTCCTTATTCTACTGGATCATGAATTAAAAAACATCTTTGATACAAGTATGCTCAAAAAATTAGGTGTTAGTGGTCCCTAAATATGCTTTTATTTGCACAGTTCCAAGAAAAAGAAACTTGTGTCCATGGGGCTCGGTCTACAATTAGGCATTAGAACATAATAAAATCAGACAATTATTTTTGTCACAAAATGCCAAAAGGGTTTGCAAAGATTTTGTTCACTTTACAAGGTCCCCTACCTGCATGTCCACATGTGAGACTGAAACCCCACACTCTATCGGAAATATATTGCTTGGATTCTTCATCATCTTTTTAGGTATTTGTTTATGACTTGTACATTATGCATCAGATGTTGTACATTGCTTTGGTGTTTGAGGGTATTGATTAAAAAAAAAAAAAGTGGTTGGCCTTTTATGAACCCCAATAGTTTGTATGTTACACTTAGCTTTCTTTCAACCATTTCCATCTGTTTTTTGCTACCCACATTTAGTACACAAATTGTAGATCCTAAAATTGGAAACAGTGTTTGCAAAATCCAAGAGAAATGCATTGTAAAAAGACTTAAAAATCTTGATTTGTATAGACAGGTTGCAATATGGCGTTTCTTGGTCGAATTCTTGAAATCAGCTGTGATCATGTGTGCATTATGCACGATCACTTGTACATTACTTCAAGAATTAATCTTGATTTTTAGCCTGGTTAAAGGGCCTACCCTGTAGTTTTCTGCATTCATGCTGTGTGGATTCTTTTGTTTGAATGTATTTGGCCATCATCTTATCATATTATTGGTACCGTGTCCTTGTGTTTCAATACTTTTTATTCGCCTACAAAAATATTAAAAAAATTGTACAATGAATTCATACTTGTAGATCAAGCTTGCATCGGTCAAATTAGCAATGAAGTACATGAGAAGAGTGTCTGCAGAACTTGAAACGGTCGGTGGTCCTGAAGAAGAAGAGTTGATAGTTCAAGGTGTACGATTTGCATTTCGTGTACATCAGGTAAAAAAGATGACTCATTTTAACATTAAATTTGAAATTAGGAATTAGTCAACTTGACCCCCAAAGTCAAAATTTTGACTTATTGAATTTTGAGTATTTGACAGTTTGCCGGAGGATTTGATGATGAGACAATGAGGGCGTTTCAGGAACTGCGTGATAAAGTAACAACATGCCATGAGCAGTGTCAAAGCCAGCAACAGCAGAAACCGTTGTGCAGATCGGCTGCTTGCTAAACATTCTTTATCTGTAGCAAACTCAGCTTCAGCATGTGTTACTTATCGAGCTTTTTTTTGCTGTAAAGAAGGGACTCTTTACGTGTGAATACAGTAGTGACATATTATTTCCATATTCGCATTCATATTTATTCGAGTTATATTATCATAATCAAGAAGACTGTGGTGATCTATAAGATTACCGGTAGTCTCAGTTTCAGTTTCATTTGTCCACGTTGTATGGAAATGACGACGCATTACAACACACAGTTGAGATAAAAATTGCTGAATGTCACTTGATAATTCTGAAACACTTCGCTCCATCGTATCCCATAACGAAACAAGTCATTTCTGTTCTTGATCTTCAACATTGTCAAACACATTAATATGAAAGCTAACATGACAAGAATACTGGTGACGATATTAGATTGTACAACACTTACCTTGCCTTGTTTCATACGTTATTGATGTCTCATATTGTATACTTGTTGGAACTAACCTTAGCATTTATACGATTTCTATTTTAATATTATACAGTACTGTACTCGAAGAGGTTACTAAAGATGGAAATGGTAATAACATTCCAAAATTTTTAGATCTGAATCATATAAATAGTTTATAAGAGTGATATGTTTAAAACTCGAATACACAGATATACCTATGCAAGGAGATTTTTTTATATAGGCAAAAGAATCGTGTAAACACAAATTACAATCTACTTGCTCGGGTTATCAGATCACTTGTAGACGTGGATATAGCTTATGTACAACTGTGTAAAAAGATAGCAATTTATTATTATTATATCTATCATCACACTCGAAGTAGGCCTGTAAACGAATCGATTGAAAATTAATTATTCGTTCATTAAGGTTTTATCGAGTAAACGAACGAATACGAACAGATAAGCGAACGGATTTTGTTGTTCATGTTCGTTCACGAAGACAATTTGTTTGTTCACGAACGTTGACGAACGCAAACGAGCGAATACGTAATTTAATATTTGTTTATTAATACGGTAAACAAACCCAAGTATAACACCCCTCTTTCTATACAACAATTTTATTTTACTCGGAAGCGTATATTACAAAATACATTTCATTACTATATATTAAATATTATACATAAACAGTTTACATATTCAAAACACACCAAATTCAGACTGTTTAAAATTACATAAGACGGGATATTATATATATATATCACAAAAACAAGGTTTATACAAAACCATATCAGAGTCACAAGTCGTCAAACTTTCCTTGCCGAAGCATCCACTTCCTGACCACCCACATAGTAAACAAAATATGCAGGAAGTTAAAGTAAGGGATTAGCACAAAGCTAAGTGAATGAATTTATCACACACAATTCGACTTAGCATAACAATCTGTTTACAACAAATACTAGTAAACACATTCTTTTTCAATGAGGATCGGTGGCTCTTGAGATATCATAATACCCGGGGATTCCCAAAGAACACTTAATGTCAATCTGTATGGCCAATACAGAATAGACCGATAACTATTGGTTATTAAACTCATACACAAGTCTCAAACACAACAAATGAATCAAAACCTGTGTAATTCACATAATAACCAAAAAGTCCAACTACACGTTGACCTCAATAATCTGATACACATAGATTCACATATCGCGTAGATTCATAATCAATAACACAGATTAACAATCGTATAATCAATCCACGTATACTTGTTGCAACCAAACAGTTACAACTAAATCGAAGGGTGAGTTCTAAATCCACTCACCGATACCTCTGTTGTCTCCACACTCAGCTTCTAGTCACTGAGTCTTTGGGGTATCTGAAATACCACAAAACACACAAGTTGATAACTTGGTATCAACGAATAATACTTATGTAGACGAACACATTATACAAGTAATTATTTCATTTTCTGAGAGTTCATCGTCTTTGAAATACATGGTATTACACATAGCATCCAAATATCATCACCCAATTATCTAGACATGGCAAAAGAACATATGAGACACAAACTGATTTGGTTCTGACTTTGTTCATAGCCATTTGGCTGAACTAGCCTTAGCCGATCGACTAAAAGAAGCCTATCGGCTTTCCTAGTTAATTCCAAGCTTTTTTTTGTTCAAGGGCAAGTTCTGTCATGATTTTGAACTAACTTAGCCTATCGGCTAAACTTAGCCTATCGGCTATGCCATGAAACCCAGCAACCTGCAACTTAGTTTCTGCATAATTCAGCCCGAATTCTAATCCTTCAATTCCCAATTTGCAAGTACAAAATCAACAAAACAATATTTCTAGCATCTTAGAAACACTATGTTGTAACTAGCTAACTTTAACAACATTAAACAACATCAAATTATACCACTTTTATGTCAAATTCATAAAACCCACTTAATCCATTTAGAAGCTTCAATTTCTTGCTCAAGAACATGGATTCACTCATTTAACCAACACAATCAGTTCATAATCATCATATAACATCAGGAATCATCATCAACAATTCAAGACATCAATTAATTCACCAATTTCACTTTTTAAGCAATGAAAGTTCATAAGCTTAACACAAATCAAACTTACATGCTTGATTATGATGATGATGAGAGGCTTACAAAGAATCATAGCTTCAATCTTAAGTAATTGTTTATGTGTTTAAGTAATTTAAATTTTGAGTTTCTTGAAGGTATGGAAATGTATCTGTAACTAAAAGGGGAAGGTCTGGAAAAAGAAAAGGAGGTGGACTCCTTAATAAACCGACTTCACCATTTGGGTATTTTATACCCATTCCAAATCTATTGTTTGGAATCTAAATAACATTTGCGAGAAACTTATTTTATTGTACTGTCGACTATAGTAAATTAAAACAACTATTATTTCACTAGTCACAATAAGTCCCGAGACCTATTTACCTAAGTTTCTCAATTGACAATTAATATCAAATAATTTAATAAAATTTAAATAATAAATTTAAATAGAAAATTACCAAACCACCGGAGAGGATGTTACACCAAGGAACACAAACAATAATATAACTTGAAAAATAACAATGCATATTCAACATTATAAAATGATCACAATATGATGCTTAATTTTAACATTTAACGGGCTTTATAAGAATTGTTTAATACAATTATATTTGGAATGAAAATATCTAAATGTTTAATGCTATTATATATAGATTTTAGATGAGATTAAGTAAGATATACAAATATCTATTACCTTTTGTTAACAAATGAATATGTTACCGAACATTCACAAACATGTACATGAACGTACACGAACGTAAATGAAAGAATGAGACCTATGCTCATCTTCGTTCATATAATTAAACAAACTTAAAATTTCGTTCATGTTCGTTTATATTACAAAACGAACGAACATAAATGAACTTTTCGATGAACGGTTTGCGAATAGTTCGTTGAACGTTTGGTTTGCTTACAGACCTAACTGGGAGAATGCTAACGTAGCCTTTAGAGCTACGATTATTATAGTAAAATTTTGAACTTGATTGAATTAATTACTGTTGAATATAGTAGCAGCAAACAACCAACTACACGAACAGTAGCACGAACAACAACACAAAACCACAACGTCTATCAATCAACCACAACAACAGCCCGAGCAGCAACACGAACTCAGCAACGAATAGCAACCTGCAACAACAACGAAAGACAGCAAACGAGACCGCACGAGATGTAAACTCTGTCCTCAAAGGTTTATACGAACTCGTATAAATCGCTGCGAGTCTCAGCTCGTAAAACCCCAGGATCAATGCAGTCAACGAGTATTGTAATCGGCAGCGACCGAGACAATACAAATCAACAGCGATGGTAGAGAATGACACTAACAGAGTATGGTGATGGAATGTAGCGGTAAGATGTTTAGTACGTGTATGTTTTTAGTGTCTCAAAAAGAGAAGCTAGAGCCTTATTTTATAATGCAAAAGAGCTTAACGGTTAGTCCTCCACTCTTCAACTTACCGAGAAGATCTCGGCCTCAATCTCATAAACGTTGCATGAAACGTTCACCTGAGATAGTGGAAATATTTGTGCATGAGGGAATAAAAGACTTACTTAGTCTTCCACAAATAACTCAATCTCATAAACTTTACAACCTAAATATAATATCAACAATTACAAAGTCTGAACAATTTTTTTTTTTAATATCATCAAGTTTCCTTGCAACTGGGAGTTATAATTATGATAAGAGTACATGAATCGTCAATTTTAGGTAAGGTCTTCATCAACAATAAGAAAACAACAAAGCAGCTATATGTTTCTTGCTATATTACTCATACAGTCATACCAAAGGATGTTTCTCAGACTTCAGAATCTCGTGTGCAACAAAAAATCAGTAAAATGAGAAGTAATTGTTAAAATACTAAACCTTATTTGACTTTCTACTAAAATAGTGTTTTGCTAGGTGTTAACATTTAAATATTGATTATTGTAAGGAAGAAGTTTTATGAGCGAAGGGAGAGAAGCAAATGGGCCTATTTATTTTTCCATCTTGTTCATTTCTATACAATTATTATTTCTGTACCATTTTTTTCCTTCAGTTTTTTTAGTGATTTATTTTTTTATATTAATTTTTTCCTTATTATTAATTTTTTCATTTTTTTTTTAAAGTTCTTGTTATCCTTTTTTTCTTCTTCTTTTTTTCCAATATTTCATTTAACCTTTTTCACGACTTGTTTATCATTATTTTTTTTCGTGCTTTTAACCTTTTTTCCATTGTTGTTTTACATCATATTGTTATATAAAAATACAAAATATTCATATCTTAAATAACTAAAATTTTGATATGACAAAATTATAACTACAATGCATCATAAAATTAAAATTAAGATGCATCATATTTTATAACCATGATGCACCAAGATTTATATACTAATGATGTTTATCGTATATTTAAAAGTCGGAGCGTCATATTTATAACTATGGTGCACCATATTTAATAACTAAGATGCACCATGTTTTAAACTATGAAGATGACACTTGTCACCTCCTCATTATTTTCTCCCCCTTCCGCCATTTTTACTCATTCCTTCAGGAACCTCACCTTAACATTTATATTAATAATGCAATTTTTTTATAAATTTATACTATTTTAGTGTAAAAGAAAAGTAAATTACATTCCCGTTATTAAAGTATGTAATTAATTTCACACTCCGTCTTCCAATCGAATTTTTACCTGGTTCACTCCCTTAGATCTGGATTTTAGCTTCACAAATCCCCGTCTCTCATCCTAAAGTTAAAAAAGGCATGCTAGGCTCACAAAAAAATTACAAAAAAAACATCCAAACAATGAGATGGACCAATCATTTGATGAAATAGAAGTAAGAGAGAGAAAAAACAAACAATTTTGATAGGTTCATCTTCATGCCCACATCATTTTGTGAGTATTTGTTTGTAAAATTTGTGTGAATTTAATATTTCTCTAATTAAAGACATTTTCACTTAGCTCTCAGCCTAAAATACTTTCTGAAATTTTAAGATACTTTTAGGGGTCTTTTGTTTTTTCTGAATACTAAAAACTGAATCTGAAAACCAGTTCTGAATACTAAGAGCTAAGAGCTGAAATCTGAATACATAATATTAAGATCGTTTGATAAATAAGAAGTGCAACCATTTGAATACACATGTTTAACCCATTCTTGGCGTGACACAAATTAGATGAATACGACATTGAGTTACAAACGACTCCACTTAAGAAAAAGGAAAATTACAAGATGTTTTCGATACAACGTTTTAGAAACCAATAATAACTTTAATGAATATATTGTCACGAATAAAAAGAAGACTAAAATACATAAATCAAAACCAAAAACAAATATTATTTAACACATAAACTAAACATATGAAACTAAACATATGAGATAGTAAGGGAATTTGTTTTTCTCAATTAGAAGTTTTAAGCAATTGTAATAGCTTATTGAATAAGGGATTTTTCAGCTAAGTTAATACTTAATTAGGAAAAACTATCAAAACATCTTAATGATATTTAGCTTACTGAATAATATAAATATCACTTTTTAAAACATAATAAGCCTAAACAAAAGATTCTTATTCTTCGAGGTAACGGGGATGGAAATGAATAACCGGGTTGGTTAATTTAATAAAAAAAATAAAATAAAAAAAAGTTTGATTTTGGGGTTGGAAACAAGCATCATCGAGTGTATCGATACCTCTCTTCTCTACTGCAACTTCGAATCAAAATGGAGGTCACTAATTTCAAACCAAAATCTCCAAAATGATGTCGATTACCAACACTTGTTCATTCCTTCTTACAATCAGACTCCCTTCTCTTCTTCATAAACAAACCCTAAAAACACCCCAACTCACACTTTCACCAACCTCACCACCGCCAATTCCCATGGCAGCTGCAACTGAATCCACCTCAATCCAATCATCAGTACCGAACAATTCTCTTACACTCTTGTTTGTTGAGATGGGAGTTGGTTACGATCAGCATGGGTTAGTCACATCAAATCAATTTCACTTTGTTTTCTCTATTTATATAAAAGTATTAGGGTTTTAGTTATTGATTGATTGATGTGAAATTGAAACAGGCAAGATGTTACGAAAGCAGCAATGAAAGCTTGCAGGGACGCTATTTCTTCTAATTCAATTCCTGCTTTCCGTAGAGGTACTTACTTACCTTATTTTGTGCTTCCCTGGAAGGATTATACTATGTCTATACTTCGTCTCTTTATAATTAGGGTTTTTCTGCTTGTTATTATTGTAATGCCACATCTGATTTAGCTAAAAATTGCATATGGGGCGTCCGTTTAGGGTATGTTTGGCAAAATTAGATGGAAGCTGTATAGCTATTACAAGACCTAAATGAGGGTCAGTAATAAAATAAGGTATGTAGGTAATTCACAGCTTCTCGATTTCTCTAAAAGCTATTTCAAGAGTCTTGGAATTTGTATGTTTTCAATAGGCTCTTGAAATTATTGTTGGCTAAGCAAGTTTGGAAGTTTGAACTTTCATAAAGCACTAGCATTCTACCCGCGCGTTGCGGCGCCTGGTACTTTATAATAATAAATATTCGGGTCTATATATTTAGAACAAGTGAGGGCAATCACCATCTATATGCCGAATTATCTCATCATATGCTTATCTTTGGTTGGAGTGTAGAGCATCTTGGGCTTGCATACAGTCTAGAAGAAAGTTTTTGTTCTTATTTTTATTTTGAAAATGAGAAATTAAATCCTTTGATGATACAAAGGATGGAGATATTTGGTACCACATTATTTCTCATTTAATTTCCTATATACCAAGTTAATGTATAGTAAATGTAAGAGGGGTAGTTTAGGGCTTTAGGCATATTATTGTTTTTAAGACTTTTAAGACTCAACAATGGACACTCATTATAAGTAGTATTAGATAGTAGATAAGTTAGGCTCCAATAAGCTGTGCATCATAAATACTTTAAGCATTTTCCTTTTTTGATAAGGTTTTGTTTCATAAATTGAAATGCTATGTCATATGTGGGCATCCGCATTTTATTTGGTTTAATAGGTCAAGATAGCTATTTAACAAGTCGAACAAATATTAAGGTATTTAACCACTACAAAAGGTTGGTGATATTAGTATGATCCTAGAAGGCCCTTTTTATAAAAGACTCATTTCGATTTAGAATTTTAAATCTTAGGCAAACTCAAATTGCCATTTTTGTGGGAGGCAGCAGTTTTATTTTACTCACGCAATTATGATTAACATTATGACTGATGTGAGGTATGAAGGAGAGAGTGTTTTTGGAATGGAAGCATCCTATCTTGTTCGAAGTATTGTAGGGGCCGAATGAAATGTTAGCCAATAGCCCCCTACCATGACAAAATCACAACGAAGAAAATAATTGTATGCATATGCTTTTGAGGTTGATGTGTCGTATATTAAATATTTATTGCCCATCTGACTTTCAGTTTGGTCCCAAGAATAAATATCAGAGTACTAACTTTTCTGCCTTATGTAAAATAACATTTACAACCTATATTGCTACAGTTACATGTTTTATATGTTCAGTGGAGGCTAAACAATAATACTGTTTTGTTATCCCAAAAGGTTTTTCCTACAGTAGTTAATTCTACTTATTGTATGACTCTTATATTCAAAAAGAGTTCACTTCTTTATTATTATAATATTTAGTCTTCAGCTAATGCATGTTCTTTTACACGACCATTTATTAAAATTTGATCGAACTCGGTAATGATAATTTGCCGCTAAAATGAATTACTCTGTAATAGTTAAATGGGTAATATTATAATTTGAGTTACAATTCAATGTGGTGTTTTTTTTTACCTTATTTCAAAATTGATTGCTAGCAACTACTTGTAGAGAAGTCTTTTTCAGAATAAGTTGTCATGGATAAGTAGGTTACTTGTTGAAGGTTCCAATGTCTATATTTATGTGATGTAACCCAGCATGTGCTATGTGAATTCTAGATGTAGATTATCAATGTGACAACTTCTAAAATCAATGATTGCTCATCAGTCTCAGTTTTTATATAGTATGACATGACATACTCTTGACAAGTATATCAGTATGTTCATGCATGTTGTTAGTTGAACTATAAGTAAGCCCGTTAACATTTGCATCTCTATCTCCAAAATCTTATGCTTATTTCATCTTGACTTGATTGTTCCCTTATGTTCTTCTATTGCCGAAAACAAACTTCAGTATATATTGTGAATTGTGATTGGACTATTATTAGTCATAGTCTAGGGTTGAGCTTTTGAGCGACCGACAATGACTTCTTTTCTCTACTGAAAAAGCTACGGAATCGTGTCATGGGAAATTGGGAATAATATATTCACATAATTCAAAAAGAATGTTATTTGTTTAAAATTTTAATAGCCTTCCATAAAGATGCGAAAACATTCCCAACATGAATTAATAGACTCATCAGAAGTCAACCAGTTTGACTAATTCTCGTCTGTTCTATGTTTTTGGTCTGAAATTCATTCAAAATCACTACCAGTTTTCCTTATAACTTCTATTGACTCTTGCATCTTGAATGCCATTTCCATTTGACATCATTAACCCATATTTTCCTGTTATGTGGGAAGTCAACTGCACTTCTTATTATTTGAATTCCCTCTAACATGTTCTTGTGGTGCAAATCTACTTGCTACACCTGATCCTGGAGAAATTTTCATCTTTCGGGTAGAGAATGAACAACTCTGTTCACTTGGAAGGCTTTCGTGATAGCCTGATTAACCACTGCTTGCTATATTAAGTACTTGTCTATCTCATCTGAATCTGATATGAGTTTATTTGGGGATGGAGAAGTATGTATTGAAGACGCTCCCTGATTTTGTATAAAAGTTTTACTTATACTTAATGCCTATACTAAATTAAATAGTATGCCATGTTAGCTTAGATGTGTGTGATTAAACTCACAGGCTGAAGGATATCTTGAACGGTGAATAATCTAATCCCTAGGGTGCTTTACTAGCACTAAGTATGGTTTTTTATAATATGTGTATCAAGCTATACATTTTTATTCATGATTGGGATATTTTCTTTGATGTTCTTATGACTTCCTCTGTTCCTCATTGCATAAGCTATACGTTTTTCTCGCTGAATCATAACACATCACGATTCCTGCTTCGAGACATGATTATAAACTAAAAACCAATCTTAGAAAATATCAGGTAAACCTTCTATTGAATCCAAGAAACCCCAAATTTTCATTGGTGACTTCTTAGAAATCCAGTCGATGTTAGACCCACCTCAAGGCCATTCTAATTATTTCCTGTCCCAAATAATGAACTTGTTGCAATGGAAACTGAACACCTTGGAATATCATTTGAGGAATGGTAAACTGTACCTTCGGATAGTAGCCCATGTAGTTCTTCAGGGAACTTTCATAGTAATATGAACCAAGTATGCTTTACATCATATTCTTGTACTCCTTTTGGCTTGAGCTATTGTTAGAAATGGGAATCTCTGGGTTCTAATTCCCATACAATATGATCGACACTAGTTGGATTTTGAAAACAAATTTCTTCTAAAAGTTGATTGTTTTTAATGACCCTATTATGGCTCCTTAAACTCGCATAAACCAAACATCATTGATGTTATAACTCTTTAGTCTCTGCTGTGGTATATATCTATCTCTGGCTGCGTGATTCATGTATATATGGCCATTTTTGGTGGGGCTCTATGTTATAGTTATTACACACTTGCAATCTTTGCAATTAATTTATTAATGGATATTGTTATTTCAGTTTGGGCCTTTGTTCTTGCTTTTTTGTAAGTGTGGGCAATTCTTGCAGGGTCCATACCCGGCATTTCGTTTGACCAAATGAAACTACAGATCAAACTTGGAGTTCCTCGACCTCTTCAAGCTACTCTGGATATTGAGAAAGTGAAGTCTGTTTTCCCCTAGTATGTGTCCTCTACTTGAATTCATACTATTTTACTTATTGATGGTTTTTGTTGATCTACAAATATTCATGCTATTTTTGTTGTGTTTGATAGTGGCAAGATTGAGAATGTTGAAGTAGTAGATGGTGGATTGATATGCTCAAGTGGTGTGCATGTGGAAGAAATGGGAGACAAGGATGATAATTGTTACATAGTCAACGCAGCCGTATATGTTGGTTACTAACTTGCTGTTTTACCTTAGTCTGCTTCAGGTCAGTATTTTCTCCGTTGCTGTATAATTTGACCTGCAGCCGGATGATACTACAGTATTGTTCATGTAGCTGTAATTCATTTCATGGGAATATTTACTGACATGTAAGAAATATAGGCTGAATTTGAATCTTAATACCCACCATTATATGATTAAAAATTTGTTTATAGTGGTAAACTGAATTTGGTTGCCTGTTTCTTGCTGCTATCAAGTTGCGAATACGTGAATCTGATGGTGTGCTGAATGATTTCGTTTTCCTATGTTGACGAGTAATGTCAGATTGCCGGTCATTTTCTAACTGAAACTAGGTGATTTTCGGTTGGCTGTTCAATCTCTCCTTTCTTTTGGCTGCCTGCTAACTTGAAGTATACATGTCCTTAAAGTGCGTTAGGATATGAAATGCTTAAAGTGCATCTTCATATTTCTTACTTCAAGTTTTCGTAACTTAATTGAAGTAGCAGCATTAATTATCATTCACAAAAGTTGGATTAAAAAGTAGATTAGCAGTGGTGCTTAGAGCCGGACATAGATCATTCTTGCCAATATGCAAAGAGAGAAAATGGAAGTAGGTCTTCTTGTGTCCACTTGACCACTTTCCATAGTGTATCCTAAATTACTTGTTTTGGTATACTGGAATGTTTCTTTTGGTACTTCCACAAGGGTGATGGTTTTTTGTTGTATATATGATGGTTCAAAAGTATCAGAACTTCTATATCTTATGGAAAATGATGATTGGTATGCCTTAAACATAGGCTTAGAAATATATAAAACAAAAAAGATTGATACAATGGGAAAAACAAAATATCTTAAGCAATGTTGATGCAAACTCATTGAACTTAAATCTTTTGTAGTTGGTTTTAAGCTTGTAGCTGCGTACAACATTATTTTAGCTTGTGTACAAAAATATATTTGGACTTTCTTCTCTTATTTTATGATTTTAGCTTGATAATACTTATTTGCTCTTTACCTAACATCAGTGTTGGTTCGCATTTTACCTAACATCAAGAAACACTTTTGATGTTTAACTGAAGATCAAACTCTTCTATCAAACTATGTATGTAGTCAGTCAGCGAGATGCTCGGATAGTACATAAAAAACATGTACCTAGTGGAAAAAGTTTCATAAATTTGTAAACTTAGGCTACCACTTACCAAACTAAAAAGGTGGCGTATATGCGAACATGGGACCTTTGTATGGCTGTTTTGAGTTGAATCAAACCATCAGGTATAGAATTAAATTAAAATCACCTAATTGAGCTTTTCTTTCCCGGATTAAACATGAGATAAGTGCACAGCATAATGTAGGATGAAACAGGTATCCAGAAATAATGGGTAATTCTGATGTTTTCAACTTCCTTTTGAACAGATGAACTGTTATACTTTCAGTTGTAACGTTCTGGTCGGATTATAGTTTGTTTGTTGTATTGAAGTTTCGTATTAGTATTGAAGTAGAACTGTTCCTTTAGTACTATTTTAGCTAAGGTAACAGACTTTAATATCATATAACAATCATCGATGAATAAAAGCTTTAACTAATACAAATAATATCTAAGTAGAAGTTATTATTGTAATTTATATCAAACAAAAAAAGTATTAGAGATTGCCATACTTTTAGCTATGGCAATGATTATGGTTATACACGGAAACAAGTTATACACCAAATGAACTCATACACCCTCTTCTAATCGACAATCTATCACTCTTCTTTTTGGTTTATTGCATTTCATTGCAAATCTTGTTCATAAGCTTTACAAATGAACAATCTTACATATCTGCACTCGTAATGTATTCATTGTGTATTTGAATAAATCACCTATGGTTCAAATTTACCGAATTTATCAGCTGAGGAATGATGCGTACATGAGTTGGTTCCAAGTATCTGGCAATCCAGGAACACACCAATGGCTACAATCGACACCTGAGGCTCCAAAAGATGATGGGTGTGCATCTTTTCTCAGTTGAGAGAGTGTTGTGACATCTAGCAACGTGACTGGTTTCTTTATACCACTTAGAACCTTGTTTAAAACAACTTGAGCTTCGGGTAAGCCCGCCGGGTATGACCCACCTTCTATAGGTTGTAGTTCACCATAACAATTTCTTGACGATGATCCCCATTCTTTTCCCCTGGTTTCATAAAAATTAAAAATAGCCTATTAAACGACTATCTAACTTACAACAAACTAAAAACTTGTTCAAGATTCATGAGTAGGAGTACTTACATGTAATGTGTAGGAGAGATCCCTTGGAAGAACACTTTAGTCTTCGATGGGTCAACGTTAAGGTCAACCCATTTCCCCCATGTTGTCATACCCTTGTAGTATGCCGCAAGCCGGTCCATATCTTTTGAGACAGTTGATCCATCTTGTATATAATCAAACCTGTAACATATTTTAAATTTTAAAGGCTGACATATATTGAATTGCTCCTAAATTATATAACGTGTAAATACGGTTAACAATGATAAATAAGAACCATACGGTTGTAAATCGCCGGTGTGAGTCCACCAATGCCACGAGTTGAACACAAGCACATCCATTCCGTTCCATGTATCACCTCCTTTAATAGAATTCAGATTCAAAACTCGTCCGATGGGCTGTTTCACAATATCGACTAGATATGGTGTACGATACAAGTATATCGTCACATCGTAATCCTACACATAAAAATGGATTACTAAAGTTAATTACATCTCTGTGAACTGTCAAAATACATAAATAAATGTTAAACTAAAAGGCTAGGAGATTTAGCTGTCAGGTTTGTTGTTTTTATGTTTGTTTTAATGTTTGCAAGTTATAACAATGTTTGGGGTGGTCACATGTTAATGTTTGCAACTTACACGCTATGTAAATCCAAAACTACACCTCTCTTTGACACATCACTGAAAATGGAATCACGTTTTGTTGCACTTTCTTATCACCTTCCACATTGGGAACATAATTCTAATTCTCTACATAATAATAATTGGGCTGATTTTAATTAATTTATCAAACCAAAGTTCATTTTTAGGTCACTTATAATAAATAAAAAGTATAAACCTTAAAGCATATGTTTTACCGTATAGAATGTAGACACATTACTAAATGTATTTTTACTTTTTATATCAATACTATTATTGTTATATCTGATGTTTATTTGTTTTCAATTAGTATTAGTATTGGTATAATTAATTTTCAATACTTAAATTAAATACATGTTTGTACTTAAACGATAGATAGATAGATACACAAAAAACTGAAAAAGTTTCTAAAATCACATACACTTTGATTATTTGCTACTCCTTCCATCCTATCTCAAGTATCCACGGTTCTATTTTGGATTGTCCCAAATAAGTGTTCATTTTCATGTTTCAACCAATTGAAAGACATTGTAGTGGGTATATATGTTATATGATTGGTAGAAAATATCGTTAATGGAGAATCTGTTGTGTGCAAAATTAAAGTGAACACTTTAACTGACACAGAGAGAATAAAAAATAAGAAAGAAAAAGTAAATCACAAAAATGGTCCATTTGTTATATCATTTTTTGTAATTTAAATTCATTGATCATGTTTTCTACATGTTCGGTCCTATGAAGACATATTTTGTTACACGATCGGTCCTTCCTAAGTATTAATGCAAAAAATGTCATGGGTATTTTTGTTATTTTTTGTGAATGAAGGATTGATCGTTTAACAAAACATGTCTTCTAGGAACTTGACAGTTAACATACAAAAAAGAAGATGACCAAGGGACCGAAACTGCCCAAAGTGCTATAACATACGACCAATTTTGTAAGACTCCTCCTAGCAGTCATCGTCGGTTTACATCCGACGAACCGACGCTAATGTTACGGCTGCATCACTTTGGTCCGTCACTTTTCCTCGTCGGAAATTCGACGCATCCTATTTTTTGTGTGTGTATGATATTAAAGGTAAATTGGTAAATGTGAGACTCAAAATTAAAGTGACGAGACACTGATGGCAAGGGTCCGTCAATTTCAGTCGGTTTTTGAAAAAGCTGATGTGACGCTGACGTAACTCAGTCGGTTTCAGTCAATTTTAGTCACGGATGGAAGTTGTCTAATTTTCTATATAAAAAAGGTATTTAGATGACTAGAATTTGAGCTTGTATTCGATCCGTGATTGCTAAAGTATTTTGAGGATCTGACTTGAAAGAGACATGTCAAACACAAACAAACATACGCAACATTGTCAATATTATTATTAGTTTACTCCATATTATAGTTGACACTTGACAGTTGACACTTGACACCCACCGGAGCCACCACTTCAACCACTACACCACCCATGTTTTCTGTAGTAAATGGTGGGCCTTTTGGACCCGCCGGGAAAATGGGTCCATTAACTACAATTGGTATTAAAAGTACCACTAGCTACTAAAGTATTTTTGTTTTAGTGACATGTAAAGTTAAATTATCAAACATTAAATTTATAATTAATATCCTTAATTGACTACCATCAATACAAAGCATTACTATTATAATAATAATAAGAAATTTGTGATATATTTTCGAAATAGATGAACCATGAGATAAAAGGAAATAAAAAATAATATAAAAAGAATAAAAATAAAAAACCTGAAAAGCAAGGGAAGTAAGAAGGTCCCTGTGCAAAAAAGTGGTCTTGGAATTGGGCACCGACGCATGAAGCAAACAAGCCAACGATTCCCACTGATTCAAACTCAGTGAGTCACCCACAAACATCACCTTTTTCCCTCTCCATTTGTTTAACAAATCCACCCCATCAAACCTACAAACGTATAATTATTTTTATTTTTTAATTAATTATAAATTATAGAGATAATAAGATTAATAATGTCAATGTGCATGACAACCCTATATGTTTCCCTAATGGGATGGTTTGGAAAAAGTAATGTAATTATTAGACATATCTTAACAAAAATGATGTCGATTAATATATATCATTCAATAAATGAGAGTATGAGACGTAAGAGAACAAATTGAATTGTATTAAATGCAAAAGTGTTACTTCTTTTAATTCCTTCGCTTTTAATGTGCAATAAATTTGGATAAGGGTAGAACTCATGTAAGTTACTTTGACAAGAACTTCTTAAACTTGTTGAATTAAATTCTTAATCAAGACTTAACCAATGTTATATAAATATCGATCCGATTCGAGTTGAGTTACGAAAATAGTTGACCAATTCACAACTGTTTTTGGGTTCGAGTCTAGAAGTCACTAAATTAGACTTGAGTGTGACCTCCTATGTCGAAATTGGTTATTTTATACAAGATGTAATATGGTACCAAATAAAGAAAACCTTATCTATTTTCATTTTATTTCTTCTAAAAGCCACATGTTTGAATTCTAAAGATTATCATTCATGAAAGTAAGGGAGATTTGTCATCCTATCCTAATTTTGATTCAAATTCATGGTAGTCATTTTATACATAAAACAACCAACCATAATATATTGAACCACGGGTTCAGTTGTTCGAGTGTACGTTAAAGAAAGAAAGAAAGAGAATGCACCTTGGGAGGTTACAAGAATCTGGTTTCCAAGCATACTTAAGATACTGAGTATCCGAGCGACCATGTTTAATACAATCGAATTCTGAATCAATAAAAGGACAACTCGAAGCTGCATAAAGTGGATATGAAGTGTCTACAACCCATCTTCCTTTGTACAAATCACACCCTAATAACCCTCTTCCTTTTGCCCTTCCTCTTCCAACTTTTCTTCCCTTCACTAATAATGAACTACTAACACTAAAATCACTATTATTATTACTACTATATGTCGATAACGAATGTACTCGTGTTTTAGCCAAAGTTACAACCACCAATAAGTGAAGTTGAACAAGTAGTAGTAGAAGAAGAAAGATCTTATTTTGGTACCCAAAACCCATAATATCTTTATTGGATTTTGGTGTGGAGGTTAATCAAGAAATTGTGTGTAGCAAAAGCTGTCTTTATGCTATTTGGTCTCTCATGCTATCACCCCCTCATTCTTTTTTATATATGTAGAAAAGAAGGCAGGTTTTAAAAATTGGCAAAATAAATAAAGTTTATTTAGAGAAACATCAAAGTATATAGCAATAGTAGAAGTATAACTTTATGTAACGAATACCTTTATGATGTTTTAAAACATGCATGCGTTTTACAATCTTCTTATGTTGAGCTTCATGTGATTTAATTGAAGTACTATAAGCGTCTAATTTATTATAGTTAATGTTAATAATCAATTTACACGTATGTTCCATCTATCTTTCTAAACTTTTTTTTTTTTTTTACATAATTTTTTTTTTTGGTGTATAAGGGTATATTTGAATGGTGGGTTTTGGAGGAATGGTATGGTATGTCCCATCCGAGGTTTTTTTTTCCAATTAATAATAATAATAATAACAACAACAATAATTATAATATTAATAATAATAAATGAGGGTGTTTGGATGGTGGGTTTTGAAGGGAAAGGTATGGAAATGGGTATGTAAGGGAAAATGATGATTTCCACAAATCCATGATGGGAGATGGGTTTGAAGGTGATAATCCGTTCTTATTTCACCTTATCATTGTTTCTTACCAATAGTGATTCTTTTAAGCCAACAAAATGCACCGTAAATGTTTAAATTGTTAATGGAACCAACTTAGGTAGTGTTTGGTACGAAGGTATGAATCACTATATATGGGAATGGATATGTAAGGTGAAAGAGTTTTCGATACTCATTTCTTTATGGGTTTTATACAAGCTTAATATGACGGTTTCATTTTAAAATTTGCATGCCCATACCAAGTTACCAAACACACCAATTTAGGAAATCGAAGTAGACTATCAATATTCCTTCATCCAAAAATCCACCACATAATTAATAATTCATATTCAAATAAATCAAATAGATTATTATGTGCTAGCAATCAAACAACATAATATTCATAAAGTCAAAGAAATTACAACACATACACTTGATTCAAATATTTTAATATTTAAAATCGGTGTTTCACATGGTTAGAGCCACCAAATTTTGATTTATAAATATATGAATGTTGGCTGGATTCTATTATTGTGTTTGTAACATGAGTAATGAGTGCATGGTGGTATTTTTGAGGAAATAATATACACAAAAAGTGCTTATATAAGGGAAAAGTAAGGTTAGTTAAGTGCGTATAAAATAACTATGTAAAATAAATTGGCCAATTTAAATTTAATTTTACTCTTTTCCGGAAAAGGAATGCCCTTCTCCTAGTGGCACTAACATATCATTTGTAACAAAAGGCTGATAACCGTCAATTTAAATCAGTCAATTATCAACTCTCTATTCATAATGTAGGATTATGATCCAATTTGAAAGGCTGATTGATCCTATCACTAAGTTTGCCATAAATTGCTAATTTTGTGTTTTAATTTTTATTTTTCAAACACACACACATATGAGTAAGATTCAGATGAGTCCATGATTTTTGAATGAGACTAAGAGAACTAATAATATCATGTCACATGTACAAAGAGAATGTTCCATACTACAAAACCCATTTACCCCAAACATCATTTATCTCACAAACGACAAATCGAAAAATCATGAAACTTGCACCATATTTTTCAGTGTTTTATCCTCTTCGATTTGCCGTCCCTCAAGGCATACTTTCGATAAAAACTTTTTTTTGGTTTTTTGGTGGGTTTTAAATTAGTAACACATGTGTTAGTGATGGATTGTACATTTTATTTACGGTCATGGTTAGGGTTTAAGGTTAGGATTTAGCTGGGTTCATGGTTTAGGGTTTAGATCTTATGTTTTAGTAGGGTTTAGGGTTTATTAGGGTTTAGGGTTTAGTATGATTTAGGGTTTAGAGTTTTATAAAGCGTTTAGAGTTTAGGGTTTAGGGGTTAGGGTTTAGGGTTTGGGTTTTGGGGTTTCGGGAAGAAACCCTAAAACCTAAATCCTAAACCCTAACCCCTAAACCCCAAACCCTAAACCCTAAACGCAACACTCTAACACATGTGTTAGTAACATATGAAACCCACCAAAAAAATGAAAAAAAAAATATCGTCGGAAGTATGCCTTGAGGGACGGCAAATCGAAGAGGATAAAACGCTGAAAATTATGGTGCAAGTTTCATGATTTTTTGATTTGTCGTTTGTGAGATAATTGATGTTTGGGGTAAATGGATTTTGTAGTATGGAACATTCTCTTTGTACATGTGGCATGATATCATTGGTTCCCTTAGTCTCACACAAAATTTTAGTCTCATTTGAACCTCACCCATATATATATATATATATATATATATTAGCATATTGCCCACACAATGCGACGGTTGCAACTATTTAATTAATTTTTGTTATGTATGATACTATTTTCGTTAAATAACATAACATTAATCATAACATGATAATCAAAATATCTTAATTTTAAATGAATCTATCATAAACACATAACTTACTAAAGTAGAAAGAACTACTATTTGGGAAAAAAAAGATTTTCCTATTTGAAGTAGTATTCATTTATTAGTTTGATAAGGGTAAATTAATCCAAAAAAATTTAAGATGTTAAGACTCAACATATGAAGATGCTTTATACGTAGTTATATATATATATATATATATATATAGATATTATCCCCAACGATATGAACTAGTTAATACTCCGTATTAAGATTTAAGACACTCCTAGCTAGTGGTTGCGGTCTTCACTTAATTTGTTTCGCTAGCGTCCTAGAAGCCTACCATTGGCATGGTAGCTTCTTGCTACCATCTTTGGTTGCGTCGTTTTTCGAGCGTCCGAGTGAAGAGGAGGAAGTCGCGAGGATGGTGGGATCAATTTTTATTTTATCATCATATGTTTTTTTTGTTTTGTTTTAGGTATATTAAACGTATTACTTACGAGCCTCTAATAATACGGAGTATGATCTATACATCCAATGTAATTATTAATCCATATTGAAATAGAGAAATTGTAGGTTATACTTCTACTACTCTCCACAAGTGATGATGGAAACATGTAAATATCTATCATAAAATTAATGATGAATACACACGCTCTATTAATTTTTATATGTATAAAACATTAAAACAATAAAAGGACCCATTTAGTCTTTCTAATCAATAAGCTAGTAAATAATGAGAAAACTAAGTCAAGCTACATTCTGTTATCCCAAAAGTCTACCAATTATATATTTTATATTTTGAAATATGTTGTCGATTTCTTTACATTTTATACGAGAAAATACGTATCGATCAAGTTTGTCATAATTATGTAGCCCTAAGGATTATGTTTAAGTGTTAATTCATGTTTTAAGAGGTGGCAAATTATGGTGGTTGAAAGAAGTTATATTCAAAAGGTGGTTGGTTATTAATAAGGTATAAACATTCAATACGAATTCTTATTCATAACGTAAGGGCTATGTCTACCATTTTCGTTGAATCAAAGATCATGCACAATCGTTTTCTTCACTCTGTCTTACATAATACTCCGTATATGGTTTATTTAATGCACATGGATGTCCCAAATTCTGAATATGATTACAATTAAGTTTTCATAAATAAAAGATAACATGCATATAGATTGGTGTTGTTTTAATTTTTGAATTAAGTCTTCACTTTTCCACACGTTACTTGTTAATTAGTTACAATTACAACTCACATAGTTATTAAGGTTTGATAACTATTATTGTGTTAATAAAACTAACATTCATGTTATGTGTCCTTCAGAACAGTGTAAAACTTACGACAATGGTGTTTTGACGTATGTAGTTTCCGACACGACCCGAAACACGACCCAAGACCGACTCGAAAAATTTCAGGTTAGGTCAGAATTTTTTGACCCATTGACCCACCAACCCGAAACCCGACAACCTAATTTTTTTCAGGTCGGGGTCGGGTCAACCCCATGACTCGAAACCTAAAAAAATATATTAAATTTTTAATTTTTTTATATTTGAGATAATATATAGAACATATGAACCTCTATTTGCCCAAATTCTCACAACTCGCAATTTTTCCTATAATAGTAAAAAGTGTAAAGTTTAATACATAACGAAATAATAAACCCTATAATTATATATGGAAGTGAGGAGTGATAAAATGTTCAATTATATAATAACACTTATAGTTAAATAGTTAAAATTTGATAATTTGTTTTCAAAATGTTCATTACATAATCATTTTACTTACTTTAAGCTAACATTATCCTTCTCTTACGTAGTTTTTTAACCTCTACATATGTATTGTATATATAAATTGATTGTGTTACTTAAATGACATTTTTAATGTTAGATATACATGCTATATATGATGGAGCACAATTATCTATATAACTTGAGACTTTAGTTATAATTATTAACCATTTTTATGCTTATTAATTGTTACCTATTATTTTTGAGACAATTGACCCACATGACCCATTTGACCCGTACGACCCATTTGACCCAAAACCGACACATTTGACCCAAAACCGACTCATTTGACCCGAAAACCAACCCATTTGACCTGAAAGACCCAAAAACCTATTTAGTTAAATAAAAATCGGGTTACTCGGGTTAGGTCCGGGTTATCGGGTTTGGGTTGGGTTGTAATTTTCAACCCGATTATAAATCAGGTCGGGTTCTGGTTGATCATTTCTGACCTGTCAACCTGAACTCAATAACCCAACCCGACCCGAATTACCACCCCTAGTATGTAGACTATTTATTGTTATATGAGTTTTCAATGAAACAAGATTGATCATTATTATAACATTATAGATTCGTTAATAATCATCATATATACATTACTCTGAGACAAATTCACATACAAATCTAAAATAGGGAGAATTTCACTTATATCCTTGTAAACCTTGAATATTATGTCTATATCCTTACAAATTTCAAAATTAGATTGATATCCTTCAAAACATTTTAAACTCTTGTATAGGTCCACATAAATAATTCAAATCCATTCTCATGATTTTAATAATTCAAAACTTCTTTCTAATACTAATTAAGAAGTTATATTACCTTAATACCCTTATCTTCATGCCTTACTTTTAAGTGTCGCTAAGTACAAAACTGACTTTTCTATTACTCGTAACTAACGACACTTACAACTCGATAGACTAACTGACTGACACACTAAATGTATCAACAAACATATATTACAATTGGAACTTTATTTGATTAAATATCTTGATTTACCTACTTGTATTATTAATTTATTTGATATAAATTCAACTAATTGTTGAGTACTTCCATCCAAACTTGGGAGCCAAAAACTGTGCATCTCAATCTTGCCAATCTATAAGTCCCTTAGGAATAATCTAAATTGATTGGATTCTAATATGTTATTGGATGAAAAGGTTGAAATTTTTTTGTTGTCCTACTAGTGTGTTATTTTTATGTGTCGCAATGTTCTCTACATTTTGGGAATAAGATATATAGTTTATGTTTTAGTTTATTAGGTTTCCTAATTCGCAGGAAAGAACTAGCATTGGATCCTACATTGAGAAGGTTAAATGGTCATAATATTATTAGTTAAGATTTAAACAAAAATTTTATATATTAAAAGGCTGCTGATATGTCCACCATAAAAATTGATAAATTCACCACAACAGTACATCAACTATGTTTACAATACAACTACTTAATGCATTGTTGTGGTGGATTTATCAATTTTCCATGATAGGAATATCAACACCCATATTAAAATCATTTAATTATTGTTGATATCTTTATTTGGACAAACATGAGTATTTTCAAGTTTTACAAAGATATTGATGTAATTATAAAGTTTACAAGGATATTAAAGTAATATTGAAGGTTTGTAAAGGGTACAGATGAAATTGTTCCAATAAAATATTTGAATTAAAAAGATATTTGCAAGCAATATTTATTGATATTCTCCATTTAATATTGCGATTAGTATTTAAGAATGCACTTGTACTCAATATCTATCGTGTATACTCAACTTATTTTTGTTATTTTTAATACATCTACCTTTCGAAAACTAGGTTTTAATGTATCTCGTTGATGTGTTATATGTTTAAAGTGCCAAATGCCATTCGTAGCGGTTGACACCCCATTAATAGTACTCCAAAATATATTAAAACACACTTTCTGAAAGTTGAATCCATTAAATAAAGCAAACACAATTTTATTATACAAAATAGACATATATAATCAATTATAATACTCAATTCGATTAGAAAGTCAAGCCGGGTTATCAAGTTGGTGGGTCAAAAGTATTCGATCCAAACCCGACTTGATTTACTAATCGGGTTAAGTATTGCAACCCAACCCATTCCGACCCAACCCAAGTGACTATTTTTTTAGTGAGATCAACATGATTATCAGTCAATTTTGAGTCAAACATGTAACATGGGCAATCTATAAATTTTTAATTTGTCAATAAACATAAACCTATAAAAGTGTTCATCAAAATCTAATTGTAAAACATAAATAAACAATTTTTTTTATTAAACTTTTTTTTTTTTGATTTTTAGCTACATTATTCGGGTTGTCGTATCAACCCAAAAAACTCACTGGTTAACCCTAACCATAAAAAATAATAATAGCGGATTTTGACTTAACGGGTTCGCGGGTCTAAAATCTCGACCCAACCTGCTTATTCTTGAATAGGTTTTGTGTTGATTTTCGGATCATGTAGGGAATTATCAACTCTACTTAGACCATTTGCAACACGCCTTTGCTGGACTTCGCTGTGGCCTAAAACACCTCAACGTTATCAATTGGCATTGTGATTGCAAGGCTTTGTCGTGGTTGGAAAAATGGGTGAGTGAATGCCAGAATTTTGGTCATATTATTTTATTTCTTTTCTTTTCGTATTTAGTTAAAAACACAATTTTCATTTCAACCGGGCCAATTGGGATGATCGCCAACCTGTTTAATCGGGTCCGTCAAATTTTAGGACTTGATGCAAGGACCGTAAATCAAGAATAAAAGAAATACGTGACAACAATTTGCACAACCAACTATGAGAGGATCTCACCGAGCACATTTTGACGATTCCACCAAATAATTTAAATTAAGTACCAGTTGTAATATTTTTTTAAGTATCATATTTTTTAATCAAGTACTTCTAACTTTATAAGCGCTTAAATGGTAGTGCGATTTTGTAAGAGCTTAAATGGTAGTAATGGCCAATTACTATTCATTAACTAATTAACCGGATATCGACATCATTGCTAGAGACATATGATGGTGGAAACTTCATAAACAAGTAACGGAGTAGTACACAAATGCATGGTCCATTATTTGTTAAGAGATATTGATAATGAAACAGATATATATAAGAATAAAATTAAAGACAATAGGACTCTCCAACCAACATTTCCTACTAATCTTTCTAATACGCAAAATTCACGCTTGTAAAACCCAAGATGACAAAATATGATAAAATGAAATATCATTTAGATCGGGAAAACTAATTAATATAAGAGCATGAGATGGAGTGGTCAACTCTGAAAACATGGTTGTCACCTCATTCCCTCATTATTTTCCTATAGAATTCAAACTACCTATTTAAATATTTATTATGAATAGAAAAACAAGGGCTAAGTCCCTCGAAATGCAACGAACTTTGCTCAAAAGTTTATTGTATGCGATCAACTTTCAAGGAGGTATAAGAATGCAAACAACTTTCAAAAATGGTGTTTTAATGTAATTTGTTGACGTGTCGATGAGTTGTCAAACTCTCCGGAAGTCACGTGGCACATCCGTACGCCAAGTGTCACCTTCAACGAGCGACACATCATCAAATTACATTAAAACACCATTTTTGAAAGTTGGTTGCATTCTTATGCCTCCTTGAAAGTTGGTCACATACAATAGACTTTTGAGCAAAGTTCGTTGCATTTCGAGGGACTTAGCCCGAAAAACAAACATAATAGTTATAAATTCTAATTTCATTTATAATTTTAAAACATTACATGAAACTGAATTGATTTCATTCTAAAAAAGATGTGAAATCAAAACTGAATTGAATTCATTCTTAAGACATTACATAATGTATTTTATTCGATCCTAGCCCACCAACTACAACGGCATCGACACACACAACCCTAGTTGGGTCGACCACCCAGAGGCCAGCATGATCAACTTGGCGTGGTTGATCATTCGTCCCGCCATGTGTACTATACACACTCCATTCGCTCTAAAGGTAGTCTCGTGTCTCAAGCTAACAGATTTGCAAGAATAACTAATCAAACACCTACAACTATATTTAAATTTTTGTAACAGTAAGAAGCTAGTTGCTTGCTAGTAATCAGTCAATGGTACTTATAAGAGTAATAATATATCATGAATAAACCTGAAAGTATGACTAATATACTAATTATAGTTGAAGTCGATACAAAATTATTTCTCTTAATTTTATTCGTTTAACATGATAAGCATCATGCTCAGCTAATTATACTAAATCTTAGGCTTATTTCATTAAGTATATCTTTTTTTTCTGTAATAACTCATACCTGAATAACTGATATAGACTACAACAAATATGTCATTTATCCACACTCTTTTTTTCACACTTTTTAAAATGCGTGGAAAATATGTAAATTTATTCACACTTATAAGTGTGGAAAATTTTGTTACATCAATAAGTGTAGAAATCATTACAATCTTCACATATATAAGTGTGGAGAAAAAAAGTTAACACTTAAAAGTGTGGAGAAATAATGACTTTTCAACACTTAAAAGTGTGGAAAACATTTCGCGACACTCAATTTATCCACATTTTCTCTTGTGTGGAAAAATCATGTGTTGCAATTTTTTTTCACACTTTTAAGTGTTGAAAAGTCATCATTTCTCCACACTTTTAAGTGTGAGCATTTTCCTTACATATATAAGTGTGAAAAATCTTATAAGTTTTACACACTTTCTAAAAGTGTGAAGAAAAAAGTGTGAAAAAATGAGATTTTTTTGGTAGTGATAGTGATATGACAAAAGATGTCATATACTTTAATGCTTGGAATGAACAGAATATCGTAAGTTTGGATGTAACACTTTCCGAAACAAATTAAAATACATACAATTAATTTAGTTTGGCGTCTGTAACATTCTAAAAAAGGGTTAAGTGCTTGAAAATGCATATAACTATGCGTGAATCTTCATTTTGTGTGCCTAACTAAATTGATCTCCATTGTATGTACGAAACTATTTATGATTTTCATTATATTTATATTTGTGAGTGTCAACGTGTGAAGATGCCACATGTCGCCATCTGAATGAGAACACATCACAGAGATACACACAATGGAGATCAAAAGTTCTGTACATACAATGAAGATCAATTTAGTAATTACGTGCACACAATGAAGATTCATGTATAGTTATATGCATTTTTAGACACTTAACCCTTCTAAAAATCAAACATATACGCGAAGGTAACATAAGTATGTTAGAAAACTCATTGATTAAACAACACTTGTAGCTAACGCTTTCTACGTGGCTTTTGTTTTATAAGATATGATCCATCACAATTGAAAATGACACTTCACTAGTTATCGTTTAATTTGATACAGTGATGGAGATATGTTGACGATACCATACCATTTTGTTGGGATGTAAAGTCATCTGAATGATCGATCATATTAGATGTGATGTCCAACCGCGCGTTAATTAGTACATTCATTACGTTGGCATTTTATCGTCACTGAAAATTGGAGTGAATATAGAATCTATTTTTAACATCGTATCAAAGTAGCCGTAATATAGTAATTACAATAACAAATATATATGATATAATGCATTTTAACATCGTATCAAAGTAGCCGTATCAAAGTAGCCGTAATATAGTTTAACTATTTACGTATGTATGTATGTAGTCCTAATTACTTGTTATACATATTAAAATTTTAAAAGTGAATCCCATATATGTTAATTACAATTACAAATTTACAACTAAAGATATACAACTACAGTTACAATTAATTAACATTAATATAAACACATGATTGTTAAGTTCCTGCGATCCTATGGATACCGCAGAGTAAATATAATAATTGAAGAGACAATGGTAAGTTGTTAAGAATCGCATAATTAAAAGGCTTTTGTTATATAGACGTACACTCGATCGTATTAACCACTTTTTGTTGATGTGTGAATATGATGCTCTACCCAACATATAATATACATAATATAATGCATTTCTCTTAATGTACATTTGTTACGTAAGTACGTAACTGAATTATCCACTGAGATATCTCAATAGTTGATTTTACGACTTTCAAGCGCGCTAATTACAGAAAAATATCAACACTTTCTTTTTTCTAGAACTCCGTATCATTAAAAACTAGTGTAAATTCAGTGAATATAAATATTTATATGTAAGTGATTTATATGTAAGTGATGAAGTTTTCAGTTTATAGGATAGAAATTGCATAAAACTGTAAATCATAAATATGTAGTACAACATTTTTGTTACTACAAAAAATCTCAATTTAAACATGTTTTCTGATTTTTCAAGTCTCTTAGAAAACTTTTTAAAAAAATGAGTTTTTGGTAACAAAATATACATAACCTTATGGGCACGTTTAGTTACAAAAATATTTCTCCATTTTTCTTTTTCCATTTCTAAAGAGAATGAGAAGTGTTTTGCTTCTCTAGAAAAACATAGAAAATCAAAAAAATGTTTTTAGTTGTAAGTAATGTAGTTTTCCCTTTTCAAAGGAAGAGTAGAGATGAAAACTTAAAAACCCCATTAAAAGTAGTTTTTCAACTTCGTAGTTATAAAAAGGAAAACACGAATTTTCTTTTTCTTTATAATAGTTTTTTAAAAAACTCAAATTTGAACACGATTCTAATTTTTTTGTTTTCTTAAAGAATTTTCTGAAAAAGTAAGTGTTTTCTATAACTAAATGCACCCTAAATTTCTTGAAATATAATTCGTAAAAGCTCAAAAGGCAAATACATAAAATATACATAAACAAGTTTTTTCATACACAACTATAGATATAAATATAAAATATAGAGTAGAGTTCAAATGAGTACATCAATTTTGAGCTTTGTACAAAGAAAATGTTACACATGTACAAAACCCATTTACCCCCAACATCAATTATCCCACAAACGACAAATCAAAAAATTATGAAAATTGCACCATTAAATTCAGCGTTTTCTCCTCTTCGATTTGCCGTACCTCAAGGCATACTTTTGACAACTTTTTTTTTCTTTTCATTTTTTATTCTGTTTTACAAATTAGTAACACATGTGGATTGGTTGTACATTTGATTCGTGGTTAGGGTTAGGGTTAAGGGTTTAGGATTTAGGGTTAGGATTTAGCAGGGTTTAGGGTTAAGGTTTAGTATGATTTAGGGTTTAGAATTTTGTAAAGCGTTTAGGGTTTAGGGTTTAGAGGCTATGGTTTAGGGTTGGGTGTTTGGGGTTTCGGGGGCAAAACCCCAAACACCCAACCTAAACCCTAACCCCTAAACCGCAAATCCTAAACGCAACACTTTAACATAAGTGTTACTAAATGTGAAACCCACAAAAAAAGTTGAAAAAAACTCGTCGAAAGTATGTATTAAGGGACGACAAATCGAAGAAGAGAAAACGCTAAATTTAATGGTGCAATTTTCATAATTTTTTGATTTGTCGTTTGTGAGATAATTGATGTTAGCGGTAAATGAGTTTTGTACATGTGGAGCATTCTCTTTGTACACAAGACACAATATCATTGGTTCCCTCATTCTCACACAATTTCATATTCTCATTTAAACCCCACCCATAAAATCTATCTTCTATCTTTATAACTAAAGGAGGAGACCCTTAATTATTTGTCAAATATATACATATGCCATATCATACAAATCCTATGTGTCATCACCATATAAAAAAAGGGAACTGATTTTGACAAGTAACTTTTTACTTGTTACAAGGAAACAGTAGAATCGTTTATACCTACAATACAACTGCTTATGCAACTGTTTCCTTGTAACAAGTAAAAGAATACTTGCCAAAATCAGCTCCCAAAAAAAACTTGATAATGTGGATTTTCCTACACCCTTATTCCAAATAAGGTAATATTCAATTAAAATTTATATTATAACTATTTTTATTTAATAAGGTAATTAATAAAATTATATTATATTATTTTAATTCAAAATAGTGTGTAATATAATAACATGAGAGTCCCGAATTCACTATTGATTAGTGAAATGGAATCGCAATAAGTAAAGTTTAATTGTAGAAGGGGGGGGGGTTGAATACAATTAAAAACTTTTTCTGATTTTAACCAAGTTACTTAGACAGTTTTTTAATTGTTTAATACAAACAGAGGATGCAATAATAGATATGACAATATCAAAGTAAATGAGTAATAATAGCTGAATGGTGAATTATATTAATCATAAAATTCACAAGTGTTGATTGCAGAATGGACTAACCCAAGCTAATCCAATTCAAACACACAAGCTAATCTATTACAAATGAGATGAACAACAGTGGACAAACACGCTGACTGTTCACTCGCTGAATCGATAATACGTGCTTAGACAAACTACTCACTGACAGACAAGTGATTAATACGCATGAACGACTAGCCTCTAAAGTACAATATACTAGACTATTTATACTACAAGAGTTCCTAGAATATCTCCTACAAAATAGGATCTTGGAATGACACGTATCGCTGCTTGATTGGCTTGATCTCTGATAAACCGACATTCTGCGGGTCCCAATTCTGTTACCGCAAATATCTCGTTTCCTTTAGACCAATCATTCGCTACCACGTAATCCTTCTGAATATTCTTTAAATATACTTTAAGTACAAGAAACTCTTGTTGATGTATATAAGTACAATACTTTTGCACTTGTAGTTAAAGAGGCTTTGTTGAATAGTCACTGAAGAAGCAACATTCCTCCTCACTCACTGTAAGCTAACACGCTCTGTATAATGTCTTGAAATATTGTTTTTCAGTGACTAGCTGTTATTCGGGCAGTGACTTTTGCCTTTATTGATTTGAAGATGTAGAACTCTCGCTGCTTAATATCAGCGACACACATAGTTGAGTTCTAATCTTTCTCAGCATATCAATTCCTTGAGAATAAGGTGCATAGTGATCAGCAATGTTAAACTTCAGCAACAACAACTTTGATACAATTCATTTCTTCATCGAGTAGTGTATAGTTGAGTTGATCAGCGACCAGCGACTCAATCATGGTCAGCGATCAGTGACTCAACATAACATTTATAACTTTTTATTATAGTCCAAACTCATGACATTCTTTAATCTATTTTTTTCTTCTAATTTTAATCTTTTAGTTTTTTCACCTTAATCTTAACTCTTATTCCTCTCATTTTCTCTAACTTTCTCTTTTTATAAAAATTAATAAATATACTTTTAGTAAATTATGAGAACTTACTTTTAATGTAATTATATCTTTCATTAAAGTTTTGTTAATTAAATATTTTTTTTATTATCATCTTATAGATTAAGGGAATTCAATTTCTATTATTTAAGAACTGAATACAAGCTTTATGGATAGGCAGATCAAAGTCATCATCTATTTTTTAAAGAGTTTTTTTTTTTATATATTTTTAATCTCACACAAGTTAATTACAATTCAGAATGCGAATAGTAAGACGTGTATTTTTATTAATTCTATATTACTTTTCAAATCTATATAATGTAAGTATATATTTGATTGTCGTAGAATGATTTATATTTTGTGCATATATATGTACATTAGTTATTCAATAAAACGTCTAAATTGTTATAGTAGTTTTTACAATTTATTTTTCCCAACACTATTAACGTACACATTGTTTATCAATTATTGCAAGGTTAACATATTATAACTATAGGAAACGGAAAGGTCACAATGACTAGACAGTTTTTGTTAGCTAGAAAAATGTCAATTTATAACATACACATCTTTTTTAACCTTCTCATTTCATTGATATATTGTGAGAAAAATATGGTGTTATTAATTCATTTTTGAGGGGTTAAACTTTATAAAGTATCACTAATACCGATAAAAAAAATTTCTTTTATAATCTGAAAGTTTTCACCATTTCATATATTATTTTGACTTATGATTCACATATTACGACGTTTTATAATGCTAGCTGTGCATCGCACAGGTTTAACACTAGTATAATATAATGGACGATTTAGTTTGTACAATAAATAGGACAAAAGAAAAGGCTGAATATATATTGATGGCCGGTTTTCTTTAAATTAAGTAAGAGTCACGTTTTATTGATACAAGGAACGTCAGTTTGTGACATGTGCGTTAGATATCCAATACTACGCATTCACGGATGTCTGTATAAAAATGGTGGTTCATTTGCTTTTCTTTAATTAGATAGTAGTTTTTTAAAAACAAGTTAACAGTTTTTATAGAAATTTAACTTTGTTAGATATACAAATGTACAAATAAGGTTGTTGTAGTTAAGTATTTGAGTTATGTCGAGTCAAATCAACACGTTGCCGAGCTTGAGCACTCTGAAAAATGCAAATTTGAAGCTCAAAATTTGACTCAAACTCATTTAACTGTGTATTTTTAAGTGTGGCCTCTAATACAAACGACTAAGTGGAACTTTCGATCTAGGCTCAATTTGACCGGATATGAGTATTAATAGTTTGATAAGTTCCAAGCCCAGCTGGAGGTAACTCAATTAGATACTACTCAGTACTATATTTTACATACTAGGTGAAGGATCCGCGATAACGCGAGCTAAAACATTTGACTTAATTAATAAATATAATAATTAAATTTAGACTAAAGTTAATGTACAAAATATTATATCAAAGAAAATTATCAAAGAAAAGATTAATACTAATCTTATAATAACTAAAATTAATAATTGGGAAACATAGGTTGTGTATCCATTCACATATAGGAATAATGATTTTTGAATTTTATAAGGTGGAAGTAATGTGAGTAAAAAAAGGTCATACCTTTTGTTAATTGTAGTACTGTCATTTTCGTACAACAAAAATAGCATCCATGTATCACAACTACAAAACTATCACATATCACATACCTAAAGTTCGAACCTACATGAGTAATAGCATTATACAATATTCAATCGTGAACTGATTTTCAAGCATCCAATATGCCCTGAAAGAACTTCTTTTTAACTGACTATCGATAAATGCGAATAGAGCAAGACCCTTTTTTGTAGAAGAGGACTCGGGCTGCTTCAATTGGTTCTTGAGAAAACCTTGACTCTTTGATGGTGTTATTTCCATCACAGCATCCAGAATTCTTATCTCGAAATCTCTGAAAAATATCATTTTCAGGGATAAAACACTTATCACATCAAATTCACTCTAAAACAATAAATAGAAATACATATGACAATGGGAAGACTATTGAATAGCTTTTCTTCTTCTACAAATACATTTTCAGGGATAAAAATACATTTTCTAGGACCATCAGCTTTTCTTTAACGATAAGAACTTTTAGTCTTTGCCATAATAAACAATATGTAAGGGAAATCAAGTCAGCAGCAGAATTTAGTGATACCTCATTATGTCTCCGGTATTTACAAACAGTATTCCATCATCACGATTTAGGTCATGCCGATGCTGCTAAAGGGTTAATCATTGCTTACGCTATGCTGATACAAAGGACTTCCAAAATATTTGGGTATGAACACATGTTGAATTAGCAAAAGTAAATGTCTTTCCAATTCCATAATCATCAATCAAGTATGCAATATGTTGTGTAATGATACGTTACAGACCATACCTGCATGGAGTTCTTCAAAAGTAGATTAGACACAACTTTCTATTTTCGGCATCTTGCCACATCCTAGTGAAACAAAACATGACCATATCTCAGATCCATAGTCAATTGATCCTCTCAACTGATTCACTGGGTAATGTAAACTGAGTAATTGACATCAAGCAAATGCAATATAATGGAATGTAAACTGAGTAATTGACATCAAGCAAATGCAATATAATGGGACGGTTGGTGTAAATGTGTAATGCTCGATAATTCAAAATAGATGATAAATCCCTATCTCGATCCAATTATAATAAAATAAATCCATAATAACTTCCTTACACTTTGCAAGAACATGTTTCACCTAAAATGTGCATAAACACTATAATATCAAAAGTTTGCTACAGGATACTGTTGGGACCCGAACGGTCGTGTGAAGATGACGTATGGATCGCCATCGGTTTGTTTTAAATTTATATTTGCTGGGGTCTAAGTATGACTTACTAATACTGAACCAAAGGCTAGTAGATGGTAAGTATGACCTAGAGTCGTTCTTAAAGAGAAACTGAATTGAAACGGAGGTGATCCAATCAATCTTTCTTTTCTAGTAAAGGTTTTAAAAGAGTGCGTTGGGGGGTTTTGGTTCAGTTAACTAAGTAAACTAAATAAAGCGAATAAAATGTAATAATAAATCAGATGATAAAAGTAGTATTTGTTGTGAGTTGGTTAGCTAATAATGTGGGATGATGACTCTTATGGGAAGACGATTATCTAAATTAGAAATGTCTAGTGGATTCAATAACCAGTGGTATAACCAATAAATTCCCTATTAGTCGGTTATCAACTAATATGTTATGAGGAACTAAGGTGTCATGATTCTGATCAGACAGACGATGCTCAACTCTCCACACTCTCCTGTGAGGGAGTCAGTGACCCGTATTATTGAACGTATTCACTCGTGGGTGAAGGAATAGAGTAGCAGGTCATTAGCAAGTCTAACCGTTCTTAATACCATAAGGATTTCAAATCCATTAAACAACTAACTTAGAATTTATGTTCGGACTTATTAACCAACTCCTATTAATGAAACTTAAGAATGATAAGCAGGGGAAAACGTGCAGGTTTCTTGCGTATCTTACTTTTGGTTTCATATTTTAAAGAAAGAATATCAGTGTAACTTAGATTTTTAAACTTGCCTTTCTCAGTACAATTAACAAATCTCTAGGTTTTCGTAAATGGTTATTTAGCCTGTAGCCTACCTACTCTAATCTAATCTAAATTAACTAATCTAATTAAAATGCTAAAATGCTGACGGCTTTTGCATAAAGTTAAACCCAGACCATGTCGGAAAATGCTATGGTGATTCACAGTGTATTTAATCGTTTACCAATGTTTCCATTATGAATTTAATTGCTTCGTCATGTTCACATGATAAGTACATTGTGATCGAAAGTGTACAATACTCATGGCAAGTCCACATAATCACATTGCATTTTATGATGCTTGCATGACGTTACAGTTAAAAACATAGTTTTTACACAGATAACTATTGACCAAGTATCAAGGTTCGCGACTCCTCTTTACCAGGTTACAATCATGTTTGTTAATCGAAAGGCGAATGTAAGTTTTAGGTTTAAAATCATAAGATAAGTCCGTTCATAAAGTTTTCATTTTATAATGTCGCTCCATAATACAACTACCTTCGGTCGTTTACCGGCTTCCATACGTATGTACTTTGCTTAAAAGCATTTCCAGCACTATACCAAGTAAACACTCGAATATGGGCCGTCATATTATTTCACGACATATTTAAAGTCATCCCACAATTGTATATAAACTACATCACAACAAATACAATAGTAATGTACTCGCTAATCATGGTACAAACTAATTCTAGCATAATTAAAGCATACATATTTAATTAGGATAGTAGGATAGAAAGAACCCGGATTAAAATGCGAGAAGGAATAGACTTGAATTAATAAGCGTAACTCCAAGCGTACACCAAAGATTACAAGATGTTCCCTAGCTTTCGTTCTACTTTAAACGAGCTCCCTAACTAGCCTAATACTAATTTTGAAGTAAGAAAATAGAATGAGAAAGTAAAGAGAGAATTATGCCTAATGCATGTGGGACATCTTCAAATGGAAGCCTTGGGGCTCTATTTATAGGTGAAATGGGGCTCATGTTAGCATTCCAAGGCACACATTAGAAAAAGGGTGAAAGGTGGTGCACCGGGTACGAAAAAGTAGCGAAAGGTGGCGCACTGGGTACGAAAAAGCATGGAAAGGTGGCGCACCGGGTACACGCAAGGACGGAAAAGAGGAAACGGGATGGGCGGAAGGTGGCCGGCGGCGGGCGGCGGCCTGGTGGTGGCCGGCGGCGGCTGGCTGCCACCCGTCCCGGTCCGTCGTCTTTCGTTGCATTGCTTAATTCACGCGTATCTTCTTCGTATGCGTCCGTTTGCGTTGATTCTTTTTGTGTTGGATTTTTAATTCAAAAATGAAGACTTTGATGTAAAGATATCCCAAAAATATGTATCCTATCTCCAGATATTGCATACGAATCATTTGGATCATCCGGCGGGCGTAGAATCTTCATTCTTTATCCGTTTTTTTTATTCTTCTTCTGTTGGATTCGTAATTTGAAAACGAACATCTTGGATGAGATGGATGTTGATGATGGGTACTTTTATCTTGAAATCTCGTTTTGATGCCTTGAATCTTTAAACGTGTGTGGAATCTTTGTTTTTCATCCGTTTTGCTTGATTTTTATCGTGCAACCTTGTTTTGATCATCTTGGCATAATATCATTGATTTGTATTGTTTTTGAGTTTAAAATGCCAAGAATCGTTCTAGAATGAGAGAGATATTGGTAGTAAAAACAAGACTTTTTACGCGATATCAAGTATCCCACACTTAGAACTTTGCTTGTCCTCAAGCAAACTCGAATTTCAAGCATGGTTAAAAATAAGCAGATAATGAAATATTTTAGGGTAGAACTTTTTACTAAGGGGGTTTTGAAAAATAGAATATTCGTTCTTTGAAAAAGCAGGGTTGTAATCTTTGGAAGCATGCTTTTGACCTTTGATCTTGGATACATGACTAGGCGATCCTCTCCAGGTGGTCACTCAAATCACTCAAAGTGTTTAGGTTTCCTATTCTAATATTATCAATCACTCAGAACGCCAGTCATGTATCGTTTATCGTCATAGGCTTGATCGAGAATCAAATCGTTACCTTTTTGGTGAGTGTGAAATCGATCTAGCCACAATCATTCTAGGGGAAGTGATGTAGGGTTTTTCGAATTGGGGTATTTGTGGAATGAGAGGGGGTTTTGTTGGGTTTTTGGTTAGTTTCTTTTGTTGAAGTTGGAATTTTTGAGAGGATTGACGCCTTTTTGGTGTTTGTGGAAGGAGTCTTTTTCTCCTATTGATTTCTTTTTTTTTTCAGATTATTCTTTCTTGAACTTCTTTTTTTTTCTTTTTTCGACGTCGTCTCCTTGCGATTTCTCTCCTTTCATCTTTGGAACTTTGTTTTAAAGTTTGGGGGATGCTTTTGAGAAAGTAGGGGTAATGTATCTATTTTTCTTGGGTGTATAGGTGTACGGGTATACATATGGGTTTAAGAATGATGTGATTCAATCTCCTTTTCACTAACCAATCTGGATTCGAAATGCATAACAGGAGCAAGTTCTGATTCTAAACGCCTACATCGGCACACTCAAGAATCGAAAAAGTGAAGCATTGAAAGTGAATGCTTTTTATATGGCTCAAGATACCTCACGAATTGAAAGTTGGGTTGTTGTGTGCCTAGTCATGCGATGTTCTTTATGGGATTACTGAACTAATTTTTCAAAAGAATTTGAATTTTATTCGTCCTTCTTCCTCAAAGTAAATCATTCTTCGTCTAAAATTTTCATTTTCAACATATTTGATGCTGTGTAAACAGAGTCAAAATTATAAATAGAAATACCTTCTTACTATACACAACACAGGCAAGAATACCTGATCGTGTAATAGTATAGTATGGTAAGTACGAGTCGAACACAGGGAACGGATATGAATTCAAATAAAATGGAAATTTATACAAATAAGAAAAACAAATAAAAGAGGAGGGCGTTTTAGTTTCAATCGAACAATTGACAAACAATTATGAAGATTGATTTATTAAATAAAACTTAATTAGGTAATAAAGAAATGATAAAATAATTACTTAAACAAAATATTTAATTCAAATGATAAAAGAAATGCATTTGCTTGGATTACTTTCCTTAGATTCCGGAAATCATCTTATTGAATTACTAACATATGGATTTATTGGTGCTTTGACAAATATAACCAATCTTCCTTACAAGACAAATTGATATAAACACAATCAAGAAAGACACAAGGTTGATTTCAACACACTAACAGTTCAATTTAATGTTGCCCACCAGATTGTATTCTAGATTAAACCAACACCATTCATGTGATTTATTCTCTTGACTTGAATCAACAAAGTATATAACTAATTAAAGTTATCTCGTTCATTAATGACCATTATCAATTATTAACCCTAACCTGTCAAACTCAATATATTCAGCAACAATCGTCAATTGAAATCAACAATTATCAATAATCTTATAATTAAAAGGAAATCAATCTCAATTAATCATAAAACCATGTTAGGTAATCACTAATAATCATTCAATAACCAAGGATCTTCAAATAAACACATAAACTTTCAATAAATCCAATTAAATCCGCAATTCAATAATCAATCCGTAATCTAAGTATCATTATCCAAGCAAATACATTAAAGAATTAGCCAATCATATTATCACAGAAACTCAGATTCATTATCATAACCGAAATCATAATCAAATGAAAGAAAGAAATGTTTTCGAACCGAGAAATCGAAATAAATGAATTAGCAATTGATAGCCTTCAATTCTTCTTGCTTCTTGATCATCAAAATGCTCCAGATTAAGGGTTTAGAGTGGTAAAAATCGGCTGTGAAGAAAAGTGAATGATAACCCCTCCAAATGAAATGATTTAGGCTTTTTAGGGTTTCTGCCGAATCAATCCATACGCCGTATGGACATCCATACGCCGTATGGATTGAAAAGCCCATGGATCCAACCCGCATACTCTGGCGGCCCGGCTCACTCAATCCACACGCCGTATGGATTGAAAAATACAATTTTTCACCAAATCGATCTCCATTCTTCAACTTTAATCTTTTCACCTCCTTTTCTTCAATAATGACTCGTTTTCTGCTTGTTTTCCAATTCAAGGTCCAAATAATTCCTAAATGCAAATATGAACGAATTGAGTATCTTATTCACATGAAATGCATAAGAAATATATTGAATAAAGGGATAATTAGCACTATAAAATAGCACATTTTTGCGTTCATCAATATTCTTAATTCAATTTTTGAATTTTTTTTGTTTACTTTTTTGGAAAAGCAAGGTCTTAAAGAGCAACGACTTAGAATCAAGCATATAGCATTATCCATTTTACAGTAGTGTAACTACTGCTATCCCACACTTAAAGGAACATCATCCTCGATATTTATCTAAGCTCAAACTGGGGTGAAGAGCCCACACTTAGGAATTTAAACATCTAAGACATATTCTTTTAGCGGTGTGGTTTGGGTTTGAATCCCACACTTAGTGAAAAGCATAATGGATATGGTATATTTAAACAAATGAAAGAGACGGTATAGAAGTACTCCCCGGTGGTTGCAGTGTTCCTTGGGTTGCATGTGCCTGATTCCGTCTTCCTTGGTGCATTCTTGATCAAGTCTTCTTGTGATTGGTCTCGTAGGTGTGAACACATCGGATATACTATTCTTCTGGTGTTGATATTTTGTTGCAGGCTGGAGCATGCTTTGTATGATCCGAGTGTGAAAGATAGTCGGAGATTTCATCACTTCTTGAAAAGTAAAATTGCAGAAATGTAAAAACACGGGTTGCCTCCCGAGAAGCGCTCTTTTAAAGTCGAGAGCTCAACTTAGTCCTTTCTTCTTCAGATGATACTGGATGTGTCCGTAGTGCTAGAGTGGTCACTGTGGTTCCTAGGTAGAGTGTATCGTGGAGGAAAGTATAGCATAAACTGTTCTATCATGTCAACAATGAGAGTTGGTGGAGTGGTGGATTCCATTTGAAGTTTTTGAAATGATCAGTGGCTAATCTGTCGAGGATTGCCATCCCATAGCTGATGTATCGAACTGCCCTTGTGACTGGTCCGTTAGGGTCGATTCGAGTTCAGGTGTAAGTTTGAACAATTTCACGCTGTGGGTGGTTTCTGCCTATTGAGGTGATTAAAGCCATGAATTCAGTTTTTACTTCTTCAAAATCACTGGCCAAGGGGTCTCCTCCGAAGGATCTAGTGGCTTGGCACACTTGTCTGATGAGTTGATATTGTTCGCGGTTGAAGGGAAATCCGAGTCAGTGAAGATGTAGATTAACTTGCTGAATATTTTGCGGTATCTATTGCGGTAAGCATCGATTTCTACGTCTTCCTCCTCATACATTTCACGCAGTCGGGTTGTAATGTAGGATGCTAAGTTGATTTGCGATAGGTGCGGAATGAATCTAGGCACTTTACGAATTTCTTCATCATATGCTGCTTGATTTAGTTCATCAATTATTTGTTCGACGTGATGACCAATAGTGGAGTGAATGACGATCATGTGGTTTTCCGAGGCTGTGAGATGTTCTCAAGTTTCGATGAGATCTAGAATTGTTCTAAGATCTCCCACCATTCTTATGTCAGCATAATTCTGCGGGTTTCCAGTAGCTCTTTCAAGATGAGTTCTCATTGATGCAAGTATAGCCTTCTGACTCGATGAGTAGGGAAAAGCTGATCCGGCTAAGGCACAATATACTTTTTGGTATATTTGCTTTTAGTTGCTACAGAATTCGACTTCTCCCATTGGGTAGTCTGGTCTTTCTTGCTGTTGAGCTTCTCTGGTGACTTGTTCTTGAAGGGAATCAGAGAACTCTTGGATATATCTGAGCAAAGTTTGGGGCACTGGTTCTCCATAATTGGCGAGATATGAATCATATTCTCGTTCAATCTGCCGTATCGGGTGTCTCTGAGCGGTGTTGTAGTCATTGGTTGATTCTTTGATAGCTTCTACAATGATGCGCACATCGGTGTATTCATCAATTAGTTCAATCATGTCTTGGTGAGTATCTATGAGCGGAATCTCTAATCTCTCAGTTGTGATGATGGGGGAATTTGGTGGAGCAAGAGGGGTTTTTGGAATAGAGCGTTCATCGATAGTGACGTCAATAAAATCGCCATCACACTTGGTACTCTTGTAGTCGGAATCCTCGTCTCGTGAATCTGGGAATCGGTGGAATTCTTCATTTGAGGGTGCATTGTTGAAAGGTTGAGTACTGTCGATTTCGATGGTTCTGACTTCCGTGATTGTGTCTTGAAGGTTTTCTTCAACAAAGCTTTCTGGTTGACGTGCCTTATATGCAGAAATTCTTTGTAGGAGTTTAGCATACAGGTCTGGGTGCTATGATGATTGGAGTTCCTCTTCAAAAGTATCTTTGTCTCGGAGTCAGGTTCTGGTAAAGGGTTTTGATGGATCGAGATAAGAGTCAAGAATGTTTCCCATTCTTTTGAGGTGAGTGGATCTGAGCTCTTGGTGGATGGCTCCATAATCAAAGGATTCTTCTGATGAAGTATTGTCATTGCAGTCTTGTATTCTTTTGACTTCATCCATCTGTGGTGAATCAGCTTGATCTTCATCTTCCTCCATTTCTTCTTCTTCTTCTTCGATTTCTTCCTCCTCCTCAGTTTCTTCTTCCTCTTCTTCAGGTTCTTCGTCTTCAGATTCAATTTCCTCCTCTGCTTCTTCATATTCTTCCTCTTCTTCTGGTTCATATTCAGAATCAGAGGTGAAAACTGATGATCGAGTGAAATGTTGCTCTTCCTCTAGTTCTGATTCGTCATCGGAATAAATTTTGCCTGTTGATATAGCATAACATTCTTCTTCTTCTGGAGTGCATTCCGGTTGGTCGATCTTGTAACTAATGCTTTCACCATGTGATCGTAAGACAATCGTGTGGTTATACACATCAATTACTGCTCTAGCTGTGTTCATGAATGGTCTCCCAAGGATAATCGGGATGTTTATGTCCTCATGGATATCCATTACCACGAAATCCTTTGGAAAGAAAAATTTATTAACTTGAACTAGAACGTTCTCAGCTATTCCTTTTGGGTATCTAACAGATTGATCAGCTAGCTGGACGGTCATCTTAGTGGGTTTTAAGATTTCAAGTTCCAGCCTCTTAAACAGGGAGTAGGGCATAAGGTTAATGCTAGATCCTAAGTCGGCTAAGGCGCTCATATTTCTGGATTGGTAAATAGAACAAGGGAGTGTAAATCTACCGGTGTCTCCTAGTTTTTCAGGAAGGCTATTCTTAAGTAGGGTTAAGGTTTCAGAACTAAGGGGAATGTTGTTTACTTCGGGTAGTAATCCTTAGTGGATAGCAATTTCCTAATGTACTTATTACGACCGGGAACTCTAGACATGGTATCAAGGAATTTTCCATCTAGCTTAAAGGATGATACTTTCTTAGGTTGAGCTTTAAGTCTAGCGGGGTAAGGGATCCTAACCTCTTTGTTTATGGTCGGAGTGGTTTCCACAGCTGGTATCTTGATTTTTGGTTCTTCCTCTTTTACTGGAACAACAGCAGGTGGTGTAGTAGATGCTTCCTTGGTGGTAGTAAGTTTCTTTGCTTCTTCAACATGTGGGTTGTGAACCGTGTTGCTAGGCAAGCTTCCTCTGGGTCTGTTATCGAGACGTTGTGCCAATTGTCCAATCTGAGCTTCCAAAATCTTTAGCACAACCAATTGATTTCTCATAAAGAGGTCGGCATGATCTTGTCTGGAGGATGTCTTTTGGTTGAGCAGGTGTTGACCTTGCATGAACTGGGTGAAGGCGTCATCTGAACTTGAAGCTGGGGCATTTATCTTCGCAGGTTGTTCAGGGGTTTGGTTTGTGTCGGAAGTTGGTGCAGGAAGTGCTAGGGGTGGGTTATAAGAAGGTTATGATTGTTGTGGGTAAGGTGGGTATCGGGATTGGTATGGTGGTTGGTTGTTTCTTGGTTGGAATAGAGGTCCTCTAGGTTGGTTGTTGTTTTGATTGAAACCGGGTGAAAATTTTTGTTGTCGAGCAGGAAACTGAGCATAGTAGACGGTGCCATCTGCTTCTTCGTATTCAACTTGGTATTCACCAGGTGGTTGCGGGTTGGTGCAGTGTTGACAGGCTTGTACTTGGTGTACTTGATGCTGTTGTTTTTTAAGTTCTCCGAACTGCTTGACAAGTGTGTCCATCTTCTCTGTTAATACCTTAATTACTTCGACTGGATATGGATTTGACGCAGCGAGAGGTGCTGAAGATGTTGAGTGATCTCCAGAGTTTCAATCGTGGTGATGCATAGTCATGTTTTCTATAAGGTTCCATCCTTCTTCGTCGGTCTTTGCCATGAAGCTTCCTTGAGCAGCAGCGTCGAGGGTGGTTCGGTGGTTAGGTTCTAAACCATTGTAGAAGGTGCACAATTATGCAGATTTGTCGAGTCGGTGATTTGGGCATTTCTTCAAGGCTCCTTTGAATCGTTCCCATGCGGTGTATAATGACTCATCAAAAGCTTGTCGAAAATTCATGATGTCATTTCGAAGTTTGGTTTTTTTGGAAGGTGGAAAGTACTTGGTTAGAAACTTTGTCGCCATCATAGTCCTTGAAGGGATAGAGCCGGTCTCTAAACCTTCAAACCATGTTTACGCATGATGTGTGAGCGAATACGGGAAAAGATACAAACGGATTGTGTCTTGACTAATTCCGTTTTGTTTGTAGGAGTTTGAAAGAGATATGAACTTGTCGAGGTGAGAGTTTGGATCATCACTGGGTAATCCATGGAATTGACAGTGGGTTTGGATTAGTTGGATGATGTGGTGTTTAAGCTCGAAAGATTGACCAAGGGTTTCAGGGTAGAGAATTGGTCCTCCTCTTCCTTCGATAGAGCGTTTACTGTTGTCAGCGAGAGTGATGCGTTCAGACATTGCTTGTCTAAGTGCGGATTGCTTCTTTTCTCGTCGAATGGTACGTATTATAAGTTCTGGATCAGGGAAATTAAATAGTGGTGCAGATTTAGGGGAACGGTTCATATACTAAAAAAAAGACAAGGAAGAAAATACTTGTTTTTGGGTTTTTTTTAGAAGGTTTTATCCTAAGGGTTTACTAGAATTAGGATTGGTTGGGCCTCTGTATCGAACAGTTAGTCTCCCCGGCAGTGGCGCCAAAAACTTGTTGGGACCCGAACGGTCGTGTGAAGACGACGTATGGATCGCAATCGGTTTGTTTTAAGTATATATTTGCTGGGGTCTAAGTATGACTTACTAATACTGAACCAAAGGCTAGTAGATGGTAAGTATGACGTAGAGTCGTTCTTAAAGAGAAACTGAATTGAAACGGAGGTGATCCAATCAATCTTTCTTTTCTAGTAAAGGTTTTAAAAAAGTACGTTGGGGGGTTTTGGTTCAGTTAACTAAGTAAACTAAATAAAGCGAATAAAATGTAATAATAAATCAGATGATAAAAGTAGTATTTGTTGTGAGTTGGTTAGCTAATAATGTGGGATGATGACTCTTATGGGAAGACGATTATCTAAATTAGAAATGTCTAGTGGATTCAATAACCAGTGGTATAACCAATAAATTCCCTATTAGTCAGTTATCAACTAATATGTCATGAGGAACTAAGGTGTCATGATTCTGATCAGACAAACGATGCTCAACTCTCGACACTCTCCTGTAATGGAGTCAGTGACCCGTATTATTGAACGTATTCGCTCGTGGGTGAAGGAATAGAGTAGCAGGTCATTAGCAAGTCTAACTGTTCTTAATACCATAAGGATTTCAAATCCATTAAACAACTAACTTAGAATTTATGTTCGGACTTATTAACCAACTCCTATTAATGAAACTTAAGAATGATAAGCAGGGGAAAACGTGCAGGCTTCTTGCGTATCTTACTTTTGGTTTCATATTTTAAAGAAAGAATATCAGTGTAACTTAGAATTTTAAACTTGCCTTTCTCAGTACAATTAACAAATCCTAGGTTTTCGTAAATGGTTATTTAGCCTGTAGCCTACCTACTCTAATCTAATCTAAATTAACTAATCTAATTAAAATGCTAAAATGCTGACGGCTTTTGCATAAATTTAAACCCAGACCATGTCGGAAAATGCTATGGTGATTCACAGTGTATTTAATCATTTACCGATGTTTCCATTGTGAATTTAATTGCTTCGTCATGTTCACATGATAAGTACATTGTGATCGAAAGTGTACAATACTCATGGCAAGTCCACATAATCACATTGCATTTTATGATGCTTGCATGACGTTACAGTTAAAAACATAGTTTTTACACAGATAACTATTGACCAAGTATCAAGGTTCGCGACTCCTCTTTACCAGGTTACAATCACGTTTGTTAATCGAAAGGCGAATGTAAGTTTTAGGTTTAAAATCATAAGATAAGTCCGTTCATAAAGTTTCCGTTTTATAATGTCGCTCCATAATACAACTACCTTCGGTCGTTTACCGGCTTCCATACGTATGTACTTTGCTTAAAAGCATTTCCAGCACTATACCAAGTAAACACTCGAATATGGGCCGTCATATTATTTCACGACATATTTAAAGTCATCCCACAATTGTATATAAACTACATCACAACAAATACAATAGTAATGTACTCGCTAATCATGGTACAAACTAATTCTAGCATAATTAAAGCATACATATTTAATTAGGATAGTAGGATAGAAAGAACCCGGATTAAAATGCGAGAAGGAATAGACTTGAATTAATAAGCGTAACTCCAAGCGTACACCAAAGATTACAAGATGTTCCCTAGCTTTCGTTCTACTTTAAACGAGCTCCCTAACTAGCCTAATACTAATTTTGAAGTAAGAAAATAGAATGAGAAAGTAAAGAGAGAATTATGCCTAATGCATGTGGGACATCTTCAAATGGAAGCCTTGGGGCTCTATTTATAGGTGAAATGGGGCTCATGTTAGCATTCCAAGGCACACATTAGAAAAAGGGTGAAAGGTGGTGCACCGGGTACGAAAAAGTAGCGAAAGGTGGCGCACTGGGTATGAAAAATCATGGAAAGGTGGCGCACCGGGTACACGCAAGGACGGAAAAGCGGAAACGGGATGGGCGGAAGGTGGCCGGCGGCGGCTGGCTGCCACCCGTCCCGGTCCGTCGTCTTTCGTTGCATTGCTTAATTCACGCGTATCTTCTTCGTATGCGTCCGTTTGCGTTGATTCTTTTTGTGTTGAATTTTTAATTCAAAAACGAAGACTTTGATGTAAAGATATCCCAAAAATATGTCTCCTTTCTCCAGATATTGCATACGAATCATTTGGATCATCCGGCGGGCGTAGAATCTTCATTCTTTATCCGTTTTTTTTATTCTTCTTCTGTTGGATTCGTAATTTGAAAACGAACATCTTGGATGAGATGGATGTTGATGATGGGTACTTTTATCTTGAAATCTCGTTTTGATGCCTTGAATCTTTAAACGTGTGTGGAATCTTTGTTTTTCATCCGTTTTGCTTGATTTTTATCGTGCAACCTTGTTTTTATCGTGCAACCTTGTTTTTCATTCTATATGTTTATTATGTGGGTAGTCAGGAAGGGATGTTTTGATACTGGGAATGTTTGAAACTTGCAACTCTGATCAAGTTAGTTATGAACAGTGTTTTGTAATATATAATACCCCGATTGTAAACAAGATAACTGTATTTGGATTAGTAGTAAACAGATTGTATAAATGTTTGTGAAAATTTCAAACAAAGTTTTAAGAAAATATGTATTGTAAGTATACGCTTCCGTGATAAATAATACAATATTGTTGTATTAAAAGAGGGGTGTTATAAGTTGGTATCAGAGCAATAGTTTGGGTAAATTGAATATGACAGTATGTTCAATCCTAAACCTTGAGTGTGTTGTATCAAACATTCTTGGGAACGGGATTATGTACGGAATATGAATTGGTTAGTAGGATAGGTGCTAACGATTAACGATTTGTGAGTTGTTGTTGTATTTACAGACATGGCGGATAACGAGCAACCACCTGTTAACCCTAATAATGTCTCAAGGCCAGAAGTTACTGTTGAGACTTATAATGACCGGACTGAGCACGCTGGTATTTCTTTCCATGCTAGAGAAGAATTAGAAAGAGATGAGTATCTATTTCAATTGGAAGAGGAAAATCAAGCACTCAGAATGTATAAACAACAAAAAGAGGCTGAATCATCTCATCCTGTGTTTAGTACGATTTCACCGCCAAAACAAAAGGTGTGTTCTTTTAAAACCTTTATGAGCAGTAACCCATCTGTGTATTCTGGTAGTACAAATCCTTCCGTAACTCTAGATTGGTTGAGGGATATTGAAAAGAAATTTCAAGTTTGTCAATGTGAGGAAGAATTAAAGGTTCCTTATGCAACTCAACTTTTAAAAGGACCAGCTATGAATTGGTGGGATTCGATTACTTTTGTATTATCTCCTTTTCAGAAAGCATCTATCCGATGGCCTGATTTTCATAATGAAGTTTGTAAGCAGTATTGTTCAAACTTTGATATAGCTCGGATTCGAAAGGAATTTATGGATTTGCAATTAACTGATAAAATGTCAATGGATGATTTGATTAATCAGTTTTCAGAGAAACTTAGGTTTGTTCAGCAGTGGGTTCCTGATGAGAGAACCAGGATCGAATAGTTTGTGGGTACTTTACCTAATCATTATCGAACTTCAGTGAGGTTGGCGGGCTCTCTTTCCCAAGCTTTTATGTTAGCTCGGTCAGTTGACAGTGATTTGAGACCTCAAGAGGCACCAAGTAAAGAAATGGTTTCTCAGAAATCTAGGAGTGAATCTTCTAGTAAAGGTAAGCAGCGGTGTCAAGGAAATCAACAGGGTAAGAAACAAGAGAGTCGTGGTGGTACTTCTGATCGTCCCAATTGGTATATTAAATGTAGAACTAGACATTTTGGGCCGTGTACTGTGCAAACCACTAGATGTGTGAAATGTGGTGTGATTGGTCATGAAGCCAAGGATTGTGTTTTTCCTACTTATGTGTGTTGGAATTGTCATAAGGAAGGTCATCGTGCAAATCAGTGTTCTGAGGCTAAGAGACAGGGTTATGGATCGGTTGTTAGTTCGTCATCTTCCGATCAGAAGCGGAAGAATCCGCCATCTGCAGTTAGTAGGGCTTTTCAGATGACAGTGGATGAAGCTGTCCACACAGATGATGTTATCACTGGTACTTTTCTTGTAAACTCTGTACCAGCACGTGTTTTGTTTGATTCTGGTGCAAATTGTTCTTTTGTATCTGTGTGTTTTTGTGATAAATTGAAAATGATGCCTACTGTGATTACAAACCCTGTGGAAATAGAAATAGCTAGTGGAAAATCAGTTCCTGTTACCACTTCGGTAATTGGAGCTAGTATTATGATAGATGGTCAGACTTTTCCAATTTCATTTCTGTTGATGCCGATTGCTAGTTTTGATGTGATTATTGGCATGGATTGGTTAAGTCAGTGTAAAGCAAGTATAGATTGCCACAATAAACTGATTAGAATCTCAATTTCTGAAGAGTCAATTGTTGTGGCTCGAGGAGAACGGAATAATGAGAGTATACCTTTTATTAGCATGATGAAAGCTAGGAAATCTTTGTCCAAAGGCTGTGAGTCATACCTAGCTTATGTGATTGATGCTAAGTTAGAAAAGAAATCTCTTTCTGATGTTCCAGTTGTTTCTGAATATCCGAAAGTGTTCCCTGATGAATTACCTGGTTTACCACCGGTTAGGGAAGTTGAATATCAGATTGATCTTGTTCCTGGCTCGTCACCTGTAGCCAAAGCTCCCTATAGATTAGCTCCGTCTGAGATACGTGAAATGATGAATCAGATACAGGAGTTGTTAGATAAAGGGTTCATTAGACCTAGTTCTTCTCCTTGGGGTGCACCATTTTTGTTTGTGAAAAAGAAGGATGGGTCTTTTCGAATGTGCATTGATTATAGGGAATTGAATAAACGAACGGTAAAGAATAAGTATCCTCTGCCTAGAATAGATGATTTGTTTGATCAGTTGCAGGGATCTTCATTTTATTCTAAAATTGATTTAAGGTCAGGTTATCATTAAGTTCGTGTTCGTGAACAGGATATTTCTAAAACTGCTTTTCGAACCAGGTATGGTCATTTTGAATTCCTGGTAATGCCTTTTGGTTTGACTAATGCTCCAGCAGTTTTTATGGATTTGATGAACCGTGTATGTCGACCTTTTCTTGATAAATTTGTGATTGTATTTATCGATGATATTCTTGTATATTCTAAATCCGAATCAGAACATGTACTGCATTTGAAGTTAGTGTTGGAAACTTTGAAGAGAGAACATTTATATGCAAAGTTTGCTAAATGTGAATTTTGGATTCGGGAAGTGCAATTCTTGGGTCATATTATTTGTAATGATGGTGTTAAAGTTGATCCTTCAAAAATTGAAGTTGTAATGAATTGGAAAGCTCCAAAGTCTGCTTCAGAAATAAAGAGTTTTCTTGGTTTGGCGGGATATTACCGGAAGTTCATAAAGGACTTTTCTAAAATTGCCGGTTCATTGACTAAATTGACCCGTAAGGATGAAAAATTTGTGTGGACTGAACAACAGGAAACAGCTTTTCAGACTCTGAAACAGTTGTTATGTCAGGCTCCTGTATTAACATTACCAGATGGGTCCGAAGATTTTGTTGTTTACTGTGATGCATCGATTGCTGGTTTGGGTTGTGTTTTGATGCAGCGAGATCGTGTTATTGCTTATGCTTCTCGTCTGCTCAAACCTCATGAAAGAAATTATCCTACCCATGATTTAGAGCTTGCAGCTGTTGTATTTGCTTTGAAAATCTAGAGGCATTACTTGTATGGTACTAAGTGTGTTATTTGTACAGATCACAAAAGTCTTCAGTATATGTTTTCACAGAAAGAGTTGAATATGCGTCAAAGGCGATGGTTAGAGTTAATCAAAGATTATGATTGTGAAATTAAATACCATCCAGGAAAAGCCAATGTGGTTGCTGATGCTTTACGTTGCAAGGTAACTTCTGATTGAGTTTACTTTATGCGTTTAGAAGTTTCTTCTGATTTGGTGGGTCAGATAAAAGCTGTATAGTTGGAGGCTTTGTTAGATCATAATTTGAAATCTGAAATTATGTTGAATCGAAAGGAATTGTTATTAGATTATTCGAGAGGATTAAAAACCTTTCAGTCCCGTGTTTGGATTCCTTTGTTTGGTGGTCTTCGAGATGTTATTCTGAATGAAGCCCATAAGTCCAAATTGTCTGTACATCCTGGAAGTACCAAAATGTATAATGACTTGAAACCTTTGTATTGGTGGCCTACAATAAAAATGGATGTAGCAAGGTTTGTTAGTTCTTGTCATATTTGTTCTCAAGTTAAAGCTGAACACCAGAAGCCGTATGGGTCGTTGAAACAACTTGAGATTCCAAAATGGAAGTGGGAACATTTGACTATGGATTTTGTTACCAAATTGCCTCGAACTGCCCGAGGAAATGATATGGTTTGGGTCATTGTGGATCGATTGACTAAAAGTGCACATTTTCTAGCTACCAGTGAGACTGCATCTTTGAGTAAGCTGGCACAGTTATATGTGAATGAGATTATCTCGAGGCATGGTATTCCATTATCGATTGTATCTGATAGAGATTCAAGGTTTGTATCTCATTTTTGGCAAAGCTTACAGCATGAGTTGGGTACCAGAATTAATCTCAGTACTGCTTATCATCCTCAGACTGATGGTCAGTCAGAACGTACAATTCAGACATTGGAGGATATGTTGAGAGCTTGTGTTTTGGAATATGGTGGTTCTTGGGATTCCCATTTGCCATTAGTTGAGTTTGCTTATAATAACTCTTATCATTCGAGTATTGGTATGTCACCATATGAAATGCTTTATGGTCGCCGTTGTAGAACTCCAACTTGTTGGTTAGAAGCTGGGGAGAAACAGTTTGCAGGTCCAGAAATTGTTCAGATGACAGCTGATAAAGTGGCAGTTGCTCGTGAAAAGTTGAAAGCTGCACGTGACAGGCAGAAACAATATGCTGATCCTAAACGTCGACCTGTTACTTTTGTTAAAGGTGAACTTGTTTACCTGAAAGTTTCGCCTTGGAAGGGGGTAATTCGGTTTGGGAAACGTGGAAAGTTGGCTCCTCGATATATTGGACCGTTTAGAATTCGTCAGATTGTTAATGATCAGTCAGTAACACTTGATCTTCCTGCAGAACTTGCTGGTATTCATGATACGTTTAACATTTGTTATTTGAGGAAATGTAACGTTGAAGACCAGTCTCAGATACTTCCTTTGCAAGATTTGAAGGTTGATAAAAGTCAGAAGTTAGTTGAAGAACCAGTTGAACTTCTTGACAGAAAAGTTACAAAACTGCGTAAGAAACAGATACCTATGGTGTTAGTGAAATGGAAACATAGTTTAGGTTCAAACCTAACTTGGGAGACCGAGGATAGTATGAGATCCAGATATCCTGAATTATTTGACCGTGATGAGATTTCAGGGACGAAATCTTCTTAAGGGGAGAGATTTGTAACATCCTCCGTACCGGTCTGGTAATTTCTAATTTAAATTGCTTATTTAATTGTATTAGAAATTATTTGATATTAATTGTTTAATTGTGAAACTTAGTTAAATAAGTTCCAGGACTTATTGTGAATAGTAAATTATTGATTGTTGTAATTTACTATAGTTGATGGTAAAATAAAATAAGTTTCTCGTAAGTGGTTTTTAGGTTCCAGGCAATAGATTAAAAGGGGACTAGTTTTAAGTGAATGCAGGTCGGTGGAAATATTAAGCCGACTATATAACTTTCCCTTTTAGGAAAGTTTCTCACTTTCCCTTTTTAGAAACCTAAAGAAATTATAGCAAAAAAAACAGGAGTTGTGATCTTGGAACTTAATTTCATCATCATCATCATCACTTTGATCTTTATATAATAGTAAGTGACCTTCTTGCAGATTATGATAGATATAGTATATGATGATTATTGATTTGTGGTAATGATTGAATCTTTAAATTGTTGATGATGTTTGTTTGCTTGATGATATATATATATATATATATATATATAGATATATTGATTACAACTGATCATATTGATTGAGAGAAATATATCCATGTTCTTGAAACATAACTTGAGGTTTGGAAATGGATTAAGTGAGATATGAATTTGATAGGAAAATGGAATTGATTGATGTTAGTTGAAGGTTTGATGTTAACTTGTTGTAATATGATACTTCTACTAGGTTAGAAATATGATTTGGCTGGCCTGGTATCTGAAATTGGAGGATTTGTGAAGCTTGGTTCGTGCAGGGTTTAGCCTTGCTGCTGTTGCTGAAAAAGATGAACAAGCCGGCGGGTTTGATACCCAAGTCGGCGGCTTCATGGTGAACACTGGGAAGCTGGCGGGTAAAATACCTAGCCGGCGGGTTCAAGCCCAAACCCGGCTGTTCCTTGGTCAATCCGGCGGCTAAATTAAGCTTTAAAATGCAACTTGGTTCTGATCACGCAAAATGTAATTTACCCGACGGCTAGACCATGTGAGCCGGCGGGTAGTGTGTGGAAGCCGGCGGGTCTAGACCCCAGCCGACGGCTAGTATGGCTTGTCTAGCATTTTTTTTATAATTGTGAATTGTAATATGTGATTAGAAACTTGTAATGGTAATATTGATTATATTAAGTTCATATTGTTACGAATTTATATGAGTTGTGTATTGATGTAACACCCCCAAAATCACAGTTTAGCGGAAGCAGACTTTGGGGTGCTACTAATCAAATATCACAGCATAAAAGTTAAGCAAACGATATCTATATGCAACGTTTGTAAAATAATCACATTTCCATACATAAAATGTTTGGAACATAACGTTTCCGGTTACAAAACGAAATTCCCTAGAGCCCGCGAAAAAAAAGACAGGAGATTCTATTACATAATCATAATAAATACAAAAGATAATGCTAAGAATCTCCGTTAAATGCAAGGTCGAAATCATGCGACTCTAGCTAGGTCCTGGGGGAGTCCTACTCCGTATGTGTACCTGAGATACAAAGCTAAAAAGGTCAACACGAATGTTGGTGAATCTCACAGGTTTGTAAATAAAGTAAGAGTTCGAACACAAGATTTCATTAATAAGGCCCGCAGGCGTAAATCAGTTATTTGCAATACTTGCAATAAAAAAAAAGTAAGTAAGTTATACCATTGCCATGAGGCTCATAATCAAAGCTTAACCCGTAAATAATAAATTTGCTCCCGTGACATGCTCGGAAATTGAGCAAGCATCAGTAACGAATAATAGTCGCCCGTTTATACAGATCGGTTCGTGGTATCGCTACTACCCCGGGCGGGGAGGGTCATTTCCCTAATGGATCCATTAACTAGTGTTCGCGCTTAAGTACATTACTAACGATATATGATGAGGAGGCTTCCCCAAATAATTGGTGAGAAAACTCATGCAATTCCGTTTGGTAAACATGTAAATCAGTACTCTTGTTCGTAAAAATAAGCTATGTATCTCACCCCGTAAGTAAAACAGTAAAACAGTAAAAGTGGGGCTATGAGACTCACCTGAGTCCAGTAAGTGCGTATGCGTAATCAACCAGGTAAAGCGGTTGTAAGTATGGGTATCGTTTCTCGGAATCCTGCAACCTTCTGGCGTTCGTAACGCACAAGGCTGTAAGTATACTAGTAATCGGGTTGGTGTCTTAAAAGATCACCCATGCTAGCTGTCCACTCAACTAGGACGTGTCCAAGTGTTTGTTTAGTAAACCGTTTGTATTTTGAAAACAAGTATGGCCCGTTGGTGACGGTTTGTAAAAATAGTCCGAAAGTGGTATTATTATGTATATTGTTTTATTACAGATCGTATCTAGAATTTAAATTCGGATAATTTGTCAAGTCGGGTTATGGGCTGAAATAGTGGTGCGAATTGAGTTCGCGGTGCGAGCCGAGTTCGGCTCGCAAGGCAGTAGGCTGCGAACTGAACTCAGTTTGCAACACAAGGTTCGGTTCGCAAGTCGACTCGCAAGTCAACTTGCAGGTCGACTCGCAAGTCAACTCGCAGGTCGACTCGCAAGTCAACTCGCAAGTCATCTCGCAGGTCGGTTCGGTTTGTCGTTGGGTTCGTGACGGCGCCCAAACGGTCGGTCGGGTTTTCACCCCGTCGTCGGACCGCCCGTCCGAGCGCGCATTGAGGGAAGTAAGTTTTAAAATTTATAAAGAGCTGGGGACTCAATTTATAAGTACTACCTATCACACAGGGTGAGTAAGCAGTAAGTATAACTCGAGGTCGTTCTTAAATCGGAGCGAATTGAAACGAAGTGATGCCAAAGATAGAGTTTCGCTTTTAGGATGGGTTTTGTGCAGATAGGTAGGTTTTTTGGTGGTTTTCTAATTTAATTAACTAACTAATTTAAAAACAGGAAAAGTAAATGAGATAGAGTAGAATCGGTAGCTAGGTAGACAGATAGAGAATTGCGGCAGTTGAAACTTCAATAATCAGTTGCGGGGATGATGCTTATTATAAAGATAATTGGGGACATTTTTAGTTAATAAACAGATACATTATGGGTGTAAACACTAGGACCCTACTCATTCCAATTAAGTACCAGAATTAGTATGTCACGAGACCTAGGCTATCGTGATTCTGATCAGAACAGGCTGCTCAACCCCCCACACTGTCTTTTGGGACAAGTGACCCTTCAAGGGTGCAGGAATAAGGTAACAGACTGCCACTTGGGTTATTCTGACCGTTCTTAACACCTAAATATAAATGCCATTTCCTAAATATGTTCAGATTATTAACTTGTTATTCTAAACTATCAGTTTTGTAGAGTCTGGGGGTTTTAAGAACTCCGAACCACTGCTGGGCTTGACTTTCATCTCCAGACTCATTCCTTACGTTTTATTAGTTCAACTACTTCTGTCATGATCTAGCCTCTCCTTTGCAATCAGTCATTCAGCCCTAGGAACGCCAGCGGGGTACAATGCAACTCCTTTCACAGGGTACTAACCTAGGAACCGTTACGATGTACCGCACTTAGACAATACTATCGAAGTGTTTCCATAGCTTCAGTTACAGGGGTAGCCTTACGGTGTACTGTGCACTTCCACAGCTATATTGGTTTCTAGGCCATATTCTAGGGTTTCTAGGTAATCCACATTGCCGGCACAAACGGCTTTTTCCGGAGCTTTCACGTTGTAATCCACCAGTGGTGTTTACAAAGCTATACTCAGTATTATAGCCGGATTACAGGGACAAACACGGCTTCTTTACTATAACACAGATAACTTCCTACTGTACCTAGAGTTGATCAGGTTCTAAGCCTAAAGTAGTAGTCACGCGAAGGACTGGAAAGGGTGATCCATAGCTAGGTCTAGATGCATGATAAGTATAGACATAACAAATATAACAACTCCCAATTATATAGATTTAAAGATTAATTCAACATCATCCCTACTTCTAATTATCTACATTTCAACAACCGCAACAGCACACTACTCAACAAACATGGCAATAATAACATACATTATACAAACAGGCAGAAATAATTCGGACATAGTATAAGTATGAAAAGAGAGATATCACCAGTAAAATTGAGCAGAGTAACAGCTGAAAAGAAAAGACCGAGTCTTGCACCAAGAATGCTTCTTATTACACCGTGATTACAATACCAGCTTCTCTCTCTCTCTACTGCTAACCAACTACCTATCTAACTCTCTCTCTCTAGAGAGAGAAACTCTAGAGAGAGAAACTACCTAAACTATTCTAGAGAGAGACTAAAAATATAAAAATATAAGAAACGAAGAATTGAAGTGTGTTGAATGTTGTAGAATGTGTAGTTGTAGAATTGTTTTGAAATGATGAGAATGAGGCTAGTATTTATAGAGAACGCACGACCGTATCCGTAGACCGTATCCAAAACTCAAAATGCACGACCGTATCGCAAGGGCAAATAAAAATCAGATTTTTATCACCCAAACGCACGATACGGCTGAGTTAGGGTGAATACGGGCAAACTGGACCGTATACGGCTGTGCACAGGGTGAATACGGGCAAACTGGACCGTAACGGCCAGGCACAGGCCGTATACGGCCTACACAGACCGTATACGGTCTAGGTCAAGCCGTATACGGCCTGGACCAGCCGTATACGGCCTGGTTCAGCCGTATCCGGCTTCTTCGGTTCTCTGTTTCTTCGTTCGGGCGTAACTTCTTCGTCGTTTATCCGTTTTGAGCGTTCTTTATACCCACGCGATCGTATTTTCCTAACGAAGAGAATGACATAAGTTAGAGGTCATAACTCGGAGCATAGCTTAAAGTGCATTGGATTGAGTGAACGGTGGTGTGATAAAGCAGTTTTGCCCGGTTTCTTATGTTTTTCTTGCCATTTTTAGTGATTTTTCAAACATCAACTCCGTTTTGACTTAGTTAACAAAACTTTATGAATAATGTCCTTTTAAGCATGTTTTTGTTAACTTTATGCCTAAAATGTGGAAGATAACGTACGTAAAAACATGACTTTTTACGTGTTATCAAATATCCCACACTTAGACTTTTGCTTGTCCTCAAGCAAACTTTAAAATTCTCATCTGCTATAAAGGTTTGAAAAAAATTGGTTTTTGGGTTTTGACAAGAAATAACCTGAGATTTTTACTTAGTCAGAGACCAAGAAAACTTTTTTAGAAAGCAAGCTTCATTAAGATAACCCTCCCTTAATCCTGAAATGTCAACCTTGGCATACTTTCACAATTCTCGATGGATATTGTACATGACTAGGCGATCTCACAAAGGTGGTCACTCAATTCACTCAAAGTGTATCGGGTTTCCTATCATTCTAATCAAACGAAATCGCTCATAAAGCCAGTCATGCATTGCTTCATCATAGGCTTGATCAAGAATCGGATCTCCACCACTTCAATGAGGACGGTGCTAATCATCCCAGGACATTCGAAATGGGTTGTAGTGGTTGGTGAGGGTTGAATGGTATGGATAAGTGGGAGTTTTTGGTTTAAAAATAGGGGGTTTGCTTATCTTTGAGAATTCCAAACTTTTTGGGAAAACATTACTTTAAACACCTTTTTAATGAAAACGGAAACGGATAAATGGCAAGGGAAGAAGATAGCTATTTTGACTTCTATCTTTTTGAAAAAGTACTCGGGAGAGTTTATATCTTTATAAGAACAGGAATTTTTCGAGAGATTTGAAGCACTTAGCTTTATTCTATTTTCTTTTCTTTTGTTTCTATTTTTGGATTTTTCTAGGGATTTTTATTTTGTTTCTTTCTTTCGCCCTTTTTGAAATCCTTTTCTTTCTTTCATCTTTTTCATCCTTCTGATGACTTTGCATTTACTTGGTGTCAATTTTTCACACCATAAACTTTTTCAACTCTTGATTTTTGTCAGGGGAACGTACACGAGAAAGTTTTGAGTAAACACCAGTATTTGTGATTTGGAGTGAAAGCAAAAAGGATAATTAAAATAATATTTCCCACAAGCTTAAAATTTTTAAGATAAGATTTTTGGTGGGTGTGAAATAAGTGGGTTTAAATTTTTGGGTTTTGAAAGAAACGAATAGGTTAAGGCTCAACAGGGTTTTCTAGGCGGATCATCAACACTGAAAGTGAGTGTTGGAAGGGTTTTGGGCTTGAAGAGATATGATGAAAAGGGTTTATATCCTAAGGAATGTCAAGGTCCTTTGACTGCACCTTCACCGCGTACGGTGCCCATTGGTGTGGTCTCGAAGCGTATACCAAGAGCAAGTTCTAACTTAAAGCACATGCATCGGCACACACATCAAATGAAAAAGTGAAGCATTAAGGATGAATGCTTTTATTGGGCTCAAATACCTCACTACAATAGGGTTGTATGTGCCTAGCCGTGCGATGCTCTTAGATTAACATTCCATTTTTAAGGAAATCGTATCTTAACTTATTTTACTTTCCAAAGCAGTTTTAATTAATTTCTGAAAAATTTATTTTCTCAAGATTATTTAGAGTCAGAAAATTTTAAAAATTTTAACAAAAATGATTTTTTTATGAAAATTAAGCTAACTGAATGAGTGGAAACTCCACTGTCGAAGTTAAGCTTATGATTTTTGAAAAAAATGTTTTCTAAAATTTTAGCAAGAATGAGGTTTTTAGGAAAAAGTTTAAGCTAACTGAATGAGTGGCATCTCCACTGTCGAAGTTAAGCTTATTTTTGAAAAGTTATGCTTTGGACAAGCAATCAAAGTCAAAGAATACGGTATAACATACCGTGTATCCCACACTTAGATGAACATTGTCCCTAATGTTCTCAAACTAAGTTTAAAATTCTTGTAAAGGGATCCCACACTTAGAGTTTGGAAATATTTTGGAACCCTATTTCTAAGTTGATTTGATTTGTGTGGGATTTAGAATCCCACACTTAGAATTTAAGCATGATGGCATAACGGCGAGTTATAGATGATGAAGAAAAATCACTAAGGGATGGAAAAGAAAAACTCCCCTAGAAAGGACTGAGATGTGTGAATGAAGATTCTGATTTAGATGTGTAGGTCGATCAGCTTGTGTCAGGATCTTTGCGTGATTCGTGCGTCATCTCGGTTTCTTCTCGGGGAACTTTCATACTTTTTACTCTCTCTTTTATTGCAAGTAATCTAAAAACTAACTAAGAAAAGCATAAAATAAGTAAATGATAGATAAACGATAAGATAAGATAGATAGATGGGTTCAACCAGATTACAGGTTGGAACCCAAATAGTTCATGCAGCAACAGTCAAATACAGTAATCCCAAATATCAGTAATAATACTAATAAGTGATACAGTTATCCAACACAAATGAAATCTGATAAGATCAAGGGTGAGAAGGATCCTGGTCGGATGGTGGTCCGTGAGCTGGAGGTGGCATGGAGTTGTAAGGTGCATGACGGGAAGCAGAGTGTTGTCCACTGGATAACCTACGGGAGACTGATGCTGAAGACGAACTGCGTTGCCTGCCGGATGTTGGTGGCTGGATCGGGTACAAATGGAAATTGGGATCTAGTCCCATTTCTGCAACCTCATATGATCCTAAGGAAGCACCATGCATCGGGTACGGTGGAAGCTCAGCAGAAGGCACTGGGTTGCTCTGAAGCATCCCTGTGAATCCTGAAAAAGTAGGCACAACAGTGGCAGTAGTCATATTAGGCAGATAATCAGTCTGCACTGGTACCTGGTCATCAACCTGCATGTCTCGTCTGAAATCTGACTGAGGTGAGTCTGTCTCTGAAGATGTGTCTGATGTGGCTGACTCAGCTGGTCTTGGACGGGTCATGGTACGGGAAGATGGTTGTCCAATATGTGGGATATGCGGCTCATGTGGTGTAGCAGTGTGCACAGAGAAAACCGGCTCAGCCGCAGGAGTAGTCCTGGTACGGCGGGCTCGAGGAATCTCCATGTGCACAGTGCGAGTGGAGGATGTGGGTGGTATGGAGGTGTAGGGAACGGTGGTAGTGGGTGGCATCATGGCAAATGGATGTAGTGGCATGGTGTGGTAGTTGGGTGGTCGTGGACCGCATACCCATGTAGGACGTGTAGGTTGTGGGAATCCAAACTCAGTAGCTAAATATGTATCCTGTGTGTAATGTGAGTTAAGCATACCCAATATACCGTACATGAGCTCGGATGATACCGGATCTCCCCAACCAAACTCTCGAACAGGCGGTATCAATGGACTTTGAGCCTCAGCAGCAGCTGTCTCACCTTCCTCTCGCTCATGAGCAACAGCGGTCCTAGGCTGTCGGTGAACCGTGCTGTCATCGAACTCAAACCTAACACTCTTGCTCCTTGGGGGCCTCATTCGAACTCCCGGAATGATATCACCATCCTTCCATCTTATCTGCCCATCAGCATCTTTCTCTAGCAACCAAACCCTAACCATATAATTAATGTCATATGGCTTAGATACCCTGTTTGCCACTGGTGTCAGGTTACCAATCACCTCCTCAGTCAAAAGCCCCATTCTCCTAACTAACTTAGTGATTATCGCTCCCATATATGCAAACTCTGACTCGGTGTAACCCGACTCAGTAAGGATTCTATCAGCAACCAAATATGCAACATTAACGTGTTCCTGCTCTATAATGCTCTTAATGATCTGCAAGTCCTTTACCCCAACAGCTCCCTTAGTCTTCCTCTTTCCTCGAATGCTGCAAGCGATGAGGTTGTGGAGAACTTGGTAGTGCTTATCAAGAAAGGAAGTGGCCTTGACATTGGACTGGAACTGATTTCCAGTCAATTCTTGCCAAATAGCAGTGTGGTCTCGCTGTTTTACCTCAGTGTTTGCCTTCAGGAAGAAAGGAGTGGTAACTTGATACTCAGTGTACAACTCAAGATGTCTGGCAAAGGTTGCTAATGACATGTGGTGAGGATTTCCCATGAAGTTGAATCTAATCATTCGGTCATCATTTAGCTTATCAATCGTTTTGTCGAATTGGAATGTTACCATAAACTCAGCAACTAACTCTTGATAAACATTTTCTTTAATCTCAAATAGATTCTTCCATGCGCGCAGATGTCGCTTCCCTACCTTAAACATTATCAAATTCTCAAACCCTTCCTTTAAACCGATTTGCTCCAAATCCTCCCATACTAAGTACCTATTTTCTCCCAACTGATGTGTTAGCCATGTCTGATACCTTTCCCGTTTTTCTGGATCCTTGATGGATTTTCTGATATAGCGGGGAAAATCAGTCATCTGAAAAATAAGAGAAAACAAGAACATAGTGAATTACCAGGAATAATTACAAGTTATTTGACTAAATCATATTCCCAATTTTGAATAAAAATTCGAAATGTGGGCTTTAGAATATGAGCAGTCCCAAAAACCTGTAATAGCTAAATAATATCACCAAACTCAATTTTCAATCACCACAAAAAACTTTGGTTTACAATAATAGGCTATTAGGTCTTAATGATTTCTACAAGACAAGTCAAAGACTGATTTGACCATAACAAGTATGTATGGCAAGTATAACCTATTACCGCATGCAAACAAACCATGATATTTAAACAAGTATATAGCAATTTTGACCATATCATGCAAGTATAGCAACAAAGCTTCTTTAGTTGACAAATGTGTTACTTGATTGTGTCTTTTAAGTAATTATGGTATTCTTTTCAAATAGATACTATTTTAAAATTTAAAAGTAGTTAGTTTTGGAAAATGTAGTATCTATTTAAGATTTACCATAATACTTTCAAAGATACAATTTTTCAACACCACCATGACTTTTTAACTAGAATGGTTACTAGTATTACTAAAAATTAAGCATTTTGACTTTTAAAGTCAACATTACCAAAGTAAGGTTTCCTTTTTTGTCATTTGCCAAATCTATCATAATACTAACTTGCATTAGCAAATTAAAGCAAGGCATTAGCATCTATTTATATCAAAACATCATTTTATCAAAGGTTTTATTTCAAAATGGTGACGTTTCAACAAAAGTCAACTTTACATGCTTACTTTAATTTTGCTAACTTGACCATATAACACATTTAACCACAAATGAAGCAAATGAATAAGCTATACTAATCATATTTAGCATTAATCAAGCAACAAACAACTTATCATAAGCAATTTAATCATCAATTGGCCAAAATGGGTTTACTAGTCACAAAAGTCAAATAAAGTCAACTTTCCAAAGTCAAACATCAAATTGCTTCAATCTAAGAGGTAATGCTAGTTCCTACATCATCTTATAACATCACTAAGCAAGAATCAAAGCTCAATTTCGCAATATAAAGCACAAATCATCAAAAACTAACTTGAAACCCTAAGTTAAAAAAGTTAGAGAATTTTGGTATTTTAAGCTTGAATCTTACCTTAATGAAGATGCAATGATGTTAGAGCATACAAAAATGACCTAGAGATGAAGGTTTGAAGCTTGGTTTGGTTAACAATGGTGGAAAATGGTGGGTTTGGTATGGTGGTGATGGGAGCCGCGGCCAAGGAGGGAGAAGGAGGGGGAAAGAATTGTTTTTGTGGTTTTGACTTTGTTTGACCATTTTTACCCCTTTTTATTTACTCCTCCTTTTACCATTTGTGTTTAAATAACCTTCTAAGTGTAATTACTAAGTATTTTGGGTAATTAAAAACCTTAGCCAAATATTTTAGCAAAAGTTTAAAATTTGGTATTTGACTGTGCGCAACAAAAGTTTGTTTTATTAGAATGCAAGGAAAACTACTTAACTAGATAAAAATAAACAATATTTTTGGTTTAAAATTTTGACTCTTTAAAATCTTAAGCAATTTTAAAAAAAAAACTTTATAAAATATTTTGATTTAAGATTTTCAAGTTTTCAGAAACTGCGCAGATTTTGCGAAGACAAAGATTTTAAAAAGGTTTTCTTTTCTTTTTCTAAAACAGATTAAATCATTAACTAAACTAACTTACTTTTAACCTAAGAAATTTATTTTAAAGACCTAATTAAAAATTTGGGTTGCCTCCCAAAAAGCGCTTGTTTCAAGTCTGTAGCTCGACTATTGTTCCAAATCTTTTTTTACGATAATTTCTTGCAAGTAATTTTAAAGTATAGCGAGGAATAAAATCACAGTTTAGGATGTTAACGACATAATCAACTAGCTTGGCAGGGCGTAATGAAAAATTTTCGAATTCGCTAAGAATCCTACATTCTCTCTGGCCTAATTCTAGCAGATCGTCAACAAACTTCTTAAATTCCTTTCTAACTTTCTTTTCACTTGAAATTCCTATTCGCAGACCGCGGTCTATATTATTAAGATCGTGAAGAAGATTTCCTAAAATTCTCTGAAACCTAAGTTCCTCTTTTGAGTCGGGATCTCCATTTGTAGTTTGCACTGCAATGGTGATATCCCAAATTAAAGATCTTTGAGAAAAGGTAAAAGGGAATTTGGATTGATCGAACAACAAAGCGAGTTTAACGTGAATATCTTTTCTTTCAGCAAAGAAAACGGCTTCTATCTTGTCGTCGTCAGCTCCAGGAAATATTTCTTGCAACTTGATGATTATGTAAGCGGCGGGATCTACGAAGAATGGAATTTTTCCAGAAATTACGAGAGTGATCGCAGGATCTTTAGAAGTTAGTAGCTCAAGCTCTTTTATCATTGCTGCAGCATAATGATTAATCATGGTTTGTGAAACTGATGAATAATCGGTGCAAGCAAATAGATTCATGAGGCAATCTATTTCTGATAATAGCTTTCGCTCTTGCTCTCGATATCGAGTGAAGATACCATCTTCCTTTTGGGTCGGAAGACAGTGGAGAACACCTACGAGTATGTCAATCCTTAAGATGATTTTTCTTTGCTCGACTGAGTAAGGAAAATCGGATAAATTTAAGTGCAAAGCAAATGCCTCACACGCACCTAACCTCTTATCAGGGTCAAAAGAATAACCAACGTATCGGATTTCATTACCTTCTGAATCTTTCGGTATCTCCTTATCAACAACACGATAGATGGTGTATGAAGGTTCAAAAATTGGTGATTTTGGGAGATGTTCATGAATATCCTCATTCCTTATGGGGATTCGTTCTTCATTAGATGAGGAATGAAAGGATTGAGTGTCTTCAGGAATATTATCGGCAAAATCAGGGAATCTAGGGATATTTTCTAAGGAATATTTAATCTCGGGTACAGGTAAAACCTGATAGCTTGGAATGCTAGAAGCAGAAGTTGAGATCTTCTGTTGAGATTTATGGGTTCCTAAGTCAAGATCTAAGAATTTCCCTAAGGTTCTAGAATCGTCGTCTGGGCTAGCGGAGGCTTCTTCTGGTGATGAGTGAAAGTCGGATTTCAACTCTGGTTCCATGTGGTCGAAGAACTCAGCATCGTCCATAGCCGTCATTTCTTCAGTCGTCTTGGAGGCGGATAGAGAAATGGGACAAGAAGGCGGCGAATCGTAGAAAGATATTTTTGGATTTTTCATTTTATTTTAAACTAAGCTAATTTATTCTAAGAAAAGTAACTTTCGAATAGGTTAAAGACAACCTATACGAAAAGGATCTCCTAATTGCTTATTCTATCTAAGGCGGCTTCAGAATCGTAACGCTCTACGATCCCCGGCAGCGGCGCCAAAAACTTGACGGCGCCCAAACGGTCGGTCGGGTTTTCACCCCGTCGTCGGACCGCCCGTCCGAGCGCGCGTCGAGGGAAGTAAGTTTTAAAATTTATAAAGAGCTGGGGACTCAATTTATAAGTACTACCTATCACACAGGGTGAGTAAGCAGTAAGTATAACTCGAGGTCGTTCTTAAATCGGAGCGAATTGAAACGAAGTGATGCCAAAGATAGAGTTTCGCTTTTAGGATGGGTTTTGTGCAGATAGGTAGGTTTTTTGGTGGTTTTCTAATTTAATTAACTAACTAATTTAAAAACAGGAAAAGTAAATGAGATAGAGTAGAATCGGTAGCTAGGTAGACAGATAGAGAATTGCGGCAGTTGAAACTTCAATAATCAGTTGCGGGGATGATGCTTATTATAAAGATAATTGGGGACATTTTTAGTTAATAAACAGATACATTATGGGTGTAAACACTAGGACCCTACTCATTCCAATTAAGTACCAGAATTAGTATGTCACGAGACCTAGGCTATCGTGATTCTGATCAGAACAGGCTGCTCAACCCCCCACACTGTCTTTTGGGACAAGTGACCCTTCAAGGGTGCAGGAATAAGGTAACAGACTGCCACTTGGGTTATTCTGACCGTTCTTAACACCTAAATGTAAATGCCATTTCCTAAATATGTTCAGATTATTAACTTGTTATTCTAAACTATCAGTTTTGTAGAGTCTGGGGGTTTTAAGAACTCCGAACCACTGCTGGGCTTGACTTTCATCTCCAGACTCATTCCTTACGTTTTATTAGTTCAACTACTTCTGTCATGATCTAGCCTCTCCTTTGCAATCAGTCATTCAGCCCTAGGAACGCCAGCGGGGTACAATGCAACTCCTTTCACAGGGTACTAACCTAGGAACCGTTACGATGTACCGCACTTAGACAATACTATCGAAGTGTTTCCATAGCTTCAGTTACAGGGGTAGCCTTACGGTGTACTGTGCACTTCCACAGCTATATTGGTTTCTAGGCCATATTCTAGGGTTTCTGGGTAATCCACATTGCCGGCACAAACGGCTTTTTCCGGAGCTTTCATGTTGTAATCCACCAGTGGTGTTTACAAAGCTATACTCAGTATTATAGCCGGATTACAGGGACAAACACGGCTTCTTTACTATAACACAGATAACTTCCTACTGTACCTAGAGTTGATCAGGTTCTAAGCCTAAAGTAGTAGTCACGCGAAGGACTGGAAAGGGTGATCCATAGCTAGGTCTAGATGCATGATAAGTATAGACATAACAAATATAACAACTCCCAATTATATAGATTTAAAGATTAATTCAACATCATCCCTACTTCTAATTATCTACATTTCAACAACCGCAACAGCACACTACTCAACAAACATGGCAATAATAACATACATTATACAAACAGGCAGAAATAATTCGGACATAGTATAAGTATGAAAAGAGAGATATCACCAGTAAAATTGAGCAGAGTAACAGCTGAAAAGAAAAGACCGAGTCTTGCACCAAGAATGCTTCTTATTACACCGTGATTACAATACCAGCTTCTCTCTCTCTCTACTGCTAACCAACTACCTATCTAACTCTCTCTCTCTAGAGAGAGAAACTCTAGAGAGAGAAACTACCTAAACTATTCTAGAGAGAGACTAAAAATATAAAAATATAAGAAACGAAGAATTGAAGTGTGTTGAATGTTGTAGAATGTGTAGTTGTAGAATTGTTTTGAAATGATGAGAATGAGGCTAGTATTTATAGAGAACGCACGACCGTATCCGTAGACCGTATCCAAAACTCAAAATGCACGACCGTATCGCAAGGGCAAATAAAAATCAGATTTTTATCACCCAAACGCACGATACGGCTGAGTTAGGGTGAATACGGGCAAACTGGACCGTATACGGCTGTGCACAGGGTGAATACGGGCAAACTGGACCGTATACGGCCAGGCACAGGCCGTATACGGCCTACACAGACCGTATACGGTCTAGGTCCAGCCGTATACGGCCTGGACCAGCCGTATACGGCCTGGTTCAGCCGTATCCGGCTTCTTCGGTTCTCTGTTTCTTCGTTCGGGCGTAACTTCTTCGTCGTTTATCCGTTTTGAGCGTTCTTTATACCCACGCGATCGTATTTTCCTAACGAAGAGAATGACATAAGTTAGAGGTCATAACTCGGAGCATAGCTTAAAGTGCATTGGATTGAGTGAACGGTGGTGTGATAAAGCAGTTTTGCCCGGTTTCTTATGTTTTTCTTGCCATTTTTAGTGATTTTTCAAACATCAACTCCGTTTTGACTTAGTTAACAAAACTTTATGAATAATGTCCTTTTAAGCATGTTTTTGTTAACTTTATGCCTAAAATGTGGAAGATAACGTACGTAAAAACATGACTTTTTACATGTTATCAGTTCGCGAGTTCAATCTTCGGTTCGCAATTGGGCTCGCCTCGCAGGACGAATGGATCTCGGTTCGCAGGACGAGCTGTTCGAACACTTTTTCATAAAAATGCATTTTTAAGTCGATTTTTGGGCAAATCTTTGTTGAGTAACATTCTAGCATGTAAATAAAAGTTTCCTAAGTAATTTTAAAAGGGTTTTGAAGTTCCTTACCACGAAATCGCGAATGGAGGAGATGAAGATGGAGAGCTCAAGATGGTGATCGTTTCTTCTTGAATCCACTCTGCAGGATGATGGGTTTTGGGTGACGTTTGGAGATGGTTTGGGGCTGTAAATGGGGAGTGAGAAGGAGAGAAAGTGTGTGTATGTGTGTTTAGTGTGAAATGAAGAAAGAAGAGGACAAAAGGGGTTTTTTTTAAAAAGGGATGGGTCGTGGGTCGGTTTGGGTTGGGTCCGCGGGTCTGAGCCGACCCACTTGGGTCTCGGCTCGCGGGTTGGTGTTTCCGAGTTTTCATATCGTGGGTCATTGTCGGTTAAATCCAGTAATTGTTTAAATGTTGTTTCCCGCTATTTGTTAAAGTGTTTCCGAGTATTTTATCATAATACTTAATAATGAGTTATAACAATATAATTTTTAATTATTTCCCATTGTTAGGCGCGTTTTGTGTGATCTCGTCACGTTCGGTATGTTTTTAAACGATACTAGATACGTGTAGTATATTTACAAAATATATTAAAGCAAGTAAGGTTTGTTCGGTTAATTTCAAATTATTTAAAAGTTTTTGTCACCAATGTCCGATCTAGATTTTTATAGGATCTCGTCCGTTTGGTAAGTGTATGATTTAAACGAATTACGTACGCGCGTAGGTAATCTCACAAGAGTCTCGTATATTTTGATTACTACAAAACTAAATACATGAAATTACAAGTAGTTTAGGCCCTAATCCAAAGTCATAAATTTGGCGGTTGTTATATTCTCCCCTTGTTAGGAGAATTTCATCCCGAAATTGAGCTCAAGTCGCATGAGCAATGTCTGTGAACAAGTGCGGATACTTCAGTTGCATTTGGTCTTCCCGTTCCCAAGTGAATTCAGGACCACGCCTCGAATTCCACCTGACCCTAACAATGGGAATACGACTCTGTTTTAAACGCTTGATCTCACGGTCCATTATTTCCGTGGGTTCCTCGACAAAGTGAAGTCTATCATCGATTTGTATTTCGTCGAGTGGTACAATCAGTGTCTCATCAGACAGACATTTCTTTAAGTTAGAAATGTGAAAGGTAGGATGTACGCTACTAAGTTCGGTAGGTAGCTGTAGTCGATACGCCACTGGACCAATCCTCTCGAGAATTTCAAACGGTCCAATGTACCTAGCGTTCAGTTTTCCTCGTTTTCCAAATCGAATAACACCTTTCCATGGTGCCACCTTAAGGAGTACTTTATCCCTAACCTGGAACTCAAGGTGTTTGCGTCTCACGTCGGCGTAACTCTTTTGACGATCACGGGCGGCCTTCAGTCGGTTTTGGATACCCACCATTTTCTCGGTGGTTTCGTGAATGATTTCCGGACCAGTGAGTTGGGTATCCCCCACCTCAGTCCAGCAGATAGGTGATCGGCACTTACGTCCGTAGAGTGCCTCGAAGGGCGCGGTCTTGATGCTAGCATGGTAACTGTTGTTGTAAGAGAATTCACACAAAAGCAAGTGATCTTCCCAATTTTTACCGAAGTCAACCACGCAGGCGCGAAACATGTCCTCCAGTGTTTGAATAGTTCGCTCGCTTTGGCCGTCAGTTTGTGGATGATATGCCGTACTCATATCCAAACGAGTGCCGAGAGATTTTTGTAGTGACTGCCAAAAGTTAGAAGTAAAACGACTGTCCCTGTCCGAGATGATCGAGATAGGTACGCCGTGTCGTGACATAATTTCTTTGATGTAGATGTGAGCCAATCGCTCCATCTTGTCAGTTTCCTTGATGGCCAGGAAATTGGCAGATTTCGTGAGACGATCTACAATTACCCAAATTGTATCGCAACCGTTTGAAGTTTTCGGTAGTTTGGTAATAAAGTCCATGGAAAGTTGTTCCCATTTCCATTGAGGAATTTCATGTTGTTGGAGCAATCCCGAAGGTCTTTGGTGTTCGGCCTTGACCTTCAAACAAGTTAGGCATTTACTGACGTACACGGCTATGTCAGCCTTCATGTTAGGCCACCAATACAACCCTTTGATGTCATGATACATCTTTTCAGAACCAGGGTGTATAGAATATCGAGATTTGTGAGCTTCAGTCATCACCAAATCTCGTAAGTTTCCAAATTTGGGTACCCATACCCGGTTAGAGAAGTACCGAGCTCCATCAGGTCTGGTTTCAAATTGTTTATCCATGCCTCGCAGGGCTTCATCGGTGACGTTTTTAGGTTTGAGTGCTTCGAGTTGAGCGGCGAGGACCTGGGTAACGAGATCGCTGTGGATGGTAATACTAAGGGCTCGGACCCGAAGGGGTCTCACGCGTTCTTTTCGGCTCAGGGCATCGGCAACTACGTTTGCCTTGCCCGGATGGTATTTGATTTCGCAGTCGTAGTCACTCAGCAACTCGACCCAACGACGTTGCCTCATGTTTAGATCCTTTTGATCGAATATGTGTTGGAGGCTTTTGTGATCGGTAAAGATGGTACTTTTTGTGCCGTAAAGGTAATGTCTCCAGATTTTTAGCGCGAGAACCACGACACCTAATTCCAGGTCGTGTGTCGTATAGTTTTTCTCATGAACCTTCAGTTGTCGTGAGGCATAGGCAATGACTTTCTCCCGTTGCATTAACACGCACCCAAGTCCTTGGTGTGAGGCGTCGCAGTAAACCTGAGAGTGCCCTTAGACGTGGATCTAGATGACAATTGACCACAATTGACAGGCGGAATCAATCAATTGCGTGTATTACCAATAAACACAAACCGAAACAAATATGATTAACAATGTAAACGAAGTAATAAGCTTGTATATATGAATTGGGAACGATTACAATGTTGCTTAGTCGACAAATGGTGCTAGGGTTTCGTCAACCCTAGCCAAAAACCCGTAGGTTTGTATTTATACTAAAAGTCAGCCGACATGCGTCACTTGTGGAAGTGTCGCATGTGGCCGCCTTCATGCGTCACTTACCTAAGTGACGCTATGCGTCACTAAGGCAAGTGACGCCTAAACTAAAACTTAAGTGTCGCATATAACAAAAACTATATATTTCACTATTCAACTAAACGACACTTATTACAACTCGATAGACCAACTGACAGACACCTAATATGCATCAACAAAACCACGAAGTCATCGGTGCCTTCAGGTAGGGACAAGATCGGCGCACTGCAAAGTTTGTGTTTCAGCAATTGGAAGGCTGACTCTTGTTTGTCGGTCCAATCGAATTTCTTGTCTTTCTGAGTCAGTGAGGTTAAGGGCAAGGCTAATTTGGATAAATTCTCAATGAATCGTCGATAGTATCCGGCGAGACCTAAGAATTGTCGTACCTCGGTTGGTGTGGTTAGCGCTTCCCAGCCCTTAATGGCCTCGATCTTAGCTGGATCGACACGTATCCCTTGACTGTCAACGACATGTCCTAGGAATTGTACTGTTCGCATCCAGAACTCACACTTGGAGAACTTGGCGTATAACTCCTCATGTCTGAGTAATTCCAAGATGGTTTTCAGGTGTTGGCCATGCTCGGTTTTGTTGCGCGAGTAGATTAAGATGTCGTCAATAAACACGATAACAAACTTGTCTAGATATGGTTTACACACCTGGTTCATAAGGTCCATGAATACAGCTGGCGCATTGGTTAAGCCAAAAGGCATGACTTGAAATTCGTAATGACCATAGCGGGTTCTGAAAGCTGTTTTTGGGATGTCGGAGTCTCGAACTCGAAGTTGGTGGTAACCTGACCGGAGGTCGATTTTAGAATAGAAGCTCGACCCCTGAAGCTGGTCAAACAGGTCGTCAATGCGGGGGAGAGGGTAACGGTTCTTGATAGTTAACTTGTTAAGTTCACGATAGTCGATGCACATGCGAAAAGAGCCGTCTTTCTTCTTCACGAATAAGACCGGAGCTCCCCAAGGTGAGGAACTTGGTCGAATGAATCCCTTATCCAGGAGTTCCTGTAACTGAGTAGACAACTCCTGAAGCTCAGATGGGGCCAGTCGGTAAGGTGCTCGTGCCACCGGTGTTGCACTGGGCACAAGATCAATAGAAAATTCGACTTGTCTCGGTGGTGGAAGGCCAGGCAAGTCTTCAGGAAATACTTCTGGATAATCCCGAACAATAGGCACATCCTCCAGTCGCTTCTCCTCTGACTTTTTCTCCACAACATGTGCCAAGATCGCTTGGCATCCTTTCCTTAGGTATTTTCGGGTTTTCATGCAAGAAATGATGTTTAGGCTCGTCCCGCTGGTCTCCCCTTGTATGACTAAGGTTCCACCGGCGACGAGAGGGATTCAGACGATTTTCTCGAAACAAACTATTTCGGCTCGGTGCTTGGATAACCAATCCATACCTACTATGACGTCAAAGCTGCCGATCTCGATGGGTATCAGATCAATGGAGAAGAGTTCGTTAGCTAGATTTAAAGTGCAATTTGGTATCACACTGTTGGCCTCAATAAGTTTCCCGTTTGCCAATTCTACTGTGTACCTAGAATCTAAGGCTATGGGTGTAATGTCAAGTAGGGGATAGAATTTGTCAGATATAAAACTCTTATCAGCACCAGTATCAAATAGAACAGTAGCAATTAAGTTGTTGAGAAGGAACGTACCCGTGACCACATTGGGGTCTTGACGGGCTTCCCCTGATTTCAGCACAAACGCTCTTCCTCGAGCGTTGTTGTTGTTCTTGTTGTTGTTGTTTTTCAGCTTGGGGCCGTCGCTCTTGAAATGTCCTGGATTTCCGCACCCAAAGCAAGTCTTCGGCGTGTTAAGGTTGGGGGTAGGGATGTTGGTTCGGCAATCCTTGGCCAAGTGCCCGAACTTTTTGCAATTAGTACAAGGGCAGGAACCGTCATGATGGCGGGTGCATTTGGAACAATAAGGCTTGTTCCCGACGTACCCTTTCCTCTCAATAGATCCCGAGGAATAAGCCTTTACAGATTCAGGCTTTTTGTTGAAGGTTTGGTTGGAGGGATTGGGGCTTCCTTCCCACTTACGCTTGTTGTTCGTTGTTGGGGTTGAGGTTGTGCCACGGCGGACAGAGTTGGCCGTTAGTTCATGAGCCATACGAATGGCGCTTTGTACAGTACCGGGTTTGGATGAAGTCACCAGGTCTTGAAGTTTGTCGGGGAGTCCATCTATGTACTTCTCGATCCTCTTGCACTCGGGATCGAACATGGATGGGCGCAGAAGTGCCAGTTGGTGAAAACGGTTGGTGTAACCCGTGATGTCATCACCCTGCATTTTGTGGTTCCAGAACTCTACTTCCAGCTGCTTCAATTCATCTCGGGGGCAGTACTCGCCCCTCAACAGTAGCTTTAACTCATCCTATGAGAGTTTGTAAGCATTTGCAATACCCACCGTCTGGGCATAGGTGTTCCACCAGGTAAGGGCGGTGTCAGAAAATGTACTGGCGGAGAACTTGACCTTGTCTCCCTCTGTGCAGCTGCAAATAAGGAACACTGATTCGATTTTCTCGATCCAGCGTACTAGACCGATTGCTCCTTCGGTACCTGCAAAGCTCAGGGGTTTGCAGTTCTGAAAGTCTTTGTAAGAGCAGGGTTTGGGTTGGGGCCCGTTGGTAGCTGTATCTTCGCTACTAGGAATAGGTGTCCGGGTAGCCAAGGCTTGGGCCACACTGCGGGCAATTAGATCCGCTATTTCCGTTTCGCTGAGGGTGACCTGGCGTCGTGGAGGCATGATGCTGAACAAGGAGAACAAGAAAGGGAAAATAAGAGATTTGTACGAATTTATGATACATATCACGCATATATGATGGAATATATGAGAACAGAGTGACGTGATAACCATATTCCCATATTTCATTAGATAATTAGATTAGATACAAGACATGAGTTCTAAAGGGTTACACAACATGGTAAATACAAAAGATGCCGGGAATCGTTTCATCCGGTCAAATTACATAGGTCCTACGACAACATAATAGAATACAGATGCAGCCTAAGCTAATTCCGACGTAGGTTGAGCTGTGGCAGCAGTGCGTTGAGGCGGTCCACAGATTCGGCGAGTCTGTTGGCCATTCGGAGGGCGTCCTCAGTTTCCCTTAGACGTGTCTCGCACTGATGGAGTCTTGATTGAAGGACCGAGATCTCGTTCCGGTTGCCAATCACTTGGTTGTGGACAACCTCCATGGTTTCGACTGTGTCCCCCACCTGATTCTGAAGAGTGTTCATGGTGATAATAGTGTGATTGTGATCTTCGGAGACCTGTTCGATTCGCTCCATTGCTGTGAGTCTCCAGTTCTCGCGAGTTTCTTGGAGTTCGATATCCATTTCATGGAGTCGTTGGTCGTGATGGTACACCCTAGCGGCTAAGTCCGGTAGAGTGGGGTAAACAGGATATGGGCTGGTCCGAGGCGAACGGGCGTCCCTCCTAGCCATCCTTGGGTTTCGTGTTCCATGCGGATAAGAGCGTGACGAACTTGGTGGTGTGTTTTCCATTCTGAGACAAAGTGTTAGAAAGAATGAGGCCTACTTACACATATATAGTATATAACATAGCCTAGTGTGTCTAGTACAACCAAGTATCGATTCTATTTCTCTCGCGGTCAGAGTCAATCAGTGTATTCCTGTTCAATATAACCCCTTTCAGGTTTCGCATCACCCTTCGTTAATTGTACATAGTTGATCAGGCTATGTTAAATTAACGTCGTATGATGCAATTCCCGAACCAGTCATACCTAATGAGGAAATACTGCCTAATGGTCATAGTCTAGGCCCACTAAATGCAACCTAGTTCACTATAACCTTAGGCTCTGATACCAATTTGTAACACCCCCAAAATCACAGTTTAGCGGAAGCAGACTTTGGGGTGCTACTAATCAAATATCACAGCACAAAAGTTAAGCAAACGACATCTATATGCAACGTTTGTAAAATAATCACATTTCCATACATAAAATGTTTGGAACGTAACGTTTCCGATTACAAAATGAAATTCCCTAGAGCCCGCGAAAAAAAAGACAGGAGATTCTATTACATAATCATAATAAATACAAAAGATAATGCTAAGAATCTCCGTTAAATGCAAGGTCGAAATCATGCGACTCTAGCTAGGTCCTGGGGGAGTCCTACTCCGTATGTGTACCTGAGATACAAAGCTAAAAAGGTCAACACGAATGTTGGTGAATCTCACAGGTTTGTAAATAAAGTAAGAGTTCGAACACAAGATTTCATTAATAAGGCTCGCAGGCGTAAATCAGTTATTTGCAATACTTGCAATAAAAAAAAGTAAGTAAGTTATACCATTGCCATGAGGCTCATAATCAAAGCTTAACCCGTAAATAATAAATTTGCTCCCGTGACATGCTCGGAAATTGAGCAAGCATCAGTAACGAATAATAGTCGCCCGTTTATACAGATCGGTTCGTGGTATCGCTACTACCCCGGGCGGGGAGGGTCATTTCCCTAATGGATCCATTAACTAGTGTTCGCGCTTAAGTACATTACTAACGATATATGATGAGGAGGCTTCCCCAATTAATTTGTGAGAAAACTCATGCAATTCCGTTTGGTAAACATGTAAATCAGTACTCTTGTTCGTAAAAATAAGCTATGTATCTCACCCCGCAAGTAAAACAGTAAAACAGTAAAAGTGGGGCTATGAGACTCACCTGAGTCCAGTAAGTGCGTATGCGTAATCAACCAGGTAAAGCGGTTGTAAGTATGGGTATCGTTTCTTGGAATCCTGCAACCTTCTGGCGTTCGTAACGCACAAGGCTGTAAGTATACTAGTAATCGGGTTGGTGTCTTAAAAGATCACCCATGCTAGCTGTCCACTCAACTATGACGTGTCCAAGTGTTTGTTTAGTAAACCGTTTGTATTTTGAAAACAAGTATGGCCCGTTGGTGACGGTTTGTAAAAATAGTCCGAAAGTGGTATTATTATGTATATTGTTTTATTACAGATCGTATCTAGAATTTAAATTCGGATAATTTGTCAAGTCGGGTTATGGGCTGAAATAGTGGTGCGAATTGAGTTCGCGGTGCGAGCCGAGTTCGGCTCGCAAGGCAGTAGGCTGCGAACTGAACTCAGTTCGCAACACAAGGTTCGGTTCGCAAGTCGACTCGCAAGTCAACTCGCAGGTCGACTCGCAAGTCAACTCGCAAGTCAACTCGCAGGTTGACTCGCAAGTCAACTCGCAGGTTGACTCGCAAGTCATCTCGCAGGTCGGTTCGGTTCGTCGTTGGGTTCACGAGTTCAATCTTCGGTTCGCAATTGGGCTCGCCTCGCAGGACGAACGGATCTCGGTTCGCAGGACGAGCTGTTCGAACACTTTTTCATAAAAACGCATTTTTAAGTCGATTTTTGGGCAAATCTTTGTTGAGTAACATTCTAGCATGTAAATAAAAGTTTCCTAAGTAATTTTAAAAGGGTTTTGAAGTTCCTTACCACGAAATCGCGAATGGAGGAGATGAAGATGGAGAGCTCAAGATGGTGATCGTTTCTTCTTGAATCCACTCTGCAGGATGATGGGTTTTGGGTGACATTTGGAGATGGTTTGGGGCTGTAAATGGGGAGTGAGAAGGAGAGAAAGTGTGTGTATGTGTGTTTAGTGTGAAATGAAGAAAGAAGAGGACAAAAGGGGTTTTTTTTAAAAAGGGATGGGTCGTGGGTCGGTTTGGGTTGGGTCCGCGGGTCTGAGCCGACCCACTTGGGTCTCGGCTCGCGGGTTGGTGTTTCCGAGTTTTCATATCGTGGGTCATTGTCGGTTAAATCCAGTAATTGTTTAAATGTTGTTTCCCGCTATTTGTTAAAGTGTTTCCGAGTATTTTATCATAATACTTAATAATGAGTTATAAAAATATAATTTTTAATTATTTCCCATTGTTAGGCGCGTTTTGTGTGATCTCGTCACGTTCGGTATGTTTTTAAACGATACTAGATACGTGTAGTATATTTACAAAATATATTAAAGCAAGTAAGGTTTGTTCGGTTAATTTCAAATTATTTAAAAGTTTTTGTCACCAATGTCCGATCTAAATTTTTATAGGATCTCGTCCGTTTGGTAAGTGTATGATTTAAACGAATTACGTACGCGCGTAGGTAATCTCACAAGAGTCTCGTATATTTCGATTACTACAAAACTAAATACATGAAATTACAAGTAGTTTAGGCCCCAATCCAAAGTCATAAATTTGGCAGTTGTTACAATTGATGATCTTGATTACTAATTTGTATCTGATTGTTGATTTTCAGATCCTCAGAGAACTCAGCGAGATAAGACAGCTGAGTAAGTGAATCGAGACAATCAGGTGAGTGGATTTGAAACTCACAGTTTGGTTTGGTTGTGTCAGTTTGATTTCAATCAGTGATTATAGGATTACTATTGATATAATGTTAAATTGATATGCCATTGGATTGGTTGATTGATTAGCCTGTGTGCTGGAATGTAGAATCCAGAGGTCAACTAGATTGTTGGTTGGACTTGATTGCTATTGTTGGTCAACATAGGGTTGCGTACATATGTTGATGAAGATTAGTTAGCGGTTAATCACTGTTTTGGCCTACAGTTGATTTAAGTGTTCTGATGGGGCCACCCAGCACAGGGTCCTTAGGAACCACCGTTCCTCTTGACGATATTTGTTACATTATTGATTGTGAACCGATTGCTAGCTAAATTGAATTGTAGTGGATTATTCATTCACTTAGCTTCGTGCTAATCCCTCAATTTACTTCCTGCAGGTTATGTTTATTATGTGGGTAGTCAGGAAGGGATGTTTTGATACTGGGAATGTTTGAAACTTGCAACTCTGATCAAGTTAGTTATGAACAGTGTTTTGTAATATATAATACCCCGATTGTAAACAAGATAACTGTATTTGGATTAGTAGTAAACAGATTGTATAAATGTTTGTGAAAATTTCAAGCAAAGTTTTAAGAAAATATGTATTGTAAGTATACGCTTCCGTGATAAATAATACAATATTGTTGTATTAAAAGAGGGGTGTTATATTATTTAAACTCGAAAAAAAATAATATCTTGATTATTTTCGACTGTTGTACATTTGGTACAAATATAATTGCGAGTAATCAATTGATTGCCAAATTTCAGTTGAATTACGAACTCATATTTTCAGGTAATGTTCTAAATACTTTCAAACGAATGAGAAAAATAGAACTTTTTAATATTTCGACCTTTGGGTATGTTTTATAATTGTTTCTGTTCGTGTATAATACATTTTATGTATAATTATATATTTAACGTGTTTTATCTCCATATTATAAATGTAAAAGTACTCGTAATTAATAATTTCATTATTAATTATTTTGTGTCACAAGCTTTTGTATTTATTTTGTCAGATTCATTCCGATACGTTAGTACGTAACGTTAGATAATTACGTATATATTTATTACTTTTTGTTTCAGTTCATACCGAATATGAATATTTAAAATTTAAATTTGGAGCGAATTTTGAGTCATTTTGACCGGGTGTCACAGGAAGAATGAATTAAATTTGAAAGAAGCAACAAATTTCCATGTTCCATGAGCAAACATACGAAGTAAACTAAAGGAAATAACATGTTCTGTGCCTTGAAGCTGAATAAAATTATCATCAAACAACAAAAATTATATATATATATAATGTAATTTGATACCTAAATCATGTATAATTCAAGAAAATAAGTCCAAAATTGCTATTTCATAGCGCTAAAATCAAATCTCTCTAACGAAACTTATATATATACACTTGTATATATACACTTGTACACATAGAGATATACAAATAACATGATTAAATCAAGCAAAAAAAAACTGAAATTATATCAGATAATCGGGGGAAAATATGGAAAATAATTGGACCTGAAGAACGTCAGTCAAGGGAAGAAGGGCAATTATCGATTAAATTATGAAACCCTATAAATTCGATTTGATCACAATTGAAGATTGAAGATGAATGTAAAGCATTGAAGGTTTTGTTTGTATCTGGGTGAATTAGGGAAAGAAGGAATATATGAGTGGGTGGAAACGTAAAGGCCGGCCCAATGAGAAACCCATCCGGGTACGCCGCTATATTTTGGGGTTTTTATTGATTTTTTCTAAAAAATCATTACATAATTACGGAGTATTAATATTAATATTTTAATATTTTAAACTAATATAAAAAAGGTAAACAAATAAACAGGGGAGGAAAATGTAATTATTAAGATTAAATATACATCGTTAGATCGTATGGAAGGAACCCATCAAAGGGTCAAAAATCCTCCATGGTATTTTGTTTTATATATATATTAAAGATATTTTGTAGAATTATATAAACCTCATAGGATACTATCATCCACAAAATGAGGTGTACCAACTAAATTAAAAGTGAAAATTATAAGAAAGAAAAAATGAATTAATGTGATTGATGCATATCACATATCTGGTCATTTTGTACAAATTTCTTTATAAGTTTTTAGTGAATGTAGATATTACTCTTTAAAAAGATACAACTCAAATTCGACTATATCCGTGGGCGAATTTAAGAAAATATAATTGAGGGGGCCAAAAAAATATATTTTAGTTCTTTACAATTTTAAGGAGGTCTAAAATCTAAAATAACAATAATACCTTTGTAATTTTATTTTTTACTATATATAACTTCAAGTATTTTGAGAGGCGGCTGCTCTTCCACGCATTGTTATAGATCCACCACTACGACTCTATGTGAGGGTGTCTATTTTCAGATATTCAAAGATTCAAATACCCGAAGTTCGGATATCTGATATTTCAGATAACAGATTTCACTATCCAAAATCCTATCCAAAATTTCGGATACCTAAAAATTCGGATAGGGATATCGGGTTATCCAAATACCCGAACCAAGAAAGAAATATATTTTTTAAATTTTTTAAAACTCTAAAATTAAGTATATCTACAATTATAAGTATTCTTCCTTTACATTGATAGAGGCAAGTCAACTGTCTTGGTTGATCTAGGGCGCTCGTCCGTTCAAAGTACACAAAACTTTTAATCCTATCCGTTTAATGTCCCATCAGTGGTTATAGGGAGTTAGGCCGACAATGTATTTCTATCGGTTTTCAGATGATGATAACCGTCAGTTACCCACCTAATTAAAATCCTGCATCAAACACCCAATGAAAAGTTTGTGGCCTGCTTCATCTATAGTAACTTCCTACACATTCACGATGAAACAACATAGATGCCATACTTCTACTAAATCAATCATAAGATTAGTGTAATATTCTGTTTCTAACTATACTTCAGGAACATTTCGTATAAAGAAAAATAAGCCTACTTTGCATTAACGTGTTTATTGTTGGGTTGTTTCTACTATATATTGCAGTTGAGACTATGGTCTTGAATGTTCTTATACGACTTCATTCTTGATCTACTGGGTTCGGAGATAATAGAATCTTATTATTAAGTTTTCGGGGCCATGTATGAGACGTGGTAAAAGGAGATTGAGGGATTATATACCTCAATTTGCTTAGTTTAGTACACAATTATGTTCAGGTTGTTTTACACCAAATCAACTGACGAAATTATATATATATATATATATATATATATATATATAAATCTATTTTGTAGGAAGTTTTTATTGATTTGATTAGTGTTTATAAAATATTTATCTTTATTCTTCTTAGAAGATTCATTGTATAAATTAGTGTATATGTGATTGTTGAAAATTATAAAAGTAAAAAAATATAAATAATAAACGCATACGTCGGTCATTCAATGCATGAGCATACATTCTACCTTATAATCAAATAACAGGTAACAATGTAATCTCATCATTAAGCTATGATAAAAAAAATAATTCCTTGTGATATGTTAAAGCGTATTATAGTTAGTCAAAGAATTAAAGGGGGTGAAGAAATTAATTTAACGAGAGGTTCCTTTGTATTTCTATTTCCATCTCATTTGTAGAGGAATAGAATATCAAAGTAAATTATTCTTTGTGCTTTACCCAGAGAAAATGTTTGAGCTTAAAACAAAAGAGATATAAGAAGCCCATATCACATGCCAGTCACATTTGTACATAACTCTCTTGAAATCGTTCAATCAAATCCCTAGAAAATAGCTAACCTTTAATTGAGGTAATTTTTCTAGCCGATTCTACTGATACTATTGTGTCTTCTCCAAACTTCAAGCTAGTTACTCCTTTTTTCCCTTCTCTTTACCTAATTATTTTTTACTCATATGATTATTTGAACCTCTTTGTATACAAAAACCTAAAAATTTAGGAATACTGTGAAAATCAAATTTATTGGTTGAACTTATACAATGTAAAGTTTTAATTTTAGTTCATGTGAAAATTGCAAAAGAAAAAAAGTTAATAAAATCCATTTTTATTTCTTTTATTTTTTTCTTAATTCATTTCATTTCATTAAATTTATATTTTATCTAATATGTCCTTAATGATTTAATCAAGTGAGTTTTCTTTCACTAAATTTATATTTATCTAATATGTCCTTAATTCATTTCATTTCATTAAATTTATATTGGTTTTGAGAAATATTAATTCAAAATTTTAATTATTGGATTTCAAAATATTAATTCAAAATATTAATTTAAATTAGATGTATTTGAGCACAATTAACTCCTACTTACTGTAACATTAGTCGTGAAATTGCATGACTTCTTATATTTTTAAGTTTAAGTACTAATATTAAATACTTTATGATTATTTAAATACTTATATTAAATACTTTATAAGTTTTCTCTAATTAATCATCAAGGGTAGTGATGTCTTTTGATTTAACTAAATTTGCCATTTAGGTATTCATATATAAATTAGGAGATCAATGGATATAATTAATTGCCCCTACTTATTCAATGGTCAAGATTAATCTAAAATGACTATTTAAAGAAGGGTAACATAATTATGGTTTTCTTTTAATATATAATACATAAAATATATAATATATAAAGAGAGAAAAGAGATTTACAATAAGTTTCTAACTTTCAAACTTATATAGCTTCACTTGCATTGCTACTGCTAACGTCGGTGTAAATTTTGGATTATAAGTGGAGTTGAAGCCCATGAAAAAGGCTCACTTTTGACCCCAATAATGATTCATTTCTCCCTAATGAAAAGAATGACATCTTGATGTCACTAGCGTATTGAATTGCCCTGGCTGCCTTGCGATTTTAAACTTTATCTTGGCTCCTATCCAACGATTTTCAATTTCAATTTACCTAACGTGACACCTTTCTCGAGTTGATGCAAATAGTAATCAAGCAATGGCGTAAGATTCCCAAACGATCACACATAAAAAAGGGTTTCCGGGGCACCGCCCGGATATTACACTAGTTTTAAATAATAATATTACCATTGTATAAGTATAAAATATATGTATATGAAAGAAATCTCAATTTTTTTTATCGAAATACTAAAACATTTTCATAATATATAATATCTTGGTCTTTAAAGAAACAAACAAAGCTCATTTGACAAATGTATCATGTAATAAACAAAACTATTATAAGATTTAGATTATAATACTATAATTTAACAAAATAACTAATATAAATCTAAAAGTTGTATATTACAAGTCAATTTTTCAGATATTTAGATATCTAAATTACCCCAATATTTTGAAAATCATTACCTACTACTATACTCAAAACTTCAGATACTCGCATTTCGGATACTTAAAAATTCGGATATCCAATTTTTCGGATAAATTTTGATCAGATATTCGGACATCGAATTTTGATACAATATCTTGAACACCCCTAACTCTATCTATCTTGATTAGGTATTTTCAGAGTTGACTTCGAGTTTACCTGAGTTGATTACACATGTACAATAATGTGAATGATGAAAAGATAGATTGTTAATTAAGCACTACTTGTTGTACTTTTTCATGGAACATGATTAAGCACGAGTGCGTTTGCCTCACTACTCACCTTTGTCGACATATGTTAGGATTCACATACTTGATAAACAGTGATACCTTTTTATTTCTTCTTGCCTTTTTTTAATAAAATTAAACAACATGATACGTATACATATGGTTTGTTATTAATTATTACCTTTTTGGCTTATTCATTGTTTTATTTATAGGTCAAGCATATGAATTTTTAATCTAAAATGGACGTTTGTTTGTACACGAAATGGAAAGTTACATATGCTGTAGAGACCAAAATGAACAACAAAAGATGTGTAAGTTTAAACAATCCAACAGAACATGTTAATACATAGAAAGCAAGCTATATACTTAAGTTTACACTTATATCTCGTTAACGTACGAATCATAGCGTCCTACTTCTTTACTCAGGCAACATGCTAAAGTTATAATTTTATTAAAATAAATACAGGTATAGGCTCGATCGATAAATTTAAGATAGTTGTTTATAGTTTGAACTACCACTTGAACTACATATATTGAGTTTTAATTTAAGATAATTTCGAATTAAATACATCAAAATAAAGAACACACTCATTTATTAATATATTATATTATATTTTCGTTTCTTCTTTCAACCTCTCTTTTGATTTTTCAAGTCCTGGATTAAACAGTTTTATATTTATTCCTATATATCTTTTTATAGGTAGACATCATTCATGAATCATGAAGCTTACCATAAAACAGTAGGAAGTGGCGATATACAATTGAGATTTGGGTTCAGGCCCAAAACATCAGCTTCACAGGACCTCATTTGTTAGTCCAAAATAACATTCATTATCAAGCATATTACACTTGCAGATAGAAATTGATAGAAAAAACAATATATAAAACACAATTAAAGCGAGATTCTGTTTTAAGCTCAAAATACAAATACAAAAGCAGTTTATCTTTTGCTTAAAAGCCCTATATGAACATACAAAATTGCATACAATCGCGTCGTATGCGTGTATATAAACTGATGATTTACAGGAACAGATTGTTGAATCACCTTCCACGGAACGCCAGAAAGATTTGTCGTCCTTGTCGCAAATAACTTGCCTGGCCTTCTAAGATATGATATACAATTCATTTATATTCAAAATGTCCAACTACAGTGAGAATGCAATTTTGAATCATATTGACTAATGTAGTTCATTAGTATTATAAATACCTCCTTCAATTCCCTAAACTAACATGTAATCAGTTTCATAACAATCATTCACACCTTGAAATCTTTGCAACATTCTTCTCTTAATTAAATCGATCAAACATGGCTCTCAAAGTCAGTTGGCGGTTTGCCTTTGCAGTAGTTCTTCTTGTTGGAATTTGGACTCTTGAAACCGCGTCGCGCTCCCTAAGTGAAGCCACCATGGTTGAGAAGCACGAGCAATGGATGGCTCTTCATGGACGCGTTTACAAAGATGCAGCCGAAAAGGAAATGCGCTTTATGATTTTTAAAGATAATGTTGAGTACATAGAGGCATTCAATAGTGTTGGGGGCAAGTCGTACAAGCTTGGCATCAATGCATTTACTGACCTCACTAATGAGGAATTCCGTGCTTCTCGTAATGGGTTCAAGGTCTCATCAGGTCCTAGAACAACAGTTTTTAGGTATGAGAATTTGACCGCAGTTCCATCTACAATGGACTGGAGACAGAAAGGAGCTGTGACACCCGTGAAAGATCAAGGCCAGTGTGGTAAGTCTAATATAGTTATGCTTCTCAGTTCCCAGTTCTCACCGCATGCATGCTTTCCAAACTTAAATATTTGGTTTATTGTTTCAAATATATTAGACTATACATCATTTACTATTGTATGGGGTAAACTTTGAAAACTCTTATTGTATGTAATTAAGTTCTAAAAACGTCTAGAAACTTTGAAACGAAAAACCCATAAATATTTCTTCATATAGTTTAGACCTGTCATTCTCACTTGGGCTCTCTTTATATATTGTATAGGCTGTTGTTGGGCTTTTTCAGCAGTAGCAGCAACAGAAGGAATCAACCAATTATCGACAGGGAAACTGATATCGTTATCTGAGCAAGAACTAGTTGATTGTGACACAAGTGGTGAAGATCAAGGCTGTAATGGTGGACTTATGGATGAAGCCTTTAAATTCATTATACAAAACAAGGGTCTAACCACTGAGACGAATTACCCTTACGAAGGAACTGATGATACTTGTAGCACAACAAAAGAGTCGTCTCATGCAGCTAAGATCACTGGATACGAAGATGTGCCTGCCAACAGTGAGTCAGCATTGTTGAAGGCTGTGGCCATGCAACCAATTTCTGTAGCGATTGATGCTAGTGGGGCAGATTTCCAAATGTACTCAAGTGGTGTTTTTAGTGGAGAATGTGGTACTCAGTTAGATCATGGTGTTACAGCAGTTGGATATGGGATGACTGCCGATGGGATCATGTATTGGCTCGTTAAGAACTCGTGGGGTACAAGTTGGGGAGAGGATGGATATATCAGACTGAAAAGAGATGTTGAGGCTGAGGAAGGTCAGTGTGGAATTGCTATGATGGCCTCGTATCCAACTGCTTAGTAAACGAAGAACCCATATCATATCAAGTTATTTCCCGTAGTGTAAATATGACTGCCAAAATATTTATGATTATTCTCTGTATGATCATCAGGGTGGGTTATTGTATATGTTTTTGTAAAGTATATACCATGTAAAATTAAAGCTTGTTTGTGGAATCGGTACATCAATTTACTATTTAAGGGCTTGTACCTATGATAGTTTTTATGTGTGGTTAATTAGTGTAAAACTGGATGCTCTACGTGTGACAAACTTATCGACCGTTAAAATGAAAGCAACACAGTTATACCCATATTGACACTGACATACTGGCGAGTGATAGAACCAAGTATCCGATGACGAACAAGAACTAAACACGCGTCTAATATGTATATCTCTAACTTATCTGAAATGAAAAGAATGCACATGTAATGGTCCCTTAATTTGCAATTCGAATGGATGATTTTCAGTGACCTGCTATGATGTCATACAACATGTGGCATTTTTGTGTCCATGGACCTCAACAGCGAGACTAGCGTGTAGTCCTGTACTACGTATAACTAAACAGGGATTTGTGCACCACATATTCCGTTTACAAATTTGTAGGAAATCTTACCCGAGTCAACAGAATATATATATATACATATATATATATATATATATATATATATATATATATATATATATATTTAATTTGTACTAGTACAATTACTCAGGCTTCAACTGAAACTGACAAATGACTGTGCAGGTATACGTTGAGCATGTTTCACATTATTTGCTTATTTGAAAGAAGCCGCGGCCCCTTAAGTATGTAAAAAGTTCATATATAAAAGGTAACATGAGTTGATCATATTGCAAAACATTGATCGATAATTATGAATAACAGAAGAAGCACTTGTTAGTTTTATGTTTTTTAAACCCAGAGTGATGTTTACAAGTCATCTCATATCTCATGTATCAGAGGCTGTCATACTATTACTCATATCATGTAACGCCATAATACAGCGATGCATTCATTCTTTCCGGGTTGAATAAGCAAGCAAATACTTGGCATAAAGGACAAGATGTGAGAAGCAAACATGTATATAAAGTCAAACATACAAAGACCATGCAAAACAAGATAGGAAAAACGATTGTGAAAGTCAAATATTATCAATAGAGCACAAGAAAACAACATACAAAGTTTACAACTTATACGACAACTTTAAGACAATCATAATTTCAAAGATAGGTAAATGAAGTATTTCAAAGTCATTTATTTTATATGCTATCTAATATTCACATTAAATATCAAGATAAGTGTTTGAGAAGACATTCAACTTGTACCCAATGTTTAATGTTTGTACCTAACTTGTGTTTGATATTTTTAATACATCTAACTTTCAAATAGTGTTTTGATGTATTTTGATGACGTGTCATCTGCTTAAGATATCACGTGACATCCGTAGGAGTGTCAATCTGTTTAAGGTGTCACGTAACATTCGTAAGGTTGACACAACATCAAAAGTATTACATAATCCATTAAAGCACGATCTATGAAAATTAAATGCATTAAAAATTAACAACGTAAGTTAGATATACACAATTGACATCACGTACAAGTTGGATGCACTCCAAAACACTTAACACTAAATAATATATAAAATGACAGTGGCATTTGTAAATGAAACTGCATTTGTAAATAAAACTTGTGATGAGATATTCGTTTGAATACATCGTGAAATATCATATACTTTAGGACTAGACAGAGTGCAAAATCTAACGTTGAATATATTATAGACAAAATGCTATTCCTCCTAGGTGGAAGCTAGTTAAAAACAACATAGTTTTAAATCAAGTTATATACATTGCTAGCCAAAACAAAAACAAAAAAAATGTCATATGAGAGCAAAATTAAAGTCAAAAGCTGGCCTTTAGATGAGTTAATTACACAAGTACAAGGTTGGATTATTAAAAGATGGGCATCTCTTAAATTAAACCCATATGATACAACTTCTGATAAAACGCGTACGAGTAGACTAATGTGGACAATCATAACGTCTAAGCTAAAAAACTTAGTTTATCCTAGGCAACTTGGTTTTCCCATGCACTCCACGGAGACTTCAAAGTTACATCATATCAGTTTCCTACTCCAAACTAGAGCAAATGTTTGTATAATCATAATATGTTCCTATATATACCTCATTCTGTGTTCATTAAAAGGCACCTCCCCACATCTTCGAAATCATCTGGATTGAAGGCATCAAACTTGTAGCCAATGGGTTCATACGTCAACAGAATGCTTATATTTTTCTCACTTCTGTTTTTAGGGATGTGGACTACTCAGGTCACATGCCGCATGTTCAGTGACTTATCCATATCAGAGAAACATGAGACTTGGATGGTACGTTATGGGCGTGTTTACACAGATGATGCAGAAAAGGAATTGCGCTTCAAGATATTCAAGAAGAATATTGAATTCATAGAAAATTTCAACAGTCTAGGAAACAAGCCTTACAAAGTGGCTGTGAATGAATTCGCAGACCAAACAAATGAAGAGTTCACAGCTGCTCGCAATGGATTTAAGTTTTCAGCAAACAAACGATCAGCTAGGACCACACCGTTTAGGTATGAAAATGTGACTACAGTGCCGCCTAGCATGGATTGGAGGCAGAAGGGTGCTGTTACTCCGGTTAAAGATCAAGGCCAATGTGGTACGTTAATTATCTATATAAAGACATAAAAATACACAAAGAAACATTCGATCAATTTTTTTCCTAAAAATATCAAATGTACATGTAAATGCATACTTACACATGTAGTATTATTTTTATTCAACAGGAAGCTGTTGGGCATTTTCAACTATTGCTGCTACGGAAGGAATCACTCAGCTCTCAACTGGGAAACTAATATCATTGTCCGAACAAGAGCTGGTGGACTGTGACAGGAGTGGTGAAGATCAAGGATGCGAAGGTGGTGAGATGGAAGATGGCTTTGAATTTATAATCAAAAACAACGGCATCAACACAGAGGCAGCGTACCCATATGTGGCCGCAGATGGAACCTGCAACACAAACAAGGAAGATGTTGATGCTGCCAAGATTAGTGGGTATGAAGTAGTACCGGCCAACAGTGAAACTGCACTGTTACAAGCAGTGGCTAATCAACCCATAGCAGTTTCCATTGATGCAAGTGGCTATGCTTTTCAGTTCTATTCAAGTGGTGTTTTTACTGGTGATTGTGGAACTGATCTAGACCATGGCGTTACGGCAGTTGGGTATGGTGTAACTGATGATGGGACGAAGTATTGGTTGGTTAAGAATTCATGGGGTGAGAGTTGGGGAGATAGTGGATACATTTTGATGGAAAGAGATGTTAGTGCCAAAGAAGGTCTGTGTGGAATAGCTATGGATTCATCGTATCCGACTGTGTAGGTCGTTCTAGATACACAATGATCCTTATAACTTGATGATATCACATTGTAATATGCTCTTTGTAAATTGTGTAACCCAAATGCTTGTCAATATCCGTTTAATTTATGAAAACTGTACGGTTATTATCACCTAATATCAATTTAGAACTACTTATGAATAGTATATTGTTTGTCTTATTCTAAACTTATTTTTCTATCTTAATAAATACATACCTAAGTGTTAATATAAATAAACACTTTTTAGCTTAATGGTAAGGCTTTTGCCTCTTATATCTTGGACCTTGCTTCAAATCCTAACATCATCCTTCTTCACATTTTTATTTTTCAGCATATATTATTTATTATGTCACTTACTTTTCATTAGTTGAGTATGTACAATAATTATAAAAGCTAAATTGAATAGTTTTAGTAAATAAGATGTACATAAATATATGCGTTGGTTAAAAGTATATACATGTTAATTAAACTTTTTATATATAAACCATCCTTCGTGTTTTAGTGTTTTAGATTTTGATTAGTGATTACAAAAAAGTGCTTATTTAAGATTCTAAACAAGTAAACTTTCAACGAATAATTTTGTTCTGATCATATGTTTAGAGTTTTAGCATAAATCTCAACGAAGTATAAATCTTTATTATTAAACTTACCAAATGTTCAAATACCTTTTATAAAAAGTTATAATATGAGTACTAATTATGAAATATGGTATTTGATTAAGTTTTGCTTGATTATTTAGCCATATATAAAGGTAAGATCGAGAAATATACTAAAATTTGGGTATTTATTTATGAATTTATTAATGCGGATTCAACATCGAAGCAGTTATAAAAAATCTAAATTTGAAATTTGATCAATTAATTTTGTTTTATCTATACTAATATACTTTTATTTAATCGGTTATACTTATGATTAATGACTAAGAAGGATACGTCTACAATAGTTTCTTCTTTTTTTCTTCAAAAAAATGAAAAGGAAATGTATGTGACGTATTTATTGAAAAGGAATTTTTTTTTTTTGACACTAAATTAAACTAACGTATTACCCGTTGCAACGCACGGGCAATATAAAACTAGTTGTATATCATTAGGCCCATATTGCTTATATATGTTCAAGATCCAATTATATGGGTACAGAGCCAACATCAAGTTGATCCTTCTAACTTGATGAAAATCTCATTAGATTGAAGTAATTTGGTGATCCCTTCCCCTTTTAAGAAAGAAGCCTACTAGCTAAGTAGTTCTCAAATCACACCAATCAATTCTACTAAAAGAGTGATGACATCTTCATAGATATTCTTCTTTAGCTAGCGAACATCACAGTATCACACAGACCAGTTTATCATTCTGAGTTTCAGTGTCAAATTCTAGTAAGGATTACTAAGCATCTTCTTATACGGTAGGAATTAAATTTACCGTAGAAATGTGTATATTCAATTTTCAATTATCATATATGTCACAGTCGTTATGTTGCCAAGATCTTGCTAGGGCTACATAGCCAAGCATATCAGTAGGCGTACATAATAAATGCGAAACTTAAAAATCGTAGTTACATAAAAGCATTACGTAAGACCCCTTTTTCTTTTCTCAAACTTCAATAAAACTTACAAAAGATCATCTTCTAGATAAACATACAAACAAGAGTATAATCAGTAGGCTAACAATAGGAATTTAGACACCAATTGGGAAGACACCTCAAATGCGGACTTCAACAACGTGACTAGCCTGGACTGCATACAACTAAACAGGGATTTATGCACCAGTTTCGGTTCCAAACTTTTTAGGACATGTTCAACCAAATTTTCATAACTAACAACAGAATCTGAAACTAACAAATGAATGTGAAAGTATATACTGATTATGTTTCAAACTATTCACGTCTATCAGAGAAAGTTCAGCCCCTTATATAAGTTAAAAGTTCATTTATAGAAGGTAACATGAATTGATCGAATTGCAAACCATTTATTCGATAATAATGCATAAAACAGAGGCAGCACTTTGTTTAGTTATTATGTTTTCCAAACCAAGAGTAATCAAGGTGATCAAGCGATATTTTCAAGCCATTTCATGTATCAGGAGCTGTCGTACTATCGATCATATTGGGTAACAGCATAATCCAGAAGATGCATGTGATTGTTAATAAGTTGAATAAGCAAGGTAAAACAAAGCAGAAGGGACACCATGTGAGGAGTAGACATAACAAAGAAGTCAAAAGACAAAGACCATACACAACAAGATAGGAAAAACAATTGTCAAAGTCAAATAAAGCTAACAAAGCACAAGAAACAAGTATACAAAGTTAACAATTTTATTTTCTGGAACAGCTAAAGATTCTACAACTTATATGACATCTTTTCAACAATCCTAATGTCAAACATAGCTACATCAACAGCTTCAGAAAAGAAGTTCTGAACCAATGGAATTAGCTGCCATATAATTCCATGATACAACTTAGCTTCGATTTTTTTGTACAATCTGGATTATGAAAAACCTATTTTTTTTATTGCAGACTTATACTACTATAAATAAGCCTATTCAATCACCATTTGTAACATAACAATTTTTTGCCATAAGTCACAATAACAGTAGTCCATATATGGCTTTATCACCAGAGAGAATAATATTTTTTGCCACCCTTCTAGTTCTTGGGACGTGGGTGTCTCAGGTTAAGTCACGAACTCTTAGTGATGCATATATATCGGAAAAGCATGAGCTTTGGATGGCTCAATATGGTCGTGTATACAATGATAATGCAGAGAAGGAAATGCGCCGCAACATATTCAAGAAAAATGTGGAATTTATAGAATCATTTAACTCTTTAGGTAACCAGTCTTACAAGCTGAGTATCAACAAATTTTCAGACCAAACAAAAGATGAGTTCAAGGCTACTCGTAACGGGCACAAGCCACATGGTTTAAAACCACATCGGCCAACACCATTTAGGTACGAAAACATAAGTAGAGTGCCACCTAGCATGGACTGGAGGAAGAAAGGAGCTGTTACTAAAGTCAAAGATCAAGGCGATTGCGGTAAGTTAAAACAAACACCCTATCAAGTTTCCATTTCACACACTAAAAAATCTTTGTTTAAGTTGTTTATATATCCTGATTTTTCTAGTGTGGTTCTCATTTTACCAGGAAGTTGTTGGGCCTTTGCAACAATTGCTGCTGTGGAAGGAATTACTCAACTTACAACAGGCAATTTGATTTCACTATCTGAGCAAGAGCTTATAGATTGTAACCGAAATGATAAAAGTGCAGGATGTGATGGTGGAGATACAGAAAATGCCTTTGTATATATTGTAAAAAACAAAGGGATAAATTCCGAGAACGATTACCCTTACATAGAAGAAGATGAAATGTGCATCAGCAAAAAGAAGGTTGTTCATGCAGCCAACATCACTGGTTATGAAATGGTACCAACCAATAACGAAACGGAACTGCTGAAGGCTGTGTCCCAACAACCAGTAACAGTTGCCATTGATGCAGATAGTGATGCATTCATGTACTATAAAAGTGGTGTTTTTAATGGACATTGTGGAACAGCGCTAGACCATGCTGTTACTGTAGTCGGGTATGGAACATATATCAACGGAATGAAGTATTGGTTAGTAAAGAACTCATGGGGCACCAGCTGGGGTGATGGTGGATATATAATGATGCAGAGAGATGTCAATGCCAAAGGACTGTGTGGAATCGCTATAAATCCCGTGTATCCCACAGCTTAAAATTATGAGGTGAACTAATAAAGATAACACCTTACAGTGGTGTGAACTAATATAATTGAGTTCTTATTCAAGGATTAAATCAGTAGAGTGGTACGTCTACAAATATTCATTTTACTACACAAAATAAGATTGTTTTATTATTGATAAATAAAAGACTATTGCCGTCCATTTTTGTGTTCTGCTTAGTATGTAACAGAAGGTCAAGTACTTAAATGTAAGATCTTTGTTATGGTTATGGTCTAATGGAAACTTAAGGTAATAAAACATTAATGAATTCATGTTATAGTGTGTTATTACTATATTAGTTCGTAAACTTCGTACAACTTGCATATTTGCTTTTCAAGAAGTCTGTCTAATTAATTTGACTTATCAAATTCAGTTTGTATAAGTTAAGTACATTAACATTATGCAATACATGTTGCAACATGCGTCTTACTGGCTCGGAACTTTTCTATATCTTGAGACTAGTGTGTGTATGCATGTAGATGTTGCATTGTTGCAACATGTGTTCTCTTAAATAAAAGACCTACATGGTTTGTTAGTTTATTTTATTGTACTTACTTCTTTAGTGTCTTTAGCCCGGCCTTATAGGGGCATTAGGGTTTTGTGTACCATGCATTATTATGCTCTTAATATGTATGCTAACCCCAGAAATAGCCTAGCGGTAAGAGGATGAGACTCAAAATAAGGTTACAAGTTCGAATTCCATAAGTTGCAACTCCCTATTTCCAGAATCTGGAAGACAGGTTTCTCGTGGAACTTCAAATAGCAAGGAACAGAACAAATATATCTGAAAATGTGAACCTGAACTCATTTTTTGTTCTTTGTACTATCTTTTTAACACATTTTGATTTGGAACATAATCCACCCGGATAATTGATTAATTGGGACAAAATCTTATACCATTTCGGTAACAAAGAGGGAATCATTTGGTAGAAAGAGAGCTTGATTGAGCCTGAATCCTGACAAACTAAAAGTTTGAAAATGTTAATTAATGGCAAGAATTACCAAAGCAGTGGGAAAAAAGCAAGAAGATGCATAAAATGTATGCAAGCATGGTGGAATTGTATTCATGAAGTGTGTTTTTATGATTCTTGCATATTTACGATTTGCAGATGTCGAAGCAACCTGTTATGATTTGGTTGATATTTAAATTGTGACGCACTACGTGTAGGTCAAGAGAGTTATATAGGCCTAAAAAGTACATGGCCTCTTAAGTTTGGTTAAGGCTTTGATGAACTGACACCAATGCGTGCATAAATGTTTTAGTTGACTTATATAGGCCTAAACTGGTAGCATTCTATATAGATAAACAAAAAAAGGGTAATTTGGAGGGTACCCCTGACCCGCGTTCCATATTTCAATGGTACACGTCCGCCCCATCCGCAAAGAGCATCAACGCGGGGCAAATCACCTGTCCACAAATCACCCACATATGTTGAGGAACGGATTCAAACCCCTGACCTGTCAATCACACATGTGGGGTATGGGCATTTGCGGTGGCGGTACCACTTGGGCTATGCCCGATTGGTCTATAAAGATAAACAAACAAAGCACATGGTCATTCAAATAAGTAACTGAAGTATATATTAATACAACAACAACAGGTTAAGGGTAAGGCAATATATATCTTGCTATAAACAAAACAAATAAAGTATCCAGTTTTTGTTTACTTGATGACAGTAAATGTAGGTCTAGTTAATAAAAGGCAAACCAATAAAAGACAAACTTAATTTTCTTACCATTAAGATTAATCTGGAAATCATCTCCTTGTTTATCCTTGAATCGCGATTCTTTTGGCCAGTAATAGGACTCTTCTGTGAAGACAAGATCAGAGCGGTCAGTTTAATACCATGGATTAATTGCTAAATTAGCTCACATGCCAGAGCTAATGCTAAAAGCATGTTCACATGTATATCAAAACATTTACCCTTAAGAAAGAAAACCAATTCTGTAGTCAACATAAGTAGGCCTTGCTGTTCTTGTTCTTCGGCCTCAGATTCGTAAGCATTATCATCATCATCATCCTCTGGATCCGCGCTGTATTCTGAATTTTTAGAAGTGTGTTCAGCCACTTCTGGGTGACATTCTTGGCCCCAACAGCTGCTGCTGCTGAAACCCAATCCTTTTCTGTGTTTTATACTTTTTCATCATTGAGATTTTGTGTGTGTTGCACATAAACTATGGGAGGAGCTATGAGTTCACCTGATGACGTTGGGATGATCCAATTAATCATAGAAACGTGTTCAATAGGTAACAAATCAGTGGAAATTGGAATATTTATGCACAAGAACAAACATTAGACAAGAATGAAGCAAGTGTGAGAGCCGAGAGAGCTGTGTGGCAAACTTTCCGCTGTATGTTACGTATAGGCCTGGATAAAGTAATAACGGATTATATATACAGCAGTTGAAAGAATACTTCTCATTTTACATTACATTCCAGTTTAAACTTTCGCATGCAAACACTCAAAATTATCATCAGTCCCAATCCAACTCGAACCAGTATTTTTCGATATATTTCTCGTCTTCATTAGTTCTCTGATATCACTAACACTATCCCATCTGCCTGCATCTGCTAACGTATTTGATAATGCTAGATATGCTCCGGGTCTACTATCACTGCTTAACTTGAAAAGCTCATCGGCTGCAATACTTGCCATCTCTACATCACCATGTATTCTACAAGAACTAAGCAGTGCTGCCCAAACATCAGTATTAGGCTTTTCAGGCATCGACATTACAAACTGCAATGCCTGATTTAGCCTTCCTGCTCGGCCTAGTAAATCAACCATACAAGCATAATGCTCCATGTGTGGTTTCATAGAGTAACCTTTCTCCATGATTTCAAAGATTTGCTGTCCTTTAGAGACAAGCCCAGCGTGCCCACAAGCGGAAAGAGCACCAAGGAAAGTGACATGATTGGGTCTAACGTGATATACGTTTTGCATTTGACCAAAGAGATCAAGTGCTTCACTTGGATCACCATTCTTCCCGTAACCATCGATCATTGAAGTCCAAGAAAACACATTCTTTACAGGCATGCTGTCAAAAACTGCTCTGGCATCTTCAATCCTCCCACATTTCGAGTACATGTCAACAAGAGCACTTTCCATTTTAATATTAGTCGCAAAGTCAGTCTTCATGAGTTGACCTTGTAGCTGTTTTCCAACTTCAAATGCCGATAATAAAGAACAAGCTCCAATTATACTAGCAAATGTAGACATATTAGGCTTAAAATCCAATCTTTGCATGCTTATATAAACCTCAATAGCCTTCTTAGCAGTATCAACTGATTTACTATAACCTTCAATCATCGCATTAAAGACCACTACATCTTTCTCGATCGTCTTCTCAAATACATCCTCAGCATCTTCCACACAACCCTGTCTCATATATCCAGAAATCATCGACGTTGAACAAACCACATCCTTTTCAATCATAAAATCAAACACTCTCCTCGCATAATCAACTCTCCCACTCTTCACATACGAATCCACCAAAGCAGTTGAAAGAACATCATCTACTACAACATAAGACTTCACAATCTGAGCATGAACCTCCTTCCCAATTCGACATCCAATTGACAGCATCCTATCACTACTAGACGCCTTCAATATCATCGAAAACGTATACCCATCTGGATTCTCATTAAATGAAACAAGTCTTTTAAACAAATTCAAAGACTCTCCCACTTCACCATGTCTCGTATACCCAGCTATCAAGTAATTATAAGCTGTCAAAGTTGGTTGACGCATTTCGTCAAACACTTGGCGGGCATATAACAAACAAGAAGATTTTAAGTGCAAAATCAAAAGCTTTATTGATATGTTTGTATTGCACTTGAATCCAGATTTTATTATATGGGTATGAATCTTTTGGCCATGCCAAGGAGTGTCTGAATTTATATAGCATTGTAGTACTAGTGAAAGTGTTGTTGCAGTTGGTGGAATTAACGATTCACTAGGGTTTAAGGTGGTTTTTGAAGATGGAATCATGTTTTTTAGTAGAGAGAGTTTTTCCATAACTCATTGTTCCATTCCCAATTTCAACAGAACTAAGTTTTTAAGAATTGGTGCGAATGTATGTTGATGCAGTTTGATCTTGCATTCGGGGCGATTATGTCAGACATGTACTGATGTACGGAGAGATACATGGGCTAATAATTAGTCTACGTATACGGCCCAAACAAGTGTTGATGATGGGCTAATTAGTTGCAAACTCATTTTCTCTTTAGAATTGAGTTTTAAAGGTATGTAAATATAAATTGTTTCAGCTTTGAAGGGTAAGTGTTATGTACAAATACATATTTAATTAATTAAATTAAATTAAAATTAAATTGGGTATTTGAACCACTCACTGGAGTCGCTTCATATTTCAATGGAGCACGATCGAACCCCTCGAGTTTCAATATCGCTGAGCAAATCACCTCCATCACATATATCACAATGTCCGAGCCAGAACTCACGGATTAAGCTTTAACGTTGTGGGCTATGTGATTCATCGGTAATAGGTATCTTTATAATTATTTATACTCATGGGCCATGACAGGTTTCGAACCCATAATCTGAAGGATGTCATGAGCTACTCTTACCACTAGACTATTTAGTCATTGGTCATATTAAATCAATCTCACGTAATAAACTTATTTTCCGTTAGGTTAAAGTGATGGGTTATTTATTATGACAATATTTAAAATAGAAAAGTGTAAATAATTCGTTAGAAGTTCCTCTTTGACAACATCTAAAATATGTGATGTTAACTCGGATTTTATCCCTTTTATAGTTACAAAAAAAACAAAAAAAAAAAAACATCTTATATATTTACAGATTAATATGTATCCGGTACAAAAGATATAATACTAAAATTTGAAATATCTATTCAAATAGATTTAGTCTTTAATTTTAAAATCCGAACAATATGTAAATATCAACCCCATGCTTATAACCCAAACAATATGAATCAAGATCCAAACAAACCCACGAAATATATATCACCAAGACACCAATAAACCCATAAGGCCCAACACAACAAAAAATAAAATATAAATAATAAAAAACATATAAAGCCACACAATACATTTAGAACATCGTCATTATCACTGCTAGACCAGCCATTTTCGATAAGCCGCATCGTAGGAGTAAGGCTGTTCACTAACCGTTGTATCTCCTATGAAATCCGCAACACCAAAAATCGAAACTATAACACACTGAATATAAATACGGTTTCGAAAAGTGTCACAAATTTGTTACATGTAAATTTTTAAGTTTTCGATTAAGTAAAGAATAAAAGAACTAGTCTATGATGGGCCTCGTATCTTTTCTTATAATAAATTATATATAGGAAATATCTCTATGATGTCATTATTTTAATTAAGTTCTATTTTGTCAATTAAATCTTTTAATTTTACAAAATTTTAAATAAGATCCCTAACTTATTAAAAAATAATTTTGTTAATCAATTACCTACTTACATATAAAATAAATTTTAACAACTAATTAAAACATTAGCCAAATAGATATGTGATGTTTCTATTTTTAATTCATCAAGTAGAAATAAATTTACTTGAAAAGATTAAATAGACTTAAAAATCAATTTTATTTTTTTTACTAATTTGGTTTCAAAATCTTTTAAATTATTAATCTCTACTTATATACATATACATAAAATAATATTATCATGAAACAAACTAAATGCTTAATAAACATATTAACTTACACACTTAATTATTAGAAAAATATACAAAATTTATATTAAAAATCAACTGCTCGTGTATATAAATGGGTTTAAAGTCTAGTGATATGATATAGGAAACAATAACTTATGGGTGTTGATATTTCCACCATTACTTTTGATAAATCCACCACACTGTACATCAGTTACATATACAATACAATTACTTAAAGCATAATTGTGGTGGATTTATCAAAATAGTGGTGGAAATATCACCACCCATAACTTATACAGGCTTAGAAGGATCAAATGACGAGGAATAGGAAAATTTAAGAGATAGTGTGGCAATTAAAACCATAAGAGATCGATCTATATACTTGTGGTGACAACTTTATTACAAAAAAACAATTATTGATTAGCCCTCCAAAAACAAGTATATCATATTGAGAATTTAGATATATATAGGAGGCAAATGAATAAACATTGTTAAAAAAATGATCAAAAAATTATTTTACTCATTAGTACATCGACAGAACATATTTTCCCCTTTAATGTACAAAGTAATGAGAAGATACTCGAATAGATGTAAAATCGTATTTTTTTTTTCTTTATATATCTAATATGGCAAGCTCTTTGAACTCGAACTAACGACCAAGAGTTTAACCTTAGAGCTTGAATTCGAATCCCCATTTGCACGACGAGTAATGGTTTCCATATTCCTGTACAAACTTTGTTGAACCATTTTCTTCATCAATGTTTTACCTTTACCCAAATCCTCTTGATGCATTGAGGAACTAAATGACAGACAATCTTCTTGATTGTGGTCCAGAATGCGGTCCCATTCTCATTTGTCGTTCGTCTTTGAACCATTGCAATAACTTTAGCGCCCTTTTTTGTGCTAGTGGGCTACCTAAAAGCGCAAGTTATAGAAGAATCGGCACAATTCCTCCCTCTTCCATCTTCGTTCTTTGCATAGAGCTTTGGTGAGCCAATATCATCAAAATGTAAGCCGATAACTCTTGAGATTTTGATTTACCGTCCCATGTTAAAATATCTATTAAACACTCGGGGACTATTGGACTACTTTCTAATGCCTTTTTCCCCATCGAACTCACAACAAGATTTCCTAATGTTGCAAGAGCTTTTTCTGATGCTTCTTTCGTAGATGCCAACTTTCAAAGAGAATGTACTATCTCATTCGTCGCCAAATATCCCACGTTATCGATCACAGTCGATAGATTATACATTGTAGCCAAACATAACAAGTTGGTTTCGACACTTGAATCCAATTTAAGTATGTGTAATACTAATGGAAGTATCTTTGATGAATCAATAGGGAACTGAACATTCACTAATGAAGATAATGACATGATGAGTTGTGCACATTCTAATGTGGCTAATTCTTCAACACCAATGTTCTCAGACAACTTCAATAAGATTCCTGCCTCCACCATGAGAGCTTTTAATTACACAATTCACAAAATATTTGTATATTATTACATTACATAGATTACACGTGTTGTGTGTTGGGCCCTTTGAATACTAACCCACAAGAAGTTAAAAGAACATTACGAGAGCAATAAGTCAACAATTCCTTTAAAGATGTCTTGGACAAGTACATGTTTTGTCAATTGTTATAATTGAAAAAAACAGAAAATGTAGTAAAGAGAATGACATAAACATATTTCATTTGTCAGGAGTAAAGATTAAAGATACTTTGATCGTTAAGCTATTAATGTAACTATAGTGCGTTAATTTCGCGAAATAGTTTTAAAGTAATTGAAATTCGTCAATGGAAAAAGGAATTATAATTCATTTAGCCAAAGGAATTTGATGAATCTAATATCATCAATTACTCAAACAAACAAGTTAAGAATGAAATTTCAATTTCTATTTATTCGAATTCCTATTAATTACGTGAACAAAACGCAACCTAAGTTCAATTTAGTACTATTCTTAAAATGTTGATGGCTTGAATATTAAATTTATGTAAATAAGTATAATTATATTGGTGTATTGATGTATGTATATAGAAGAAGATATATGTAAGGTTATATAATCAATTAACATTGTTTCTAAAAGGTTTCAAATTATTTTTTTCTTCTTGTTATCAAAGTTCTTTCGTGGAAGTAATAAGTGATTAATATTTCAAAGACAACATGATCTCATAAATTATATTTAGAAGAAATTGTCTGCCTAAAAATTGCTATTATTCCACTTCCAACTCATTCCTACCATGCAAGCTGTGGCCTATGATTAATAACATCAATCAAACTTAATAAACAAAATATAATATAATTAATTGCATTTTAATTTGCTTCAAATAGGTCAAAACTGGCAACTAGGTTCCCATTTGTGGAGTTGGTTCTAGTCCCATTAATTAATGTATGTATTGCCACTATATCTCAAAGTAACTAAAACGCCACGTTAAACCTACTTAATTAACCTAAATATATAATTCAATTAGATTTATAAGAAATTTAAACTAAAAAATTTATTAATTATTATTATAAATACACGCCTCGCTTTCAGATGATAAATGAGTTACTTTCAACTTTTTGTTAATAATAATACCATCATAAATTAGCATTGAAGATTTCGTTATCGTATTAAAGAAGTTCGACGACTATCATGAGTGTCTTACTTATGATGATCGATTTACAATACTATCTCAAATCATAATTATAGTATATATGGTTTCACAAATTATGTATACTTCGTGGGTTGTTTCGAATTCTATGGAAGTATTTTAGTTATATTTGAAGAGGAAAAAGTCTCTTTACAAAATTTGATAGGGTTTATTGTTTGATTATGCGTTCAACTTTATACTAATTACTATTGTATGCTTTCAACTTTAGTATCCTATATTGTATGAGGTTAACTTTCTAAAAGTTTTATTGTATATATGCTCCCAACTTTCATACTCTCTATTGTATGAGATGAACTAGTCAAATAAAGTTTTTAGGATGTCTAATTTATATCATATTACTTAAAGTTTTTGAAAAGTTTACTTCACACAATAAAGGTTATGAAAGGTTATGAAAGTTGAGAACATACAATAGGTTTTTTAGAAAGTTAACCTTATACAATAGAGTATAAAAGTTAAGTATATACAATAATAATTAGTGTAAAGTTGAGTGTATAACCAAACAATAAATCCAATTTGATAATTTTAAATGATTGGTATAAGCTAGAAATTAAAATATCATAGCATAGCATAAACATTATTAATTTAAATGAGCAAGTTGTCACTTGATCATTTTATCTCATCATGCTAAAATTCTTTGAAACTTGATTAAATAAATTAAACAATACAATTTATTTACTTTCGTTTGTTTGGAACTTAAATATCTTTTAAACATACGTGCCCTACTATATTTTGTTATAAATATGTTAACAAATAAATAACAACATGCTACTTTTGTGAAGATAAGTCACACAAAGGCTTTCTATGCCCAAACCTTTATCTAAATTAAAAAAAAAAAATGAAAAAAATAATCCAAATTGAATTCAAGTATTTTATACCTTTTTTAATGTAAGTGTGGAAGTTCTTGTATCGTTGACATATTGGTTAATGTAATTATTTAAGATGGTTTATTTTATATGATGAAAACTTTGTAAAACATGAATATATAACTAAAAATTAATCATTTTGATTATCTACCTAACTTGCATAATAAATAAATAAATAAAACATAGAGTTGAATTGAAACTTACGTGATGGTGCCATTAGAAAGCTCAAGTTTAGTTTGTATAGCCAACTTCCGATGATCACCCATGTATTCCAAACCAACCATCGCCACCAACGGTGGGATAACACCGAGATCCGCCATCATCTTCCGCCGTCTCAAATCACCCCCGGCGAGTCTTTTAATCTCTTTGGCTGCCTCAGCCTTCTCTTCCCTACTCCCAAAATGAAGCCTCTTTACAGACTTTTGCATAATCCCATTAACATCATCATTTCCATGATTAATAATCTTGTCATTAATTCGCTTTTCTTGATCTACTAATAACTCAACTGCCGTCCCTTCACCACCAGTAGTCTGACCCGATGATGTCTCACATCGCTTGTTAACCGTGGTCTTCTGGACGAACCTTCGGATTTTCGAAAAGAATTTTAGTTTTACTTGATACCAAGCTGATGATGATGAAGGATCAGTCATTTTTTGTTAATTGGTTTCTTGAAAAGATTGCATATGAATGGGAAAAGGAGAGATTTTGAATTGAACTTTTTGTGGGTTTGCTACATGTCCCTTTTTATATATACTAGGAAATCTTTGAGCTGTGCTACGCACAGCCTACCTACCAAGTAAATCATGTAACTATATGTTTCTAACATTGGACGTAAATACATCTTTGATTCCAGAAGTATATAGAGTGCCATAATTAATTCAGAAGATTGGAGAATCTAGCAACAACCAATTTCAATTATCATTAACTGCATGTTTCACAAAGCAATGATAAAAATCCAAGTGTATAGATGTTGGTCGGTTGACATTAATAAAGATGTGTCTCAATTATAGATGAATCCTGAAGCGGAAAAGACAAGGTTAACACTACCAGATAGAAGAGTGTACAATAACATAGTATCGAAACAGAGCCGAAAACTGTCTTATACTCCCTCCGTCCCATTATAAATGTCCACTATTGATTTTTGAAAGTCTTTCTCTTACAACTTTGACCTTAAATATATTTGTATGTGTTATATATTACTTGATGCAAAATATATGCATGAATTGGGTTTTAAATGTATTTTCATTGATATAATTTTTAACATGTATTATATAACACAAACAAAAATATTCAAGGTTAAAGTTAAAAAAAAAGACTTCAAAAAGTCAATAGTGGACATTTGTGATGGGAGGGAGGTAGTAACATTTTATTATACGTTTCCTGTTCTCTTGGGAAGCATTGTCATTGTTTATGTGAGCCAAGTGTTACTAATATCTTATAAGAAAGAGAGTATTGAGAGCTCTAAAGCTGATATGTACCTTTTTAATCATTAAAGAAGTCTATTGCTCATTTCATCTTGTATAAGGGTACTCCTAACAAACCATGTAATAGTTTTGAACAGATTAAAGGTCTTGCATTAATTTATAGTTATAGCATTTAGACATGTACACCCAAAAAAATTTAATACATGTAAATATTGAACTTACAAAGAAGGTAACTGAAGGCATCAAATTCCATAGTCGGTACTATCTTAATCAAGCTTTACCTAGTTCAAGCACAATAGTATATCAAACCACCTTTGACCAGTCTTCTTTTTTCTCTCACGGAACATAGTTTGCCAATTCATCGACTGTATCCCAACCATTTTGCTGAGTTCCTGCATCGCAAAGAATCGATTAAAGTTGCTGTCAAATTCTAATGGACATCTTAAAGTATAAGAAATCTATAATTACTTTTCTACTTGTCTAAAGCTTGAAGATCATAATGAATGTTTCAAATACAACAAAGGCAGATAACAATTATAAAACTGATACGTAATTAGAAAGATTAACTCCAGGTACCTCGTTTCAAGTCTCTGTTAGGTCCATGCAATAAGTATCTACAATAGGCACACAAAATGTTCACCACAAGGTATTTAACACTTTGGGAATATAAAAAAAATACAAAAAAAAGTAACAAGTTAAGTTGCCAATGCTTCAAGATAATGCGAACAATTCATGAAACTTTTTCTTGCAAAAACGAGAAAGCGTAGTTGTTGCCACAACTTAGGAGGGGGAATCAAGAGAACCCGATTGAGAAATGAGAATTGCTACCTTTGGAGACTCGACGTACGGATGTTTGAGAGCTTCAATAGACCTAATGTCAATAAGATTTTGATATTAATAAGCAAAACAAGATATAGCTCAGCAAGATATAGCTGGTGAGAACTTTACAACATATACATCTGCACATATAAACACAACTGTATATGGATATGAAGCAGGCTTATAAGAGCTAAACTAATCACTAATTTGAAATACTATCGATTTGCTTTTTGTGCGAAAAGAGAATTTACAGAGAGTAAGATGTTTAGATGGAGAGGTATATATAGATGGTGCAAATAATAATCAGTGGTGTAGTACAAAGTTTAAAATCTTGGAATGCAAGATATGAAGTAAAAGGAGTAGTCTCTTACAAGTTCTATTAATGGAAAATCAATTGGTTGAAATTATTCTTTGACCATTACCATATTTGAATTTCATACTTTCATCCATCCATAAGAATCCGAAAACAAGCTAAAAGAATCCAACAATAAAAGTTCACTATTAGTTGACCTTGAAAATCAAATGGTAATAAAGATGGTCACCAATACTCCGTATATAATTAGAACTGAATTGCAGGTATAGATAGGATTCAAACTAATTAGACAATCAAACTTACGACCAAATATCAACAACTTCATACCGAACATTTAAGCAAAAATAATAAAACCATGTTCGAACACAAATAAGAACACCCTCTAGATGTTCATAGAGTTCTCAAAATGATTGTGAACTAATGGGTATCAATGAAATAAAAACTCTAACAATAAAGAGAAATAACAAATACCTTGATGGTTTCAAATTGATTCCAGCCTACCTCGGGATGATAAGTAACCCAGCAAGCAGAACTTTTGTGTCTGTTACATTAAAGAAACAAATACAAAACAAATGCAATCACACATCACATGAAGTAAATAGTAACAACAAGTTACCGTACAATTTTAGTATGGTTTATGTAATTTTAGAGAACTTACCATTCAAAAGAAACTATTACAAAAGAGAAACAATTGTCCATAAATTCAAATAAAGGTGCTTACTTTAGAGCATTAGGAATGACCATCCTCTTCTTCCTTTTATAAGGAGTAGCTAGGAACTCCTAAATCTTCAGGCTTGCAAGGGCAACTCTGATAAGCTCCACGCTTAGTCTTGTGGAATCATCATCCTACAAATTATGAAATCAGAAAACAAACGCATCTCAGACTCTCATCGCAATGAACAAATAAAGTGAAAAGTATACCAATATATTATATATATAACATATAGGAAACATGATGGCAACTTATCACTACAAACATATAAAACAAGTTGTGACAATCACTTGTCATTTTACTCGGGAGATTTATTAGAATCAACATACCCTCAAGGCCTCAAACAACAAAAAAGATCTGTATTAGTACTGTCATCAACAATAAACACACATAGAAGCCCAAACACCCTATAAATTCCTATGGACCAGTAGCTAATTTTAAAAAACATGTCTGTAATGGTTACCAAATCGGAATATAACTCAAACTAAAGTTGAAATCAAATGTAAGCTAAATTTAAACCCCACCTATCATCTGCTCACGAGTGCCAATTGTGCCACCAACCACACCCTTCTCTTGTTTGTGTCAGGAATCGATGTAAGAGTTTTGAAGACACGTGTATTTAGGTTCCTTCCGTGTAGGTTGTCTTCGGGCTGAAATCTGGAGCATTGGTGTAGAACAATCTCAAATCGTCGGTCAAGATATGATGGAACACAATGAAGATGGAAGGAGACGAAGAAGGAACTGGAAGGGCTTTTTTCTAATACCCAATTTTAATTAAAATCAAAATAGGTTAGGGTACGTGGCACTTTTTAAGGGTATGATTACACTCTTACGTGTTGGATTTTAAAGGTACTACGTGTTCGAATTTAGATCATATGGGCTTTCTTTATATAAGGAGACTACTAGTAAACCTTTTCGGATGTGCTAAAGCACAGCCCAGTTTACCTTAATGATGCTAGCTTAAGATTTGGAGGAAAGAAACTATTGTAAAATTTTCATTGATGATTTCAATCATGATTTAACTAGTACCAATTTTCACAAATAATCAAGTTCTATAGCAAGGAACCAAGGGACCATGAATGATTGACTTCCCATCATCCATCCAACTAACACATAACCACTGGTAAGAAAATTTTACTATGATTGTTCAAAGGCAAATTGTATCACCAATAAATAGATCTCTTCTGCGAATTTCTCTTAGTAGTCTCATTGTTCGAAATCCTTCTGGACGATGATCATACCTTTGGCCATAACAGGTTTCCAATTATTGATCAATCTACAACATCAATAAACAAAACCACATAAGATATGAACAGAATTTGTTAATCAAATAACATACTAAAATCTTACACGAAATAACTACATTGCAAACTAAAAGTTGCATATAATTAATTTGATTCATTGTTGTTCAACTAACCATAGAATTTATATAATCTTACCAACAAGCTGCTATTTTGATCTAACTGCAATACGGCAATAGTTTGAACATAGCTTTATATTTTCTGTCTCTACCATTCTAGGCTTCTAGCACCCTGCCAATTTGCTGGCTAGAGAAGAAAAAAACCACAAGCCAAAAAGAGAGTACTTCACAATTGTTTTGTTATCGTCACTAACAAGTTGTTCAATAAAATTGCATTTATATCCTTCTTAGAATTAACGGTTCATTTTCTCTTTAAGACGGGCATGAGATGTATTTCGGAATAACCATAAGATAATCAAAGTATGAATTGGGTTAAAGAACCAAACAATACCTTTGCGGCAAGTTTTTTTATATGGTCTTTACTCCGGTAGATTTATGAGCGTGTTGTTTGATAAGAGCCATCCACAATTTTTAGCGGTAACAATTAAAAATCGAAGTTAGTAAGCATTACATGTTTCCATTTGCATAAAAACTTTGTCTCACTCTCTACTTTATTCGAGTTCAAACGAACATTTTTTTTCTCAGAATACCAAGCCTAAGTCTTCATGTAATAATTATATTTGTTGACAGGGATTTCTACTAAGTAGTACTAAAGTGAGAGTTCGCTGAAACATCGATCTGCTTGCAGAAACCAATAATGATGCTTTAGTCTATGAAACCATGTTTACCTTTCATCAACCATTTAACTAAAACACTGTGACATACAAGCATGTCTTCACAAGTATATAAATCTGGTGCATGAATCACCAATTAAAATGTAGTGAGCAAGAAAATTTACATTGACCCATGTGATATATAGACATATCACAAATGTTTCCTCCAGTTTTATTCTTTCTCAGCCTACAACTTTTTTCAGAAGAAAGTTTAGAAGGGAGAACAAATATTAAACCCCCATATAGATTACTAATACCGTTGATGATCATTTCTGCAATAAATACCATCTCAACTCTTATAATGCATTTCTGTACACATTAACACTTTGATATTATTGATACTATTTAGCTATTCGCGTCATGAGCAAAACCGCTGCCTTTATTAGCAAAAAGAAAATTACATTAATTATTCAAGAATAATTTAGACAAAGAATAACACTTATGGTAAGATATCAAATAAAATGGATCATCTAACGGGGCTACACTCACTGAATATACATAAATGACAATGAACGAAGTCCACTAAACCAACTAAGTTTTAATCAATTCCAAGTTAATATGGTATGTATATATAGCATATATATGCATAAACTTAAATTAATAGACCATATAAATACTATAAGACAAAAACTAATCTTCTGGTTAGATTCTATATAAATTACATGTGAGTTGCAATAAATATATCAGCTAAGGCAATCGTGCTTTGTATAAGGTATCATTTATTCATATATCCAACATATTTATAGGCTCATAAGATTATCAAGACTATCTTGATGAAGATGCGATTTCTACTTAATTAGTAGCGTTAGTTCAAAGAAAATTATAACTGTTGGTCAAAGTGAACTAACTATGTATATGCACCTTGGAATTGCAGTGGATTGTGAGATTCCATATATAAATTATATACACACAAATCATCTCATTAATAGAGTATATATAATAATTAGTCACTTTGATTTCAAAGAACTCCATAAACATGAACATTAACAATATGCAAGACAACATTACAAAGCAAAGAAAAATTACGAGAACAACGACATGACTCTCTAGATACTTCAAAAGCATAAACAATGTTTCAATAAAAAGGTAAAAATTTATGAATTTGATACTTACAGATATAGATTACCTTCAGTTCTTCACGCAACTAATTTTGTGCTTGCACTTTGTTATCTTTAGCAAATCTCTACTATAACCAAAATACTCTGATGTTTACTTTGTTGTTAACACCATTTGAACCTGATTGATAATGATAATTGCTACTCATACCTCTCTTTAACAAGAACAACAATGACATTAATAATAAATAGATAAATTTCCATACTAAATGATTCTTCAATGAATGACTACTTAGAGAAATAATGGAACTTTAGGGTTTACCTTGGTAGAAGTTTCAATCATCATCGTCATCATGGATATACTTCTTTCGGACTGCAAAATAATTAAAATTAAAATAGAGTAAATACCGATGTTGAAGTCTCAATATACCTCAAATCAAAATAGAAATTGATCGAACAATCTACAATTGATAAGCCAATTAATATCACCTCTGTTTGTGTACGACACCTTTGACGGCTGGATGACGATGCCGACATGAAAAGGAAGGGAAATCGGACATTGATGAGGGGCAACGAAATGGGGAAGGAATTGATGGGATTAGGGTTTATATGTATGTTTAAGAAACCATTAAATATTGTTTAGTGGGTACGTGGTTAGCTCAGAAGACATAAGACCTCGCAATCTTAGTTTTGCACCAAATTTGATATTTTAGTGTAAAAAACCCTCTTCAACTAACTCACTAAATTTGGTGCAGAATTTAGTGTATATTAAATTTTTGAAGATTTTGCATTATAGTTGGTGCAACACTAAACTTTGCACCAAATTTATAATGTTTCGTTTTAGACCCTACGTGTGAACTATTGTTATTATTTAAGTACAAAACTTGAAGAAACTTATTTATTTGTATGATTATTTTAAGCATCATATATTTTAGATTATATAATATGATTATTGAAACAATAAGATATAGTTTTCAAACAAATTATGGTAATTTAAACATTGATTTATGCAAATAACTTATGTAATTGAAGTTTTACGAAAATAAATAAATAAATTTAACATTCAAGTTAATAGTTTGGAAAATTAATTAATCATAAAAATAATGAACTCACGTCAAGTATAATATAAAAATATTTTAGGGGCCAATGTGTAAATGCTAAAAGTAGTTTTAGTGCATACGTTGGAGATGAAACACATTTGGTGCAAGTATATTCCTGAAAGATTCCTTTATGACACCAAATTTGGTGTAATGTTTAGTGCATACGTTGGAGATGCCTTAAAAGGTCTCTATTTATTTAACACGTATTTAATCTAATAATCTAGGTTTATAGGTAAACGTGGCTTTTCTAAATGAGTTAAGGTATAGGAGGTGTTTTCCTTATATAAAGATAACGATAAAGAGAAAACTAGTAAGAACTAAGGCCGTGTAACGCACGACCCACGCTCAGAAAAAATAACGTTAGTTTTGTGATGTTACATGTATTATATCTTCGTTGATCGTTGATCAAAATGGAAAAAAATAAACTATAATTTCGTATCCTAAAGTATTGCCAAACACCGACACTTTAATTAGAGCGTCGTCTAATTAATCCACCTTGAATTGTAAATTTTGTTGAAAGAACATTAGCTGTAAGACCCAATGAAAATTTAAAAAACGCATACAAATCAAATGATAACAATAAAATCTCATGATTTTAACATACACGACCAATTTATCTAGTAATTATTTCTTCATAATAGGTATTCTACTCATCAACCATTAAGTGCTCACATTTTTCATTGTACATGTCTTTCCCTCTCTATACATCTAAAACTACGTTTCTTCATTACCAAAAAAAATTTATTGAATAAACATTTTCTTTATCCTTACTACTTAGACATCAACATTTCAGGGCTTTAAGGATCTGTTCCCTTTTTGTTGGTTTCGAGAAATCTGATTTTTTTTATATATATTTTTTGGTATATATATCATGTCCATATATTGATTAAAAGAAATGTGACAAAGCTTTCTTGATTTTCGTCTGTGTCGGCCCAGGAAGTATATGTGTTTTTGTATATAATGATAATGATAATAATAATAATCATGATATGATATGCAAGTAGTTTTAACCTTTTCTTTTACCTAGTTTAATCAACGTGTTTTCATTCGTATATTTTGTATATGTCCATTTCTATGAGAAGAGACCCATATGTGAATTTTGAAGGAATTCATTTTGTATTAAAGAGGGGGGAAAAGGAAAATAAAACTAAGATGATATTATAGTTTATATTAAATTATTTATTTTGTTTTCTTTAGTTAACATTGTTATATATATTACTTATGATATATGCTACTATTAATACTATTATAAATTTTAATTATAATTATAATAATATGGACATATATCACATTGTAAAGGCATGATGTGTCACAATTTGAGGACTTAATAAGTTAATGATGCTTTTAATATATTACTAATGATGTTATACATATTACTAATGATATATGCTACTATTAATACTATTATAAAAATTATAAATGTATATTATAATTATAATAATATGGACATGTATGACATTGTAAAAGTATAATGTGTCACAATTTGACGACTTGATAAGTTAATGATGCTTTTTTATATATTACTAATGATATAAGTAATATAATAAGTGTTGTTTTTAATTAATGTTTTTATTGGAATGAAGTTAGTTACTTTTACATTGTTATTTATTTAATTTTAATTTACACTTGTCAACCTATAAGGTGTATAGGTGTCAATCTAAGATGAATTTTTAGAATTCATGTGCTTTTTATATAAAACTTATAATGAAACTAATGAAACTAATGATATGTTAAAATAAATAATTTATAAGAAAGAGAAAATTGATGGCAAAGGGTGTTGGGGAAAAGAGTGTACATGCAAATTGTATTATTTGTGTATAACATACTATTAACATCCACATATATATATATCCTATGATATGATCATTATGGTAATGAGAGATCCAGTTAGATTAAAAGTGATAATATTACTAAAATGCCCTTGTAAATAAGGTTTAATCAGAAAGATAGCTAGCTAGGTTGCAATTTTTTATGAAGAAATTTAAGGTAAAGGTTATAATCAAAGAAGACTTTGGCTACAATTTTTTTGATTGGACGACCCAAGTCAATTTGGTTACATCTCCATGTTAGTTATTAGTTAGTTATGTGTCGTTGTACATATATGGTTGTTTTATGGTATACAAGTTAAAGATAACTTTAAAGTGCTATCCATTAATCGATCTTTAACTAATATAAAGCATAGAATAATATTGGCTATAATCTACGTACTAATTGTTGATATGGATGCTGCCCTTTATGTATCATCTCAATGTGTTTTGCAAAAATATGTTAAAAGAACAAGAAAAAACAATTATAAGGAAGAAATTGTTTTGGGACTACTTAGTAGATCAGACTATATCAAGCAAATTCCAAAGTGGATTCTATCTACTATTAACCAAAACAAAGAATCGAGTTCGACCTCGATCCCCTCCGAATGTCTCTTTTAGCAAGAACTTATGGTGCGTTTAGTTACGGAAAACTCTTCCATTTTTCTGGAAAATTTTCTAAGAAAACTAAAAAATTAGAAAACATGTTCAAATTGTGATTTTCTAAAGAAGTTTTATAAGAAAAATGAATCTAATGATTTATGGTTCCCTTCATTTCCTATTTTGGAAAATGAAATCACCATTCTTTACATTTGAACGCGTTTTCTAAACACCATTAATTTTTCAAAGGACTCAAAACGTACTCTAGAAAAATGGAAAAAGGAAAAATAGAGATAGTTTTCCGTGACTAAACGTGTCCTTAGTGCCACACTGATATCGCGTAAAAAGTCATGTTTTTACCACCGATATCTCTCTCATTCTGGAGCAATATTTAGCACTTGGACTCAAATAATGCAAAAATCATTGATAAAATGCTAAGAAGATCAAAACAAGGTTGCACGAGAAAAATCAGGCAAAAAGGCCGAAAAACGAAGATTTCACGCACGTTTGAAGATTCAAGACATCAGAACGAGGATTCAAGACAAAAGAGCCCATCACCAACATCTATCTGACCCAAGATGTTCGTTTTCAAATTACGAATCCAACAGAAGAAGAATCAACTAAAACGGACGAAGAACGAAGATTCTACGCACTCCGGAAGATCCAAACGATTCGTACGACACATCTAAAGTTCAGAGACATATTTTTGAGATTTCTTTTCATCAAAAGCTTCGTTTTTGAATTACGAATCCAACGCAAAAAGAATCAATGCAAACAGACGCGTAACAAAGAAAACACGCACGAATCGAGGAACGCAGCAACCGGCAGCAAACTGGTGCCACTGGCAGCCAGCCGCCGCCGGCTGGCAGCCAGCCGCCGGCTGCTGCCCGTCACCCGCACGGATTGCAATTTTTGGTACCTTTTCGTTCCTGGTGCCACTACCTTTTTCGCCTTTTGTACCTGGTGCTACTACCTTTTCCACCTTTTGCTAATGTGTGCTTCCTTTGGCTAAAATGCACCAAAACTCCTCTATAAATAGAGGCATGGGCTCATTTGAAAACACACACCTTAGAACTTGGAAACACCAAGTAACACTCAAAAATACCAACATATTTGTATTTTCTTTTCTTTTATTCTTCCTAGTTAATTAGGCTAGCTAATTAACTAGCTAAGGAAGATTTGTACGGAGGTGCTCCGGGACGCATATTTTAGCTACGAGTTATTGTACTTCCTTCCAGGTGTCAATCTATCTTTCATATTTAATATGTTTGTCCTTTCTTTAATAAATTTAAATATGTATGCTAGAATTGCCATGATTAGCTAAATAACTCAATTGTCTGCTATGATAGTCGTTTAGAGAAGTATTAAATATGTGACTATGTGGTATGTTTTGAGATTGCGGATGGTTTATATTATAAATGGATATAGGAATTAAATCTTTATCGTTTATCTGCCCAACTCATGTTATGACAAAAACTTTTTCCAAAAATGAACGTAGCTAACTCATAGGATACAGGTCACTTAGTTATACTATGTTAGATTGAATCATTGAGCTCAGCATGGCCGGTGTTCTCTAGACCACAACCGGATACAAGAGACACGGAACATGGGAGTAGAGGTAGATTAAGATTAAATTCATATAGACGATATTTTTGAGACAACTTTCGGAATATCCTTAACTTAGATGATACTTTTGCATGTTTAAATTAAACTATCGCCTTGATCGTCTTATTGCATGTTCTTGTTTGATTGTTGCCTTAGGATCATCATAATAGTAAAATTTAAATGGCATTAATCCTCGTGAAGTAATATGACGGCCCCTATTCGACTGTTCTTTGATATAGTACTGGAAACGCTTACGGCGGAGTACAAATGTATGGAAGTCAGAACGACCGAAGGTAGTTGTATTATGAATCGAATAGCAAACGTATTACCTAGGTCTCCATTTGTGATATCCCTGTCTTGTAACATCCCCAAGTAATGATGATAAATCGTACGAATAAGTGATGACATATTACCCGACCGTTTAGACCAGTTAGCCCAACCTATTCCGGTGAGGATAACCCTCGTTCATAAGATTGTTTATTCAACAAACTATGCCATGATTCGGGCATCTCTGACGACCGAGATTGGGGAATAGGATTCGAGGTTAACTGTTGGGTAATGTGGGTGTACATTTGAGAGAACTTTCGATGTACACTTTAATATATTGTGCAATCCCCGTGACATTCCATTTGCCTGATTGTGGACACCTCCGCCTCAGCCCGATGGAAGGATTGTAGAATAGCTCACATCAACTTACGAACTTATCCTCATTAGAACTTTCCATATTTAACCACTGCTAAACTACGTCATAGTAGACAATCACTTTAATTTCTGAACACCCGAAGTAACCTCCACCTTTTATTTTAAATTAAGTTTAAATTAGGATAAGAAAACCCAAAACCAAAACCAACTCTTTCAATCCCAGCTGAACACATAAAAGTTTCTAAACCCCCTAGTTTCATCTTGTCGTGCTTTGAAGAATGATCCTAGGTCATACTTGCCCTGTGCTAACCCTTTTAGCATAATAAGTAACCCTAGGCCCCAGCCTTATAAATAAAAAACACCCGCCGTTGCGCTGCATCACCGTCAGGAATTCCAGCGACCGGTGCGCAGCGCAACAAGTTTTTGGCGCCGCTGCCGGGGAGCGTCGACACCGATTTTAGGATTTAGCAACTTTAATGTTTAAGCGATCCTTTTGAAAGATTAACATCAATCAAAAGTTACCTTTTTGCCCGTAGGATTAGTTTTATTTTAGTAACCGCTTTTTAATTAATTATGACAACACACTTTGATTGGACCAACCCCACACTAAATGAGTCTGTGACCCAACTTTTAGCTGTTTCCTCACCTACAAACCACTTACCTTCCTCAAAACAATCTTTGTCAGAATTTATGTTTGAACAAAACGTTATAAACAAAAGAGTAACCAGATTTCAAGATAACATTGACGCCATGATAAAAATTTCAGAAAAATTAATCTCTAACATGAAATCCATTTTGAAAAACTTAAGTTTTATTGAGGAAAGTACGTCGGTACTCACGAATGACACCACTCATCCGCCAAGTGATGATCTGTTAATCGTGACTAGAGGAGGAAAAGTGACCAAAGTTGATCCACCGCCACCAGATAACACTCCCGAAAACACTTCTTTGCCCACACCTACACCTAGTGAAAATGTGTCAATTGACATCCCTGTCATAATACCTGACCCATCACCAGCCAAAACTCCAGATAATGTACCTCGAACGAGAATACCTTATCCTGGTAGACTTAAAAAGGAAAAGCAAGAAGCCCAATTCAGTAAATATATGGAAATATTTAAAAGCCTACACTTAAACGTTAGATTATTAGATGCTTTAATAGAAATGCCCTCGTGTGCTAAATTCTTTAAAGAACTCCTTTCAAACAAAGAAAAACTTAGGCAAATAGTTAGTTTACCCTTGGATGCTGAATGTTCATTAATTGTACAACGTGGTCTCCCACCTAAATTAGGCGATACTGGACGTTTTACTATACCCTGTTTTCTCCAAGGAATTCAAATTAGTAACGCCTTAGCAGACCTAGGTGCTAGTGTTAATCTTATGCCCTATTCCCTTTACAAGAAATTAGGTTTAGATGACCTATTACCTACTCGTATGACTATCCAATTAGCTGACAGATCAGTAAAACTCCCCCGAGGAATTGCTGAAGATGTCATGGTCAAAGTCGATAAGTTCGTTTTTCCAGTAGACTTTATTGTCATGGACATAGAAGAAGACACACATATCCCGCTCATCCTAGGCAGACCATTCCTAAATACTGCCAAGGCTGTAATTGATGTTAACGAAAAATCTTTAAAATTAAGAGTTGGGAAAGAGGAAATCACCTTTAATGTCGATCAATTAATGAAGCAACCTCTGGAAGAGGACCTTGGTTTGTGTGATACCATGCAGGATATTTTTGATGAACATCTTCACGAAGTATTAGCACTATCCAGCCAGGATCCGATACCCAATACCATAATCACCGTTCGAAAACTGTGTAATGAGGACCT